>JABTTQ020003076.1:0-313406 GCA_016081115.2 Rehmannia glutinosa
TTAGTTTCAGTTACGTATTGCTAGAGCTTAAGCCAAAAAAGAATTGTCGGAGTTTTAAACGGAATAGACTAACAGCAACCATGTTCGTTCTATGTCTACTCACATAGCAAAGTGCGTAATTTTATTCAATGTCTGGAAAAACACATAAGTGTATTTACATAGTAAATACGAAGGGGTGAACTGACAACACTTCATCTCCTTAGCGCCTCCTTCTTTTATTTTCTTGACTCTGTCGTCATCGGCCTTTTCTTCTTCTCATCTTGGTACCTTCTTCTGCTTTTTCTCATACAGCATTACAGGCGAAACACGTCTCTTCTTAGTCTTGTCTTTCATCATGCGTGGAGTTTATCTTTTATTTTTCTTCCATTCTCTTCACATACTCGGCATTGTTCTTAGCCACTGCAAAAGGTTGCTACTTCGTCAAACCGCCCCAGTGATCCCTCCTTTCTTGCCCGGATCTATGTCTTTCAATGTTTTTGGGCAGAGTTCAGTGTCCCAAACCTCTTCCTCCACCACGCTTCTTCCTCCGCCTTTGGCGTGTATTATCTGGGCCTTCTTTTTCCCGGTGAGTGACCAAAGAGAGTGACCAGAGTGGCGCGAGTTTGTCGCTCTGTCAATTTCTTCATATAGTGTGAGACCTTTTTCCCGAAGACAAATCCAGGAGCTTGAGCCATGGACATGTTTGCGAAATAACCTTCATATGCGGCGTCTTGAATTCATCAACAGATCTTGGCTCGATTCATCATACGAAATGGCATAGGTGTCTTTGTCTATTGGAATGCCTCCATGTTGTTTGAGAATATCCATAACTCGGGCATTCATCCTTTCTTCCACTTCCTTCATCCCCTCGCTTCAATCTTTCTCTTTTCGGCCCATTGGTACAGAGTGTTGGAGTGGCAGTCATTTGGGAGTTCTTTGATAATATCGGTGTGACAAGACCTTGTTGGGGGTTTTAGCAATCATCAAGCTCACATCTTTCGAACCTTCCCCCTCAATGAGACTTCCCTTTCTTCTCTCTTATTACTTCATAATTTTGTCTTTCCTTTACGATTTGCTTCCTCCTTCTCAACTTCGATCCCTTCACGTAGCCTTTTAGGTATTCCTCTTCCCCCTTTTGGCATCATCAAAGAGAGAGGAACCCCTGGAAAACAAGCTAGCAAAGCGGGAAGTCTAGTCTCTTGATAGCTGAGTTCGCTTTGAATCTGGCTGGAGTAAGCCGCACGGAACTTAGAGCGGGGGCGTTGGATTCAGTTCTTACCAACTTCATCTCGGCCATGAGGAGACGGAATTTTTGATCCATGTTCTCTTCCACACGCAGGAGCTCGTTCTTATTTTGCTCACGCAGCGGCTTTATCTCGATTAGTGTGAGATTCATGCATTTGTTCAATGTGATCTTGCAATTTTGTCTTTGCATCGAGTATTCTCACTGCCAGGACCAACAACTTGTTGAACAATGTTCTCAAATATCGAGCTTGTTCCACACGCATTGTTGTTTTCTTTGTTGTTGCCACCACTCCCGGATCGACTATGATGCCTCTCAAATCGATAAGGTTGGCGTCCCTGTTATCTAGCCTCATGTCCGGTGAGGCTGGTGCCTCTCCATCCGTTCAATCTCGGCAAATAAGGCTTTGAACACCTCTGACCCAATTTGTTTTCTCTGTTTCGGTGACGGCCAAGCAACATCAAAGTCATAGTTAGGTTGGAACAATGGTGTACGATGGAATGACAGGGATCAGGCGTGGAAGAGCTCGCGATCTGTGTCGATTCTTGGGAGGTCAGTACCTCCAGGAGAAGGGAAATGATTCTATGAAGGAATCATCACGTGCAATGGAATTTCTTCAATGATAAGTGGTGCTCGTGAAGTCCTGTGGAGTCGAACCTGCTGCGGCTTGGGAGCTTGCGCGGTGGACTCTGTTTCAGGTGGCAGTGCATTGTGAAGTCGACCCGCTTCTTTGCCGAGCCTCAGTTTTGTCTCAACAGACTTCGTCGGTCTCATTTGGTTTTTCCAAATGAGTTGGTGGTCCTCGGCCTTATCGGAAGCGTCATCGGACGATGATGAGATTTCCATGGGTGGCTCAACATCGAAGTTGAATGTTTTGCGAGTAGTCTTGGTCGGACTTACTCGTGGTTGGAACATCTCGTTGAGTCTTTGGGATCGATCCACGGTGATGATGACTCGACTTCATCGTCTCCTTCCGATCCCGGAAAGGTTACATCGGGATTATCCCGGGAATCGTGAAGAGCACTTTATCTCCTTTTTACGATGGATCAATGATAGTATGAGGGATGTTTTGTGCTTCGATTTCTCTACCCGGGAAGTCTCAACCTCCCGTTGGCTTCATTACCTCCTGCAGTCTCAACTGCGATGAGGCCTGGACATCCCTTTAGCAGGTGTCGGTGTCTTGGGGTCTTCCCGAGGTGGCATCCATTGGAGTCTCAACTCCATAGATTGCACTTTCATCGCTGGAGTGTTAACTCGGGCGGTTCCTTCCATCAGGCCTCATTTTCGCATCGCCAGAGCGTCATTAGCTGCGGAGCGGTTGGCACTTCAATTTGAGGAGTCACAAGCAATCCCGAGCCTCACAATCGTGACAACTTGTCGTGTATTCTGTAATTGTTCCTTATCCACTCCCGCCTTCTAAATTCATTGTGGAGTCAACTGCAGCATCCTCCGACCTTGCTGCAGATGGAAGGAGTTTTCCCCTCACCTGGCACACCAATTGAGTGACTTGGAATGGGGTCACTCGTCTCAGGACTCGGTTGTTCCCAGCTGAGTATTTGACCGTTGGGGAAGGTGGTAAGACACCTTCATTAGGGGTTGGCTCGACCGAGGTTCCCACCTTAACACCTTCCTCCGAATGAGTGGGGAAGTGGTGGCGACAATGATGGCGATATCTTTGCACACTCCATTGGGTCTATTTCATTTTGTGATTTGGAGGACTCTCCGGTCCCTCCATCATTCTTTGCTCATGTAGGATTCTCGGACTCTTGCATTGCTTGCTGCATTTGCAACTCTTACGTAGCGCAACAGGTCATGATCCTCATCACTACGATAGGACATCAAGGTGAGGGTGTGTATGATCGGTGGTGCGGTGAGAGGGCAAATCTTTGGCCTTCTCATGTGCCTCTGCGTCCTCGCTTCTTTAGCAGATTCGTTTTCTTTTGAATTTGTAGTATATTGATGCAATTATCCTCATCAAGGGCTTGCAGACCTGTGTCCACCTCAAGAAACTGAAGAGTTCTTCTTCCTCAGCAATGAACTACGGATAGGCTCGAGCTTTTCCATTTTCTCCTCTCATGACGATTTTGGATGTACGGATTCAATGGAGTACATAATTACATCGTCTTCATCATTCTCTTGCTGGCCCTCGTTTCCTGGTATTAAGGGTAGCAGACATTTGCCGCTCGATACTTTCATTTAGCCTGCATTACAGGTGGAGAAACAGCCTGTCACAATGTAATCCGGTTGTCTCGGTCATTCCTTGTTCTCAATTTACTGTCTTGCAACTTGGGTCTTGAGTTGCACTCTGCGATCGGCCTGTTTTGGCCATTTCATCGATCACGCCCCTGGAGACTCTACTTCCCAAGATCTCGGGTATCTTCTCCACGGTGAGTGGTCGACTCGGCCCGGTTTCTCAAGCTCGAGAATGCTTGAAAATTCTTCTTTTCTTTTTGTTTGTACGGAGGGATTTACGGTTCGGATAAGGTTTCTTCTAAGTCACGGGCGGCGGGGCTGGTTTGCATTGTCTTCTTCTCGAGGAGCTGGCCGTCTTGGCTTATCAGTTCTCCTTTTCTTGATGACCGGAGAAGGTATTTGAGATTCCTCTTCGGCTGGGCTGCAGGGCGGGAGACATCACTGCTGGGGCAGTGTGACTTGCGAGGCGGCAGAGAGATTTCTTTTTCTTTCTTTGCTGCAGGGCAAGTGATCTTCTTTGGTGGAGAGGAGACAATTTTGTATCTTTAGGGTGTTTGATTCCCCTCACTCGTATCAGCCCTCTTGGCGTATGCTCTCTTTTGTGCGCCACATAGGTTTGATCTGAACATCCTCTTGTTTACATGGAACGCCTTTCCATGTCGAAGAGGACTCCTTTTACCTCCATTAGCCGCCAATCACCGGGCCGTATCCTAGGGAACCTCCAAATGTTCCATCCTTCTTGAAGGATTTGTTCCCAACGTTCTAGCAGAGTTTGTTGTAGACAAACTCAACCCGATTCATTTTCTGTTTCTTCTCAATGATCGCGCCATTACGATCAATTTTGCTTTGGACAATCGTCAAAGCCGCCAAATTTGAGATCTATGCATTTGGCAACGATATCCAAAGCAATTTGTGGTAGTCCTCCTTGTTAGCCTCTTATTAGTCAGTGTAGACTACTTTTCAAAGATAGTCGGACTTGGCTACTTCCTTCCAAGCAGCAATCGAGTCAACATCGCTTTATTAATTTCGACACTTCTTCCGTGCAGAACAAACATTGTTTCCGCCAAATCCTTGGCGGTAATGATGAACTCCTTTCCATGAACAGAGGACTTGATGCCTCCTCATCGTGAACCTCGGCGTTCACATAGAATTGTGCGACCTCTTCCACATAGGTCATCGGAAACTCCATCGTTTAAACGGTTTCACCAGGCGTTTCGATTTCAAAGAATCTTCTTCACTAGGGTGTCGTCGGACCCCTGTTTCACCATACCATCGAAATCCAAGTGAGACCGGTGTGGATTTGCTTTCCTAGCTTGACAAAATCATGAGTGGATGCCATTTTCGGTATTTTACCGAATGAAATTTAGAAAATGATTTGAGGATTGAAAGGGTTTTGAGAGAGAATATTTGCTTTTGCTTTGAGTGAGAGATGAACAGTTTTTGGTAAAGTGTGAGAGAAAGGGGACGAAAATGGTTTAAGTATGGTTGTTTTTGAAATGTGATCAAAATCAACAACTTAGATCTTGCGCGCCGATTTGCATTTAATGTCTCGTATTTAATGCGGCAAAGCATTTATATCCAATCATAAGCTTGGTGTGCAGCTTTTTTTACTGACACGTCATAATTATCCGACGTCATTCTTAAAAACATTCCCGCTTAGCAAAAAAATGGCTGTGTTTTGTCACTTTGCTCATAAATGACTCGATTTGTCCCTTAGCCGATTTAACTCTTCTCTCCTCGCATGTAAATACTCGGTCCTAACTCGCAGACAATTTGTCTTTCCGTCTGGTGATTCACTTAGCCGATTTAAGAGTTCAACTATTTTTCCTCTTTTCGTGTTTCATTTCTTTTCTTTGAGTCTTCGAGTTTCAACTCAGCTCAATTAACTCCTAACTCATGCTTAAGTTCTTCAAATCTTGACTCACATAATGGTTTTGTGAATATGTCGATATCGCTTATCGGTTGAAATATATTCCAAGGCAATGTCCTTCTTTCAACATGATCTCTTATGAAGTGATATCGATACCGATATGCTTTGTTCTTGAGTGCAACACAGATTTTGAGTGATTGCAATTGCACTTGTGTTATCACACATGATTGGAATTTCCTTTTCTTCAACTTCATAGTCTCTCAATTTGTTGTCTCATCCATGGGACTTGGGCACAACTGTTTGCCCAGACTATGTATTCTCCCCGCCACGGTGTAGAGGTGGCTATTGAATTTTGCTTTTTTGCTAAACCAGAAATTAGCCTATTTCCAAGCATTTGACATGTGTCTCGAGGTGCTATTCTGTCAACTCTACATCCAGCGTAGTCGGAGTCGAATAACCAATTAGCTTGAATCCACCTTCCTTTGGATACCATAAGCCAACTCCTTGGCTTCCTTTCAAATATCTCAAGATCCTCTTTTTGCGGTCATATGACTTTCTTTTGGAGCAGATTGAAATCTTGCACATACACCTACGGCAAAGGTGATGTCTCGCCTTCTTGTAAGATAAGCAATGATCCAATAAGTGCTTTGTATCTTGTTTGATCTACATGCTTGCCATCGCATCCATGTCCATTTTGGTGATGTATTCATTGGTATTTTTCGAGAAGACTTCTCTTCCATACCAAATTTCTTCATTAAATCTCGGTGTATTTTGTTTGACTTATGAAGGTTCCATCCTTCAATTTGTTTCACTTGAGTCAAGGAAGAATGTCGACTCTCCCATCATGCTCATTTCGAATTTGCTTTGCATAACATTTGAAAATCTATCACATGACTCTTTGTTTGTGGATCCAAAAATGATGTCATCCACATATATTTGAACAAGTAGTATGCTCTTCTGTCTTGAATTAAGAAGAGTGTTCTATCCACTTTTCCTTTTGTGAATCCATTCTCGATCGGGAATTGTGATAATGTATCATACCATGCTCAGGTGCTGTTTCAATCCATATAGAGCTTTCTTGAGTTTGTATACCTTATCTCCAAGAGTCTTCTGCTCAAATCCTGGAGGTTGTTCAACATATACTTCTTCTTCCAATAAACCATTAAGGAATGCACTCTTTACATCCATTTGATATACAATAAAATTCTTGTGGGCTGCATAGGCAAGAAACATCCTTATAGCTTCCAATCTTGCTACAGGAGCAAAAGTTTCATCAAAATCTATTCCTTCTTCTTGACAATATCCTTTGGCTACCAATCTTGCTTTGTTTCTTACCACAGAGCCTTCCTCATTCATCTTGTTTCTGAATACCCATTTAGTGCCAATAACATTTTGATGGGTAGGTCTTTGAACCAGTTCCCACACTTTATTTCTTTCAAACTGATTGACTCTTCTTGCATAGCTTGAATCCAATGTGTGTCATCAATCTTTTGTGACACATCTTTAGGCTCTATTTGTGAGATGAAGCGGGTAAACAATGCTTCTTGTTGAGTTCGGATCTTGTTTTGACACCTTCTCTTACATCTCAAATGACCGATTCGTGGATGGTCTCTCGGCCATCTTACATCAAAGGTTGGAGTAAGTTAGCTTTGGATTGATCATCTTGCAGTTGTGTTGCTTTGATAGCCTCTCTCGTCATCACTTAGCTGCAGATTTTCCGGTGTTTTTGAGACTCGGCTATCTCATCTTCATCGGGTTTATAATTCCGACTTGGGCCCTTGAAGAGGGACTCTTCTCGCATGGTTAGTTGATTGACTTATCGGTGACTCTTCAATGTCTTCTCCATTTACATTTGGCTCATCAAACACCACATGAATGGATTCTCTCGTAACCATAGTCCTCTTGTTAACTACTTTGTAGGCTTTGCTTTCGATTGAGTATCCCAAGAAGATACCTTCATCGACTTTAGCATCAAAAGCCTTTAAATTATCTTTGCCATTGTTAAGGATGAAGCATTTGCATCCAAATATTCTAAAATATGCAACACTTGGCTTTCTCCTGTCCAAATCTCATAGGAGTCTTTGTCACCGTCTGTTTATCATGCATCTATTTTGAGTATAGCATGTTGTGTTTATTGCTTTTCAGCCCAAAATCTTTTAGGTAGCCTGCTTGGCTAGCATGGTCCTTTTGCTTCATTGAGAGTTCTATTCCTTCTTACGCAACTCCATTCTGTTTGTGGAGTCCTTGTCTGCCAGAGATAATTCATGACCAATACCATTTTCAATACAATCTTTGAGTTACTATACTATTGACAAACTCGGTTCTCTCTCGAGATCTTATTTTGATAATAGTTTGACTTTTCTCATTTTGAATCCTCTTCAAATTTGTAGTAGTTTTACGCATAGTTTCTTTCTTCTTACACATGAATATTGTCCATGTATATCTTGAGTAGTCATCTACTACCACTAAGGTGTATTTCTTCCCACTTATGCTAATATTTGGTTCAATTTGGACCAAATAGATCCATATGTAGCAGTCAATATTCTTGTTGAAGATGGACATGTCTTTCTACGTGAATGATGATTTGAATTGTTTTCCCTTCTAACATGCATCACATATACTCTCCTTCTTGTATCCGAGTGCGGAAGTCCTTCCACAAGATTGCTTACGGCAAGCTTGTTAATTGTTTTGAAATTGGTGGTGACTCGACTTCTTGTGCCACCCAACTTGATTCATTGTGCTCTTTGCTATGCAGACAGTGCTTGGTGTTGCGATTGACCAATCCACGACATACATGTTCTTTTATGCGCATCCTTGCAAATGAACTTCATTTGATTGATATCCTTGATTTGGCATATACCCATGTTAAATCCAACATTATAACCCTTGTCACGAGTTGGGTCGATACTTAGCAAGTTGAAGTTAAGTCCTTCAACATATGCAACATCCGTGATTTCTAATCCATTTTTCTTGATGGATCCAATGCCTCTTATTTCTCCTGGAGCTTCATTTCTGCCAAATATGACTTTTGCACCTCGACTTCCTTGAATTTTGACAGATTTTTCTTGTTTCTGTCGTCATATCCGGAACAGCCACTATCCATGTACGTTCCTTGGCACTTAGCCGCTCCTTGAACTCGCAATCAAGGAAGTTAGGTTTTAGGTACCCATACTTGCACAGGTCTGAGGGGTTAGTATTGTAAGATGATCCAACCAACCAATAGTCAAATGATTTGACTCTAAGGGGTTGCCATCTATCGGTGCCATAATCATAATTAATTTTAGCAAACTGGCTTGGGGTTCTAGGTTCATACAATTTGTCTCTTTTGTCCGTATGCTGTGTATGTGTTTTAGCAATTGCCTTCTTTAGGTAGTTGTGATATCTCCGAGTGTAGTGCCTAGGTGCATATGTGTCTTTGATGAGAGCTCATGTGCCTTTGGAATGACCTTTCTTTGAGTTCTAGGCCTTTGCCATTTGGGCTTATATTCTATAGGTCTTTGTCGATAGTTCACATTATTCCAATCAGCTTGGCTTGGGTACTTTCTACCATTCCTTCATATGTGTTTCTTTTATAACACACGGGGTTTTGGTAGCTCTGTTTCTTCTTTCTGAGTATCTCTGTTTGGAGTTTGAGGAACTTGGTGGATTTCTTCTGTTGTCCTCTCAAAGACACTCAACTGGCCGTTTTCCTTTTCCTCTATAACCAAGGCCGGTTTGCTTGTGATTGTGCTTTGGAATAAATGTGTGTGCACCATTTGGAGTTTTGGATTTTTGAGATACTTCATTACTTGAACATCCTTTTTCCAAAATCACTTTTGGAGCTTGACATAACACGGAGGAATTAAATCCTAAGCCGTGCCTTGTCTCCACATTCTCTTTGACTCATAATAGGATCATCCAATGATTTAGATGCCTTAGTGAATGAGGCAATCACATTTTGAGGTCATTTTCCTCTTTTCTATAGCGACTATCTCTGCTATTAGCTTAGCATTTTCACCTTTAGACTTTCATTCTCATCGACTATTTGACTTAGAGTACTCGGCTCTTAGTCATTTTGTGAGTTTTGCTCTTGAGTAGGCTGTTTTCCTCATTTAGTAGTGTGTGTGAGGATTTAATGTGTTCAAAATCTTTCATCATTTTGCCTAATGAATCATAAAGATCAGTGGGTGATGAAGTGTGTGTGTCATAGTCACTATCACTATCACTAGAATCGAGTGTGATGAATTAGAGTGTACCTCATCTTCTTGGTCAGGTTGGTCTTGTTCCTTGGCCATCAAACGGATCAAGGCTTCTTCTTCGAGTCACTTGAGTAGTCGGCTTCACTACTCTCAATCAATTTTGTATCTTTTGACTTGTCTCGTCTCGAGTCTCTCTGGCCAACATTGCCTTTTTCTTTTCTTGTCTTCTTTCTCTCGAAGACCTTTCTTTCTTCTTCATTCTGTATTTGTTGACTACGAGGATATGGGAAATCAATTGCATAGTGACATGGTTGCCTAGTTCAAAGATAGATTTTCAACCTTTTGATCAGCTCTTTCCATTTTTGGATTGTCACCCTTTGATATTCAACTTTTTGATGCTCGTTCTCTTGGTTGACCTATCTTCTCTTGACTTGGAGGAGCCGAGTGTCTTCTAGAGGATTCGCCCTTGACTCTCTTGTAGTTCTTATTGAAGAACTTGTTAAATCTTTTAACCATCGGGCTATTTCCTCTTGGTCAATGGCTTCTTTGACCTCGGCTCTCTTGCCATGCTTGACAATTAGAGAAGCTGTTTTGGGCACAATTGTCTCCTCCTGGTCTTTTCTTCTCGGCTCAAATTCGTAGGCTTTGAGATCCGAGAATAGCTCATGGTTGGATGTCTTGGATAGGTCCATGGAATGTCTTAGTGCCATGACCTTCATTTCCCATTCAGTGGGAGACTTCTTAGAATCTTCATACACATTTCTTACGTGTATATTATTTTCCAAGTGCGAGATAGCTCGTTGGTAATTTACGTGAACCGAGCATCCAGTTGATCTAAGGTCTCTCCTACGATCATTTTGAAATTCTCAAATTTCAGACAAAGAACCGATAGTTTATTTTCCTTGATTTGCTCTCGAGCCTTCACAAATCAATGTTAGCTTGTCCCAAATTTCTTTAGCCGTTTTGCATGATTTGACTTTATTGAACATGGCTTTGTCAAGGTTTTGTAAAGAATGTCCTTGGCGACATTATCCAAGTTATATCTTTTTCGTCATCATTTGTCCACTCGGTTCTTGGTTTTTCAACCATGATTGGTCTAGGAGAAACATCTTCTTCTCCTTCATTTTGCAACTCTTCGCAATTTTGTGTTCACCTTTAAGATTTGCAGAGGCCCATCTTCTATCACTATCCACATCTCATCATGTAATCTTTGATAGATGAGCTCGCATACGAATTTTCCAATCATCAAATTCTTCAATAGTGAACATAGGGATGCGTGTCAAATTTGCTTCCATGATAAAAACTTTTCTTTGGAAAAAAAAAGTTTTGAAAGATCAAATACTAAAACAAACTTTGAAAAATTTGGAGATCTAGTTCAAGAACTTGGTCAGTGCGGAAGGCTCAATGAACCAACCGCTCTGATACCACTTGTAGGTCCCAAGGGGTGTGAGTGTAAGGTTTAGAAGGGGGGGTTGAATAAACCTTACCAACTTTTCAAATTAGTCCTTTTAAATATTCAGAGTTAATACTTCACAGTTGTGTCCTTGATGGACAGCTAAGTTAGTTAATCGGCAGAGTTAGTCACTCAGCGGACTGATCGAATTTGTTGATAGAATAACTCATTTGTTTTGACTAAAAACTTAACTCGATTGTGATTTGTTTTCAGCGAGAAGACTTAACACCCTTGAATTTGGTTAAGTTTGTTTTAATACTCGGTTTTAGCACTCAGTTGATTATCAATTGGTTTGCAAATTAATCGTGAGATATAAAAATAAGATGCGAGAAATTAAAGTCTTTGAAATGTAAATGACACAATAAGTTTTTATAAAGGTTCGAAGATGGGGTAGTCTCGCTTACTCCTCTCTTCTCCAACTCCGGAGGAATCCACTAAGTATTGATCAATATACGAGTGGTTACGATGTCCGGATACAAGTCTTGATCACACGGTGACTTGATCCTTTGGGACTCGATCCGGAGATGCCTTGGTCACTCGGTTGGCTTCTCGACGACTAAATTTTTCTTCACGAGGGCATTTTGCCTTGCTACTCTGACCCACTTGCTCAAGCTTCTTGAATTTGATCACGAAGCCCTCCAAACAACTTGAGACTGGTTCGACCTTGAACCTTCCTACAATCCTCCGTGGAATGTAGACCCTTGATTCTTCAAAAGTTTCCTCTTCAACCGATTGAAGTAATCTTTCCTTCACAGTGAGTGTTGGATTGATTTCCTTCGTAATGTAAGCTTAAGGATTTATCTTGAATGATTTGAGAATATTTTTGGTTACAGTTCAAATGTTTGCTTGAATGTTCGTGGTTGTAACCCTCTCTCGAGTTATTCCTCGGCCTTTTATAGTGATCTTTCAAAAATCTGCCCGTTGAAGAGATAGGCTTATTTTTGAAAGTCACTTGTGGTCGTTTGCTTGTCTTGTTGCGAGTCCTTGGAATTTTCATTTCCTCGTATGAATGATTCTTGACTTTTCGAGTTCGACATGGTGCGAGTGCTTCCCATTGGTTTATTCCTTTTGCACGCTCGAATCGAGCACTTTAAGAAAGGCAGTATGGAGGTATTACTTGTTTAAGTAATTCTCTTGATTTCTGTGCAACGGATTTCTTTCGATTGTCTTGACTTGATCGCATTTTCTTAACATCCCCAGGTGACTTCTAAAGGTTCGATCATTTGATGAGTCTTCATCACTTCAACCTTGAGACTTGTCTGTCATGAGTTGACTTGATGATACTTCACTCACTGTTGAATCTCAATTTGCACCTTGATCGAGTTCCGTCTTTGCCATACTCGGTCTTCGCAGCAAAATGAGTCTTCCTTCTAGTCTCCAGTTGTCTTCTTGCATGTTTAGGCATAATCGACTTAACTCACTCGACCCACCCTATCTATTACAATGCGGTTTACAACAAAATGGGGTGCCAACTTCCTATTCTAAGTTTTACATGGCATTCATCAAAATCTACAAAATAATTTCCCAACAGGTCAAAACCCATTTATTAAAATCAATTTCCAATATGTTTTACTTAAAGAATATGTAATCGTGTCTAATTAGCATGACCAGTAAATATGGTTAAGTTTGAGAATCGAAAACTATCATAATTAAAATGTTGAAAGAATACTCCTTTAATCGGATAACTATTGAGAATCTTTAGTACATACAACCATAATCGTTCACAGGATATCCGAAATAATTCTTACTATTAATTTGGACATATATTTTTCACTTGAGGATTCAAAATATGTCCGTTGAAGAGATAGACATAAATTCAAGTCCCACTCGTAGGTTGTTGGTATGGGTGGCAATTCGAGTCGTGTTCGTGTTTGCAGGTCGTGTTGAGACATGATAATTACACAAATTTGCCCAACCCGAACACGACCCGTTTAATTATTCGGTCGATGGGTCAACCCGAACACGACTGTTTAATACACGGGTAACGAACACGACCGAAATGACCGGTATATTTTTAACCTTGAATAAATCTTATATTTACATTGATAAAATGAGAATTTTGGGTTATTTAAATATAGAATATTAAAAAATATTAAAAATACTGAATTTTCTTATTTAAATGGGTTAAACGGGTTTAGTGGGTCATTTGGTCAACTAAATCGACCCATTTATTATTTGGGTTAAATGGGTCGACACGATTATGACCCGAATAATAAATGGGTCAACCCTAACCCGCTTATATCATGTTAGGTTCAGGTCGTGTTTTCATGTCATGTCGGAGATTGCCACCCCTAGTTGTTGGCATATCTTATCCTTTGACATTAAATGGGGACGTACCATGTTTTTAATGCTTGCAGCCTTCCTTGGTCTCTGCAGGTTTTCGGTACATCCTATTGGTTGCTTGCTTTTTGCACTCTTTCAAAAAACAATTTTATTATTGTCGCCACTGACACATGCTTATTTTCAAAGCAAAGACTTGACTAGTGTTGACAACGGATCTCTATCGGCTTTCTTGAAGTCTTGTCTGTTGCAAACCCCTTTGACATTGATTCCAATCACTATGGAATGACTTAGTTTGTCAACAGTGACCGAGACAGACTTTTACGTCACTTGACCGAGTCTTCACTTGGCTTCACACAGTTGAGTCTTCACCCAGTCTTGATCGACTCTTGTATTGCTTCAACTTAGCTGACTTCACTCGGCTCATGCAATCTATGTATTGCAAGTTGAATTACAAAGAAAATGGGGTGCCAACTTCTTTTTCTATGTTTTACATAGTATCATCAAAATCTAAATATAAATTTTCCTAACATATGTCGTTATCTATTGGGGAGGTGTGTAGTCCGTATTTATTCATTGATTCGGACATTGAGTAAAAAGAAAAAAAGAAAAAAAGAAAAAAGAGAAAATAATCAGTGGATGAAGGTTCGTGAAGTGAGAATAAGGAAATGTTAAAAAGTGAAGGTTGGATATTAACTAGTGATTTAAAAGAGTTGATAATTGTGTGTTTGGGTGATTTGAGCCACATAATCCCATATTTTCCTAACTTACCCTAAGCCCACATTACAAGCTTTGAAAATTCTATTGATCTTTGTGTTACATTAGCCTACATTAATTAGTGGAGATTAGTATGAAAGACAAGCCTATGGAGTTCGGTAAGCATCGCATCTTTATATTCAGAAATTGGATCATCTTGAAAACACTTTATTGCATGAATTTATCCAGATAATAAAAATGGAGTTGGCATGAACATTCCACACTCATGATCACATTGTTAAAACGCATGCTTGATTGGTAGTGAAACAACTTTTGAGACGAATGAGCTTGGTTCAAGTTTTTGCGGTTGGTCTATTTGAGTTTTGTCTTGTCTTTTGTTTTTCTAGAGTCGGTATAGAGTGCTTGAGGACAAGCAAAAGTCTATGTTTTGGGGTATTTGTTAAGTTGGTTTTATACCAACAAATTGAGTATTCTAGACTAGATTTTGCATTGTTTTTGGGTGTTTTAGATTCGTTTGATTCAATTTTATTTCATTAGTTGTCGTTAGGGAGTCGATACTGAGGTTTTGGTAGCCGAAATTGATCAAAAATGATGAAAAAGTGTCTTGAGAAGGAAGAAAGCATGTTTGAAGAAGAGAAAATGGAGAAAACGTTGCGACAGTCCACAACACGCAACTCTACCACCTCGCCTTGCAGCACGGGGTCCCAAATTTCGCGAAGCGGTACATTCGGCGTTGCGGCGCGACCAGGAGTGGGCAAAGGAGTGGCAAAGACGCGCCGTAGCGCGCGATCGTTGAAATTATGTTTTTTATTTATTTCGGACTTTTGATGGTTTGAAGGCTATAAATACAACTAATGATGCACGGAACAAGAGTTGAACATTCTATTGAGCACACGGGACGACTTTGAGCAAGGAGAAAAAGTTTAGGGACGAGATTTGAAGGCATCTATCTTCTAGTAAAAAGAGGATTCGTTCCTTAATTATTCTCAATTATTTTTTCATTATCATTGTTGAACCCTTGAGATGTATAATTACTTTTTCATGAGTTTTTGTACATCCATTATGAGCTAAACCTATGTTTCTAGGGGATTGATGTAACTTACATTTGAACCTATGTATAGATTTGATTTATTAGATTCACATGTTATTAAATCTATTTGTGCTATTTGATTTCGTTGCATCCAATTATCGATCAATAGTTTAGATTGTTTGGCATGTTTGATTTGACACTCAAGAGTGGTAATTGAACGTTTCACCATAGAATAGCATAACTAGGGTTTCATAAAAGCGAGAGGTTTATGAATCTTTTGAAGCTTTGTGATAGAATATTCACCGAGCACATTAGGGTTTAATTTATTATTTTTACAGAGATATTGAAATCGGGATTGGAACTTAGAATCACGTGGGAATCGAGAGAGGGAGTGATGAACGGTAGGAATATTGGGCTTATAGATTAATAATGATTAACAAACTGGATTGATAACATAGGGGATAACTAGGTGAATCAACCCTCTAGAATTCATATCTATTAAGTGTCGAAAATTTGTGCGAACGAATTTGTTAGCATAATTTTAGTTTTATTTTTAGTTTGATCAAAATCCATCTCTTTTTTATTATCTAAATAGAAATAAATTGTTATAATTACAGTATTTAGCTTAAAATTTGATACCAAACCTGTGGAGATGATAACCCTACTTCTAAATTTATACTAAGATCGTACACCGTATGCTTGCGGTAAGAAAATCTCGAACACCTTGCTTTGTTTCCTCTATGGTATTCTATTGATTAGAGATCGTAAATTCAAAAGAATTGATTATGAGTAATATATTCACCTCGTGGATGATTTGGATGCTTTTAATTCTTATCCACGGGGCGAGTAGCTTTTGATTTTTGGTCAAGGAGACACGTGCTTGCATGGACGGTAGAGTGCGTTGTTATTGGGAAAGGAAACAAAATAAGCCCAAACATGATTTTGAGCACTTTGATATCTCGACTTCCACCATGCGCTACAAGTGTGGGCATATGAGGCGATTCTCGATGTCGCCAAATTGTGTGTCACGTCACGGCCGATGGTCTAAGCATAGGGTATCACTTATTTTATGGTGGTCAGTAAGCTATTGTTGGATATGATAAATTGAAGAAGGCAATCTTCAAAGATCTTGCTACACTGGAGATGATGATATTGTAAGCTATTCATGAGTTTTTTTATTTTTGGTGCCCACTCTTGTGCCCACTTCTTTGCCTACTCTTTGCTTACATTAATTTTTTTTTGTGCCTACCTTGTTGCCTACTTGTGTGCCCACTTGTTTGCCCATATTTTTTTATTATGAGTTCATTAATATACACTTGTCTACTCATTTGCCCACTTAATTGTCCACTTATTTGCCCACTTTGTCATTATGTTTCGACCATTCTTTAGGTTGTTGTTCACCAAGATTTGAGACATCGAAGGTGGAGGAAGATATAAAATCATTTAAGAGACTTGTTTTGTGGGAAGATTGTGTTGAGAAAGAGAAGTTGAATTATAAACAAGAAGAATAAAAGATGAAAGTTTTGAAAAGAAAATTGGCGGAGGGGAGATAAAACTATGGGTGAAGGTCATGATGACCTACACCACGAGGGGTGAAGAAAGGTCCCAAAATGCATATGGACTTCTTGGTTTTGTCAAGGAGAGTCGACAAAATAGAGTCCATGTTGAGGAGTATCCTGGAGCATTTGGGATGCTCAATTTACGAAAAGGATGGTGAAAATCATGCTCCTTCAAGCGCCCACTCTTCGACCATATCCATGTCGACCAGGGTAGAGTCCTCTTTGACATTGATGTTCAAGAGGACAAGGACACATTGAAGTAACCCACGGGCTCTACACCCTCCTCCCCTCATGCTTCCCCCAATCTCCCACGAAATCACAAGGGAATGAATGTGGCCCTATCTTTGGTGATTCTAGTTCCGATAAGTTGAAAGATGATGTCTAGCCAATTTGCCCTTGCTCCTCTGGATCTTGTAGCCCACGACTCTGCCCAACCCATTACATGTGTCCCCCACCAAGAATTTGCGAGAATTTATTGTGAACCCTTCCAAACTTGATGCATTACTTTCACGGTTAAAACCATTTGAGGTGGTGGGTTCAAATCCAACAATTGAGTCGATGGTGATGACGGTGTATCGAAAATGATGGAACAACGTAATGGTCACTTATGTTGATATTGGTAGTCCTCTCAAAGGAGAAGCTCCCCAAAAAGATCACATTGTGTATCATAAAAGGAAAATGAGGACAAAACCTAGCTCCACGTTGAAATCGCCTTATGCATATCCAAGTCATAATGTCCGGCCAAAGAAGAAGACTAAGGTTATTCCGATGGTCCTCAAAATCGTCGATTGCAACTATATGATCCCATGAGCCTTTACCCACAAGCTTTGATTCAAGATTTTGAGAAGTGGATTCTTTGCAAATAAGGACAACAAGGGCGTAGTGGTTCATTGTTCGGTTGAGGAAGGTCACAAACTTTGTGCCGCATGGTTCCCGAATATTCGGGACCCAAAAGGATGGCTCGATGATGAGGTATGTAAACCAAATTACTCACATTTTTTCTTGCCCACATTTGTACCCCCTTTGCTTTGTAGGTCCCAAGGGGTGTAAGTGTAAGGTTTAGAAGGGGGTTGAATAAACCTTACTAAATTTTTGATTTAGTCCTTTTAAATCTACAGAGTTGATACTACACAGTTTGTGTCCTTGATGGATAGTCAACTTAGTCACTCGGTAGAGTTAATCACTCAACAAACTCAACTCGATTTGTTGATGGAATAACTCATTGTTAGCTCTAAATTAACTCATTTGTGGTTTTGTTTTCAGCGGAAGACTTAACACCCTTAAGTTTGATTAAGTAAGAGTTTAGTGCTTGGTTTAGTACTTATAATTTATCAAGTGGATAGCAAATTTATCGTGAGATATAAGCGATTAAAATTGCAAGAATTAAAGTCTTTGAAATGTAAATGACACAATGAAATTTTTATAGAGGTTGAAGATGGGGTAATTCTTCTACTCCTCTCTTCTCCAACTCTGGAGGAATCCACTAGGTAATGATCGGTTTACAAAGTGGTAATCCAGGATACAAGTCTTGATCACACAAGTGACTTGATCCTTTGGGACTCGGTCGGAGATGTCTTGATCACTCGGTGGCTTCTCGTGCGACTCGGCTTCTTCTTCATTTTGCTTTGCTACTCTGACTCACTTGCTCAAGCTCTTTGGATTTGATCACGAAGCCCTCCAAAAGCTTAAGACTTGGCTCAACCTTGAACCTTCCTACAATCCTTCCCGGAATGTAGACCCCTTGTTTCGATATTTTCCTCTTCAACCGATTGAAGTTATCTTTCCTTCACAGGTGAGTGTTGGATTGATGTTCTTCGTAATGTAGGCTTGAGGATTGAGAATGTTTGATTTTTCTACTATGCTTGTATATCTCACATGTGTGTCATCTATGTATCTTTTTTCTCAAACAAACTCCTCGGCCTTTTATAGTGAACTTTCAAAAATTTGCCCGTTGAAGAGATAGGCTTATTTTTGAAAGTCACTTGCGTCGTTGGCTTGTCTTGTTGCGATTCTTGGAATTGCCATTTCCTCGTATGAATTGTTCTTTCACCTTTTCGAGTTCGACACGGTGTAGTGCTTCCCATTGGTTCATTCCTTTTGCACGCTCGGGGGATGAGCACTCCGAGAAAGGTGGTATGGAGATATTACTTGTTTAAGTAATTCTCGGATTTCGTGCAACGGATCTTTTACGATTATCTCGACTTGATTGCATTTCCTTGCTTTCCCAGGTGACTTAGAGTCGACTTCCAATCATGGATGATTCTTGTCACTTCAACTTGAGACTTGGCTTTTCTTGAGTTGACTGATCGATGCTCCACTCACCGCATCTGCTTCTTCTTGATAGAGTTCCCATCCACTCTTCTTTGCCATACTCATTTTGTCTCACGGTGAGTCTTCCTTCAAGTCTTTAGTTGTCTTCTTGCATGTTAGGGCGTAGTTGACTTAACTCACCTTGGCTAGCTCTATTTATTACAATGCATTATACAACAGAAGAATTGGGGTGCCAACTTTCTATTCTAAGTTTTACATGGCATTCATCAAAATCTAAACAATAAAATTCCTAACAATTTCCCCTTTTTGATGATGCCAAAACTTAAACCATACAAAAATGCAAATAACAAAGATACATCAGATAGTGTATTGACATAGAATGTATGCGCATAATCAATCTTTTTATTGATCATATCATTCTTGTACTTAACACAATGTTTACAAGGTGAATCGAGCATATAATTGTCTTCACAAAAAATAAGGAATTTATAGCTTTATTACGAGAAGACTTACATTGTATGTATTTACATAATAAAATACACGAAGGGTTGGACATGAGAACACTTCATCTCCTTCGATGTCTCCTTCTTTCATCTTGTCAAGATCTTCTTCTCTTCTTCTTTTTTTCGTCATCACCGTTTGCCTTCTTTTTCTTTTCATATGCCTTCCAGCGGACTTCATCTTTTCTTATTCTTTCCTGTCTCTCTGCCATAGCCGAGTTTGTCTCTTGTTTTTTCTTCTATTCTTTTTGCATACTCGGCGTTAGTTTTAGCCACTCGCAAATTTGCCACTTGATCAAGCCTGACCCAGTAGATCCCTCCTTTCTTTCTGGATCTACGTATTCAATATTCTTGGCGGAGGCCTAGGTGCAAGCTTCTTCCTCCACTCTCGCTTCTTCCTCTACCCTCCGGGTGTATCTTATCTTTGGGGTCTTCTTCTTTCGGTGAGTGACCGGTGGAGTGACGGTGAGTTCTTGCCGGAATCTGCTTGCTGTCGGCTTCTTCACATAACGTGAGACCCTTTTTCCCAAGACAAGTCCCAAGCTTGAGCCATAGACATATTTGCAAAGTATCCCTCAGTTCGAGCGTTTTAAATTCGTCAACTAATCGTGGCTCTGTCACGACATCGAAATGGCATAAGTGTCTGTCTCTTGGAATGCCTCCGTGTTCTTTCAAGATGTTTATAACTCGGGCATCCATTCTTCATTCCACTTCCTTCATCCCTGCTTCAATTGTTTTTCTCTTTTCGACCATAGATACAAAGCAGAGTGTTGGAGTGGCGAGTCCTGAGGAGTTTTTGCGATAATGTCATTTGTGTGAGGACTTTGTTGGGGGTTTGTGCAATCATCAAAGTCACATCTCGACCCTTCCCCTCAACAAGCTTCCTTTCTTTTGTTTTAAGACTTCCTCGGTGATTTTCCCTTCTCATTTGCTCCTTTCTTTTCGAGCTTGATTTTTTTGCTTTAAGGTATTCCTCTTCCCCTTTTTGGCATCATCAAAGGATAGAGGAACCCCAGGGAACATCTTTGGCAAGCATGAAGTCGAGCTGCGGATAGTCGAGTTCTGCTTCAAGTCTGCTGCGTTGTAAGCGGACGAATTCGGATCGAGTAGCGTTGGACTCTCTTTGAAATCGGCTTCATCTCGGCCATGAGAAGGCTGAATTTTCTAGTCATGTGTTCTTCCAAACGCTGTAGATCATTCGTATTTTGCTCACGCAGAGCTTTATCTCGGCAGTATGAGCTTCATGCATGTGCTCAATATGTTCTCTCGGCTTCGTTTTGCATCGGCATTTTCAGCTCTCCACACTAGCGGCTTGTTGAACAATGTCCTGAAGTATCTCACTTGTTCCACACGCATTGTTTCTTCTTTGTTGCCACCATTCCCGATTGATTTTGTTATGCCTCTCAAGTCGGCCTGTAAGGGTGGCATCTCTGTTGTCGATCGCATATCCAAAGAGGCTCGATGCCTCTCCATCCGTTCAACCTCGGCCAAATAGTGCCTTGAACACTTCTCGAACTTGGTGATTCTTCATTGCGGTGATGGCCATGCGGCGTCAAAATCATAATCATTTGGAACAATGGTGTCGATGGAAGAACAGAGCTGGATTGTGATAGCGTGCTTGTTCGTTTTTCGACTCTTCGTGGAGTTAACGGTATCTCCAGTGAAAAAGGGAAAGATTCTACAAAAGATTCATCGCCGCCAGGACCGGGACATTCGATGATGAGCGGTGCGCGTGAAGTTCTTTTGGGAATCGATCCTGCTGCGACTTGAGGAGCTGCGAGTGGTCTCTTGTTCAAATTGGGTTTTGTTGTGAAGTGGTCCCGGTTTCTTGAGCCCTCACTGTCTCAACAACCGTTGGTCTCGGTTTGTTGAGCCTCGGTGTCTCAACGGCCGTTGGTCTCAACCGATTTTTCAATTGCTTAGGCTGGTCCTCGGCCTTATCGGATAGCGTCATCGGACGATGATGAGATTTCCATTGGTGGCTCATCATCAAAGTTAAAGGTTTTGAGTAGTCTTGGGATCGACTTGCTTGTGCTTGGAACATCCGCGGTGAGTCTTTTGGATTTGGCACGGGGATGACTCGACAACTTCTTCTTCGCTTTCACGATCCCGGAAAGGATACATCGGGATTATCCAGGGAATCATGAAGTGCACTTATCTCCTTCTCGGATGGGTCGATTATAGCGGGAGGGATGTTCTCTACTTGACTTCTTTACCCAGGAAGTCTCAACCTCCGTGGGCCTTGATACCTCCGGCGGTCTCTCTGCGGCGAGGTTTTGGTCCTCCCTTTCGGCGTGGGTTGTCTTAGGGTCTTCTGCGGTGGCATCCATTGGAGTCTCAACCCCATGGATTGCACTTTCATCGCCCAGTGTTAACTCCAGTACATTTCCTTCGTGCCTCGATCGCATCAGCGGCGTCATTAGCCTTACGAGCGGTTGGCACTCTCAGTGAGACAATGTCAAGTATGCAGGCTTCGTTGATGGCAACTTGATGTTCTTCTTGTGTTTGTATTTTCTCTACTTCGCCTCCTTGATTCGTTGTGGAGTCATCTGCGGCATCCTCCGACCTTGCTGCGGTGGAGGAGTTTCCCCTCGGGCGCACCGGTGAGTGACTTGGAATGGGGTCACTCGTCTCCAAACTCCCGGATGTTTCGATTGATTGTTCAGCCCGTTGGGGCGGTGGTAACACACCTTCAATAGGGGTTGGCTCGACCGGGGTCCCCATTGTCCCGGTTTCATCACCAAGTCCTTATTGCCTTCTTAAGTGAGTGGGGAAGTGGTAAACAACAACGATGGCGATTTCTTTGAACCACTCCCATTGGATCAATTTCGATTGTGTTCGGAGGACTCTCCTGGTCCCTCCATCAATCTTTGCTCGTGAAGGATTCTTGATTCGTGCAATGCTTTCTTTGCATTTGCAACTCTTCTCGTGGCAGCGACATTCTCGGATCCTCTCATTTTGTCCGAGAAGACATCAAGGAGAGGATGTGTGTGTTACGTAGTGGGAGATAGGGCGGATGCTTGCCTTCTCACGTGCCTCGGCTTCCTGACTTGCTTTTCTCTCTCCTTTTCCTTGTAATCTGCAGGATGTCTAAGCGATTGTCTTCATCAAGTCTTGGGGGCACGATTTTAGTCCGAGGAAATTTAGCGATTCTCTTCTTCTTCTATAAACTCGGCCGTTGGAATTTCCCTTTACTTACTCAACTTC
Organism: Rehmannia glutinosa; assembly: GCA_016081115.2. Classification (NCBI taxonomy): domain Eukaryota; kingdom Viridiplantae; phylum Streptophyta; class Magnoliopsida; order Lamiales; family Orobanchaceae; genus Rehmannia; species Rehmannia glutinosa. Next base: position 22,481 of record JABTTQ020003076.1, read on the forward strand.
CATTTCCTCCACTCACGCAGACGATTTTGGATGTCGGGTAAGGTGGAGATAGGATCATTACATCACTATCCGCTCTAGCAGTTCTTTCTTGTGCTTGTGTGTGAATTACAACTGTGTCTTCGGGTTGCCTCTGCTGATCGCCTTGGCGAGACTTGGTGTTTCATCAATTACATCGGAGACTCTCTTCTCCCGATAGTCTCCGTTATTTGCTCTAGGTGAGTAAGCGGCTCATTTGGTTTCTCCGATTGGATTTTGCTTGATGATTCTTCTTCGTCTCCTTGTTTGTACTAGAGGGATTTACGGTTCGAGAGACGGTGTCCTCTCGAGTCTTGGGCGGCCGGGGCGGTCTTGGTGTCTTTTTTCGGGGAGCAGGCCGTCGTGGCTTCTCGGTTCTCTCTTTTTGACGATAGGAGAAGATATTTGAGAGTCCTTCTCGACCCGGCTGCTGAGGGCGGGAGACACGGCTGCGGGGGGGTGACTGGCTGTGCGGGCGGAGCATGTTTGGTTTTCTTTCTTTGCAGGGCGTGATCTTTTAGCTTCTTTGGGGGCGGCTCTCTTCTTGGGTGGAGAGGAAAGCAGTTTGTATCTTCGTGGTCACGGTGATTCCCCCTCAGTGTCGACTCTCTTGGCGTAAGCTCTCTTCTGCGCTGAGAGGTTTGCTCGAACATCCTCTTGTTAACATGGAATGCCTTCCCATGTCAAGAGGAACTCCTTTCACCTCCATTAGCCGGCCAATCACTAGGCCATATCCTAGGATCCTCCAAATGTGCCATCTTCTTTGAAGGATTTGTTCCCACGTTCGGCAGATGCTTTGTGGACAAACTCATTGATTTATCTTCTTTTCTTCGATGATTGCAGCTATTACAATCGGCTTTGCCTTTGATTGAGTTGGTCAAAGTCGCCAAACTTGATGTCGATACATTTGGCAACGATGTCCAATGACTTGTGATAATCCTCATTCAGTGATCTCTTGTTTCTTTGTATACACTACTTTATCGGCAAAGTCAGGCTTGGCTATTTCTTTCCAAGCTTCGGCCAGGTTTACATCAAACCGTTAATCACGATGCTCCTTCGGCCGGGTAGTGAGCGGTGGTCACCAAATCTTGGCGAGAGATAGTCACCGCTTTCCGTGAACAGATGACTTGATTCCTTCATCGTGAATCTCGGCATTCACGTAGAATTGTGCGACCTCCTCCACATATGTCATCGGGTATTCTAACGTCGAGAAATGGCTTCAGACCAGGGACGTTTCTAACTTTTCGGCGATTTTCTTCACTAGGGTGTCGTCGGACCCTGTTTCATCATTAAAGTCGAAATCCACCGTAGAGCCGGTGTGGATTTGCTTTCCTAACTTGGTAAAGTCATAAGTTGGTGCCATTTTTCAGGATTATATCAAGAAAAACTCGAGAAATTGACTTGAAGATAGATAGGGTTTCGAGAGAATTTTGCCTTTGCTTTTGAGAGAAAGAAATGAACAGTTTTTAGAAGTGTGAGAGAGAAAACGGACGAAAATGGTTTAAATATGGTTTATGAAAGGCGTGCGGGTGGTTTTGAAATGTGATCGAAATCAACGGCTTAGATTTTGCACGCCTATTTAGCATTTCATGTCTCGTATTTAATGCGGCGGCATTTATATCCAATCATAAGCTTGGTGTGCGACTTTATGTCGTACACATCATCATTGTCTTTGACGACGTATTTCTTAAAACATTCCCGCTTAGTCAAACGACGGCGTTTTTGTCACTTTGCTCATAAGTTATTCAAACTTATCCCTTAGCCGATTTAACTCTTCTTCTCACGATTCTCTTAGTGACTCATTATCGGTGACTCGGTGTAGTCTTTTTCCGACATCTGGTGATTCTTGGTGATTTTGTTTTCACTCTTTTTACCCTTTTTCTGTTCCATTTCTCTTCTTTGATTCGTCGAGTGTCACCACTCAATTAACCCCAACTCATGTTTGAGTTCTTCAAATCTTGACTCACATAATGGTTTTGTGAAGATGTCACTAGTTGTTTATCGAGTTGAAATATATTCCAGGATGATATCCTTCTTTTCAACATGATCTCTTATGAAGTGATATCGACATCAATATGCTTTGTTCTTGAATGCAACACGGGATTTTGAGTAATTGCAATTGCACTTGTGTTATCACACATGATTGGAATCTCTTTTTCCTCAATTTCATAGTCTCTCATTTTGTTGTCTCATCCATAGGACTTGGGCACAACATGTTTGCCCCATGCCTATGTATTCCGCACTCGGTTGTAGAGGTGGCTATTGAGTTTTGCTTCTTGCTAAACCAGGAAATTAGCTTTGTTTCTAGCATTTGACATGTGCCGAAGTGCTCTTCTGTCCACTCTGCATCCAAAGATAGTCGAGAATCGAATAGCCAATTAGCTTGAATCCACCTTCCTTTGGATACCATAGGCCTATTTCTTGGCTTCCTTTCAAGTATCTCAATATTCTCTTAGTTTCTTTGTCATATGGCTTTCTTTTGGAGCAGATTGAAATCTTGCACATACACCTACAAAGAAAGGTGATGTCTGGCCTTTGTGAGATAAGCGTTGATCCAATAAGTGCTCTGTATCTTGTTTGATCTACAGGCTTGCCATCGCATCCATGTCCATTTTGGTGATGTGTTCATTGGTATTTTTACCGAAGACTTCTCTTCCATACCAAACTTCTTCATTAAATCTCGGTGTATTTTGTTTGACTTATGAAGGTTCCATCCTTCAATTTGTTTCACTTGGAGTCCAAGGAAGAATGTCGACTCTCCCATCATGCTCATTTCAAATTTACTTTGCATGAGGTTTGAAAACTTTTCACACGACTCTTTGTTTGTGGATCCAAAGATGATGTCATCAACATATATTTGAACAAGTAGAATACTCTTCTTGTCTTGAATTACGAAAAGTGTTCTATCTACTTTTCCTTTTGTGAATCCATTTTCGAGTTAGGAATTGTGACAAGGTATCATACCATGCTCTGGGTGCCCGCTTCAATCCATACAGGGCTTTCTTGAGTTTGTATACCTTATCTCCAAGAGTCTTGTTCAAATCCGGAGGTTGTTCAACATACACTTCTTCTTCCAATAAACCATTTAGGAATGCACTTTTTACATCCATCGATATACAATGAAATTCTTGTGAGCTGCATAGGCAAGAAACATCCTTATAGCTTCCAATCTTGCTACGAGGGCAAATTGTTTCATCAAAATCTATCCCTTATTCTTGGAAATATCCTTTGGCTACTAGTCTTGCTTTGTTTCTTACCACGTAACCTTCCTCGTTCATCTTATTTCGAACACCCATTTGGTTCCAATAACATTTTGATGTATGGGTCTTTGCACTAATTCCCATACTTTATTTCTCTCAAACCGATTGACTCTTCTTGCATAGCTTGAATCCAATGTGTGTCGCCCAATGCTTGGGACACATCTTTGGGCTCTATTTGCGAGATGAAGCATGTGAACATGGCTTCTTGTTGAGTTCGGATCTTGTTTTGACACCTTCTCTTATATCTCCAATGACAAGTTTCGTGGATGGTCTCTCGGCCATCTTACATCAGGTTGGAGTAAGTTAGTGGATTGATCGACTTGTAATTTTGTGTTGTTGTGGTCGGCTCTCTCGTTATCACTTAAATGCAGATTTTCCAAATTGTTTTTGAGATTGACTATCTCATCTTCTTACGAATTGATGATTCCGGCTTGGCGTCAAGATAGGGATTCTTCGTATGGTTGGATGATTGAACTTATCGGTGACTCTTCAATGTCTTCTCCATTTACCTTTGGCTCATCGAATACTACATGAATGGATTCTTACGTAACCATAGTTCTTTTGTTGAGTATTGCAGGCTTTGCTTTTGGTGAGTATCCTAAGAAGATACATTCATCACTTTAGCATCAAAAGCCTTTAGATTGTCTTTGCCATTGTTGTGGATGAAGCATTTACATCCAAATATTTCGAAATATGCAACATTTGGTTTTCTTCAGTCCGGATCTCATAGGGAGTCTTTTGTGTCTGTCTATTTATCATACATCTGTTTTGGGTGTAGCAAAGTTGTGTTGATTGCTTCAGCCCAAAATCTTTTTGGTAACCTGCTTGACTAACATGGTCCTTGCCGCTTCTTTGAGGGTTCTATTCCTTCTTTCTCGCAACTCCATTCTCAGTTTGTGGAGTCCTTTGCTGTGATATAGTTCATGACCAATACCATTCTCAATACAATATTGAGTTATTATTCCATTGACAAACTCGGTTCATCTATCCGATCTTATTTTGATAATGGTTTGACTCTTCTCGTTTTGAATCCTCTTCATCATTTGTGGTAGTTTTTGTAGAGTTTCTTTCTTCTTGCACATGAATATTGTCCATGTATATCTTGAGTAGTCATCTACTACCACCAAGGTGTATTTCTTTCCACTTATATCTTTCATTTGGTTCCATGGGCCAAATAGATCCATATGAAGCGGATGTAATATTCTTGTTGAGGATGGGCATGTCTTTTCTTTGAATGACGATTTGATTTGCTTTCCTTCCGACATGCATCACATATACTCTCTTCTTCAGATATCGAGTCCGGAAGTCCTTCTACAAGATGACTTCTTGCCGACTTGTTAATTGTTTTGAAATTCAGGTGACTCGACTTTTTTGTGCCCAACTTGACTTGATTCAATTTGTCTTTTTGCTAGAGCAGCATCTTGGGTGTTGCGGTTGACCAATCCACTACATACATATTTTTCTGTCTACATCCTTGCAAAGACAACTTCATTTGATTCAATATCTTTGATTTGGCATATTCCCATGTTGAATCCAACATTGTAGCCCTTGTCACGAGTCGATGATGCTTAGCGGAGTTGAAGTTGAGTCCTTCAACGTATGCAACGCCGTCTGTGATTTCTAATCCTTTCCTCTTGATGGATCCAATGCCTCTTATTTCGCCAGAGCTTCATTTCCTCCAAATATGACTTTTGCTCCTTTAACTTCCTTGAATTTTGATAGATTTTTCTTATTTCTGTCATATGTCCGGAATGACCACTATCCATGTACCAAGTTCCTTGGCACTTTCATTCCTTGAACCGCAATCAAGGAAATTAAGTTTTAGGTACCCATACTTGTGCAGGTCTGAGGGGTTAGAATTGTAAGATGATCCAACCAACCTATAGCCAAATGATTTGACTCTAAGGGGTTGCCATCTATCAGTGCCATAATCATAATTAATCCTGGCAAATTGCTTGGGAATTCTAGGTTCATACATCTGTCTCTTTTGTCGTATGCCTGCATATGTATTTTAGCAATTGCCTTCCTTGGGTAATTGTGGTGTCTTTGAATGTAGTGCCTAGGTGCATATGTGTGTCTTTGATGAAAGCTCTTATGCTTTTGGAATGGCCTTTCTTGAGTTCCAGTGCCTTTGCCATTTGGGCTTATATTCCATAAGTCTATCTTTGATAGTTCACATTATTCCAATCACTTGGCTTGGATATTTTCTACCATTCCCATCATATGTATTTCTTTTATGGATTTTCCGGGATTTTTGGTAGCTCTGTTTCTTCTTTACTGAGTATTTTACATTTGGAGTTTCTTTGAGAGACTCGGTGAATCTCTTCTCATTTGTCCTTTCAAAGACACTCAATCGGGGTTGTTTTCCTTTTCCTTTGTAACCAAGGCCAGTTTGCTTGTTATTGTGCTTTGGAGTGAATGTGTGTGCAATATTTAGAGTTTTGGATTTTTCGGACTCTTCATCACTTGAAGATCCTTTTTCCAAAATTACTTTTGAGGTTTGACATAGCACGAGAGGAATTAAATCCTAAGCCTGTCTTGTCTCCACATTCTCTTTGACTCATGATAAGATCATCCAATGATTTAGATGCCTTAGTGAATGAGGCAATAACATTCTTGAGGTCATTCTCCTCTTTTCTATAGCAGCAATTTCTGCTACTAATATAGCATTTTCGGCCTTTTAAACTTCCATTCTCATCACTATTTGACTTAGAGTACTCGGCTCCTTAGTCACTTTGAGTTTTGACTTTTGAGTAGTTTTGTTTTCCTCATTCAATAGTGTGTGTGAGGATTTAATGTGTTCAAAATCTTTCATCATTTTGCCTAATGAATCATAAAGATCGAGTGGGTGACGAAGTGTGTGTGTCATCACTATCATTTGGTGTCCGAGTTTGATGAGTTAGATTGTACCTCATCTTCTTGGTCAGGTTGATCTTGTTCTTTGGCCACCAAGCGGATCGGGGCTTCTTCTTGAGTCACTTGAGTAGTCGGCTTCTTGCTCTCGAATCGGTTGTCTCTCTTGACTTGGTGTTTCGGCCGATCTGCAATGACCATCATTGCCTTTTTCTTTTCTTGTCTTCTTTCTCTCGAAGATCTTCCTTTCTTCTTCATCCTGTCTTGTTGACTACAGGATATGGACGATCAATGGCATAGTGACTGGTTGTCTACGGTTCCAACATAGATACTCAACCTTTTGATCACTCTTTCCATTCTTGGATTGTCAGTCCTTTGATACTCAACTTTTTGATGATCTGTTCTCTTGGTTGGCCTATCATCCCTTGATTTGGAGGGAGCCGAGTGTCTTCTCGGGAAGATTCACCCTTTCCTCTCTTGTAGTTCTTATTGAAGAACTTGTTGAACCTCTTAACCATCGGGCTATTTCTTACGGGTCAATGACCTCTTTGACCTCGGCTCTCTCTTCCCATCTTTAACAATTAGAGCAGTTGTTTTGGGTACATTTGTCTCTTCGGGTCTTTTCTTTCTCTCAAACTCGTAGGCTTTGAGGTCCGAGAATAACTCATGGTTGGATGTCTTTGATAGGTCCATGGAATGTCTTAGTGCCATTACCTTCATTTCCCATTCATTTTGGAAGACTTTTTAGGATCTTCATACACACATTTCTTCTGTGTATATTCCTTTCCAAATGCGAGATGACTCATTTGTGATTTACGTGAGAACCGAGCGTCTAGTTGATCCGGGTTCTCTCCCGAGATCATTTTGAAGTTCTCAAATTTCAGTACGACCACCATTTGATAATTTGTTTTCTTTGATTTGCTCGAGCCTTCACAAATCAATGTCACTTGTCCCCATTTCTTTAGCCGTTTTGCATGATTTGACTTTGTTGAACATGTCTTTGTCCAAGGTTTTGTAGAGGATGTCCTTGGCTACATTGTCAGGTTATATCTTTTCTGTCATCATTTGTCCACTCGGTTCTTGGTTTTCAACCATGACTGGTCTAGAGCAACATCTTCTTCTCCTTTGCAACTCTTCGTGCAATTTGTGTTCACCTTTAAGATTTGCAGAGGCCCATCTTCTATCACTATCCACATCTCATCATGTAATCTTTGATAGATGAGCTCGCATACGAATTTTCCAATCATCAAATTCTTCAATAGTGAACATAGGGATGCGTGTCAAATTTGCTTCCATGATAATAACTTTTAATGATGAAAAGAGTTTCGAGAGTTTAAGTACTAAAGCAAACTTTGAAAAGTTTGGAGATCTAGTTCAAGAACGGTGCGGAGGGTTCAATGAACCAACCGCTCTGATACCACTTGTAGGTCCCAAGGGGTGTAAGTGTAAGGTTTAGAAGGGGGTTGAATAAACCTTACCAAATTTTCGATTTAGTCCTTTTAAATCTACAGAGTTGATATACTACACAGCTGTGTCCTTGATGGACAGTCAACTTAGTCACTCAGTAGAGTTAATCACTCAACAAACTCAACTCGATTTGTTGATGGAATAACTCATTTGTTAGCTCTAAATTAACTCGATTTGTGGTTTTGTTTTTTGGAAGACTTAACACCCTTAAGTTTGATTAAGTAAGAGTTTAGTGCTTGGTTTAGTACTTATAATTTATCAAGTGAATAGCAAATTTATCGTGAGATATAAGCGAGTTAAAATTGCAAGAATTAAAGTCTTTGAAATGTAAATGACACAATGAAATTTTTATAGAGGTTCGAAGATGGGGTAATTCTTCTACTCCTCTCTTCTCCAACTCCTGGAGGAATCCACTAGGTAATGATCAGTTTACAAAGTGGTAACAGTCCCGGATACAAGTCTTGATCACACGGCCGACTTGATCCTTTGGGACTCGATGCCTGAGACGCCTTGATCACTCGGTGGCTTCTCGTGCGACTCGAACTTCTTCTTCACAGGCATTTGCGCTTGCTACTACTGACTCACTTGCTCAAGCTCTTTGGATTTGATCACGAAGCCCTCCAAAAACTTAAGACTTGGCTCAACTTGAACCTTCCTACAATCCTTCCGGAATGTAGACCGCTTTGTTTTCAGTATTTTCCTCTTCAACCGATTGAAGTTATCTTTCCTTCACGGTGAGTGTTGGATTGATGTTCTTCGTAATGTAGGCTTGAGGATTGAGAATGTTTTGATTTTTATACTATGCTTGTATATCTCACATGTGTGTCATCTATGTATCTTTTTTCTCAAACAAACTCCTCGGCCTTTTATAGTGAACTTTCAAAAATTTGCCCGTTGAAGAGATAGGCTTATTTTTGAAAGTCACTTGCGATCGTTGGCTTGTCTTGTTGCAGTTCTTGGAATTGCCATTTCCTCGTATGAATTGTTCTTTCACCTTTTCGGAGTTCGACACGGTGTAGTGCTTCCCATTGGTTCATTCCTTTTGCACGCTTCAGGGATCGAGCACTCCGAGAAAGGTGGTATGGAGATATTACTTGTTTAAGTAATTCTCTTGATTTCGTGCAACGGATCTTTTCTGATTATCTCGACTTGATTGCATTTCCTTGCTTTCCCAGGTGACTTAGAGTCGACTTCCAATCATTGGATGATTCTTGTCACTTCAACTTGAGACTTGGCTTTTCTTGAGTTGACTTGGTGATGCTCCACTCAATCGCATCTCACCGCTTCTTCTTGAAGAGTTCCCATCCACTCTTCTTTGCCATACTCGGTTTGTCTCACGGTTGAGTCTTCCTTCAAGTCTTTAGTTGTCTTCTTGCATGTTAGGGCGTAGGTCGACTTAACTCGACTTGGCTAGCTCTATTTATTACAATGCATTATACTGGCCAAGAATTGGGGTGCCAACTTTCTATTCTAAGTTTTACATGGCATTCATCAAAATCTAAACAATAAAATTCCTAACAATCGCTTCACTTATCTTCCCGCCCACTTCGATTTTTATTTACTTGCCTACATGTTTGCCCAACTGTACATCCACATGTGTGCCCACTTGTCCAGTGTTTATGTATTTGCCCACCTTTATGCCTAACTCTCCGCCCACATTTTTTGTTTATTCTTGCTCAGTTGTTTTATTAAATTTACGCATTTTTGCATTACAAAGCAAATGGACATATTGATGCGTCTTGTCATGTACAAATCAAAAAAATAAAATGACCATTTCTTGTAATGGACATTTGTTGATTTTCTATTTTGGGTACGTAACATTATTCGTTTACACAAATGTCGTTGTTGTTTTTTTGATATCAATTTATTTCTCACATTGATTTACTTTACTTTTGAGAATAACTGATCTTGAAATGGGGTAACATGTGGGTAAAGGCAAAAGCTTCAAAGAAAAAAATGGCCAATTGGTCTTGGTGTACCATTGACGATACTATATTGGAATATTTGATGGGCAAATATCCATTAGACATGTCGGGAAATCTTGGGCAGAAGTTGACAAGGTGTATGGCATAGGTCACATCACCTTTGGAAACCATTGGGTGCTATATGAGTTCGACATGAAGCGAAAATTGATTGTCGTATATGTTTCAATGTTATAGTCCAAGTCGGTTAGTACTTATATTGGACAATTAGGGCTTATAGCGTCAATGCTACAAAGTTTGTGCGAGAAAGCACACATATGGGAAAACATAGTCGAGCCTCCCAAAAGGTCGGAAGGTTCAATGGTATGAGCATCCCCCGCAACACGCAAATTCTAGTGATTGTGGCATAATGTGCTTGAAAATGGTGGAATCCTTGGTGCGGGGGTTGGTGTGGTTAAAATCAATAGTAAGCGGTGCGATGAATTCTGTCTCCGACTTTGCGCAGAACCATTAAATAAGGCAATATTAGATGTTAATTCGTAAGTATATTTTGTGGATAAAACTTTATTTGTTTACCTATATTTTGAATTTGGGATTAGGTATTACGTTAACTTATGATTATGTTTGACATTAACTTGTGATTATTTATTAACCCACGTATTTTCCTACGCAATCGATTGCTACATTTGCCCAATAAAGTCATGATATAGTTGCCAACATCAACCAACAATTATTAACCCAAAAATTTCAACTTAATTCAACAAAATACAATAATTGCACGTAAACAATGTTATAATAATCTCAATATTTTACGAAAAATAGGTATGCCCACAAATGTGCGCACACATTTGCCTATGCAATCGTACTACCACATCACCATTTGTCAAAACCAAACATTTTGCCCATTAACATGCCCAAAAAGTCAACTTAATCGACAAAATACAATAATTGCAAATAAACTATGTTGTGTTCTCAATATTTTACGAATAGGCATGCCCACAAACGTGCCCACGCATTTGCATATGCATTTGTCCACCACATCACCATTTGTCAAAAACAAACATTTACACAAATATTTCGCCCATGAACATGCCCAAGAAGTCAACTTAATCAACAAAATATAATAATTGCACATCACCATTTGTCAAAAACAAACATTTCCACATAAACTTAATCAACAAACATTTCCACAAACATTTTCACATGTCCAAGAACATGTCCAACATCAACCAAATTATACATGAATACATCAAATTAATACATAGAGTATGTTACTTCTCACATCCATTGATATATATGCGGTGAAACATTTTAAATTATACGGTACTATTAAAGTAATTATAAACACCAATTTATTCCTCTTTTAAAAATGATATATAAAATACCTATTAATATTGTATATAGCATCAAATGAAACGACGTCACCAAATACGCCATAATTTCGATCGATGTTTGGTCTGTCCCAAAATAGTCGGGTTAGTGATCATTCTCATCGACATCATAATCGAATGACATTCCTAGACTTATTTTCTTTTTCTGAGGCACTTATCTATTACCAATGTGCATCCGCACCACATATATAGGCTTTCAAATCTCTCTTAAAGTTTTTGAAATTTGTTTGGAGTGCTCCAACATTGGAGTACACTCCTACCATCTCCTTAACCACTCGAGAGTTTTAGCGAGTACCAATGTTGGCCCTTGAACAATTTATGATGAATTGTGGGTACCCAAAATTAAGACTCTTGCTCAACTTCATAAATTGTCGTATGGTTTCAAGTCAAAGAATGAGTGTGACGCTCTTCAAAATATTTTATCTTGTAGGAATTTGGTGTTGTGTATTGAAATATACACCATGCATTGCAACCTACTCTCTTTGACACCCTTGTACGTGATGTTGTACTCTTCGCAATTCAACGTCGTCATTGTTACAAATTGGATTTGAACCTTATGAAGCCCGCTCGGTTGCATACTATATGTTGTACATGTATGACGTTGTTTCGAACCTTCTTGTCATACTTGTTTGAATGTCAAACCCACTATATGAGCCATATTCCATGTAGAATTGCACGCCTTTTTCTAATGTTTCAAATTCCATTTTGATCGAGATTTTTTTTCTTGTTCAACTTCAGAATCCATTATTTCTTTAAACCAGGTGAAATATCTAGTCTTTCTCTACCATAACCAAGTGTTGTCTTATACAAATAAACAATTAATAAGAATACCAAATTAGATATCTATTTTCTTTGCACATTTGATATAAATATCTCATTCATTATTTGATATAAACATCCCCGATAAAAATAAATTTTTACCTTGATACTGATAAACAACTAAAATGAATATTGAATTGGATATGTAATTATGTTGTACATATGATATAAATAGTCCTCCATTTTATGTTATAAATATTCCTTCAATTTCTTATGGAATGCGATCTAATTTTTAAATTGTGATATGTATACCGTGGAAACCGTACAATTTATACATGACAAATTACTTAAATATGTGGTATTAGTTAGCAACTTATGTTCACAAAATACAACACAAGCTTGAACGAGCGATCCAAATTCGGTAAATAAAAATGCAAAGATCGTTATTCAAGAGTCAAAATAATGGAGCATTATGTTCAACACTAATAAGTAGTATCATGATTAAATATAGGCTAAATGGAAATTAACAATAAAAATTAAAAAACAATAATTGATTATGGGGATACCTATTTCACCTGGTTGTTGAAGGAAATCGTCGGTTATATCTTCCATGGTCTTTGCTTTTCTAAGTTTTTTCATGTATTTCTTGCAGGAAGTTTATATGATATTGAGAGATGTAATTTTTGTTTAATTGTGTTCATCTGTATCCCCTTTGCTCTTCGTGTGTTTTTTGTTTTCAATGATGGATAGCAGATTTCACGATGTTTTGAATTGATTGAGGATTTGGAAAATATTTCTTTTTGATCGATATGATATTTGAAGGATTTAATGCTTTATTCGTGCATACCAGTTCTAATTTTTAGGAATGTAATTAGCGATTACAATCTTCACGTTTAAATAATCAATTATACTCCTAGTAATTTTGATGATTGATTATAATCTAATTTTCAACGGACTCTCAATTAGATTATGTCAATGGTTTGGATTAATTCTCATTGTATCATATAAGGGTGGGTGTCCCATTTGAACCATCCCACACACATATATATATATATATATATATATATGTGTGTGTGTGTGTGTGTGTGTGTGTGTGTGTGTGTGTGTGTGTTTGTAATATCCCGTATTTTTCAATTGTTATTATATAAATTATAATTTTAATTATCAGATATTAACATTTATAATTCATTCATTATCTTTTACAATCCAAATTTTTATTAAACCCTATTAAGATAGAATTTCACTCATATTAGATTTAGAAAAAAATCGGGTTTTATCTTATCATTAACAAACCCTACTTATCTTTAAACTCCATAAAATCATCCTATAAATACAAATTCTTTCAATACACCCTAATTTCATAATTTGGTGCAGAAATTTCAATTACGGTTTCTAACCATAAATTTTATCTAATCGATTTTTAAGTTTAAAATTAGAATATATTATATTTAATTATTCATTTTTAATGAAATTTCAGAGTTATGGATTTGAAAAGTTCCTAGCTTAATGATAGAAGATGAAAAGATACAGATTGTGAATACCTAATGTAAAACATAATTCTTATTAAATCTTCATCAAAGATATACCATTATAAATACTAGTGTTTCCCTTACATTTTTACAAAATACTTTCGCTAGAATCGGTTGCACTTTATAAATTTAGAGAAAAAAGAGAGAGAAAAGAAGAAGGTGAATATACGGGCAAAAGTTTCTAGGGTTAATGGAGACTTTGAGGATAAGGTGAACAGTGGTATCGGAGCGGGTTTACGGTTCTCAGACTTGGAAAAAAATAACTTTTCAAATTTTAAAAGAAAATTATCTAGTAACATCCACCTCCGCCATATCTCGTCCGATTCCTCAAGGCACGCAATTTATTATGTCACGCTAATTCATTTTATTAATGAAATGTTTTATATTATCATGTTTTAAAAGTACATTTTATAAATTCAAACACTAATTTCTATGAACTTTGTTAAGACAACAAATTTCGAGGATAAATTTTTTAAGGGGGATAGTATGTAATATCTCGTATTTTTCAATTGTTATTATATAAATTATAATTTTATTTATCATATATTAATATTTATTGTTCGATCATTATCCTTTTACAATCCAGATTTTTATTAAACCCTATTAAGATAGAATTTCACTCGTATTAGATTTAGAAAACAAAAATCGATTTTATCTTATCATTAACAAACCCTACTAGTCTTCAAACTCCATAAAATCATCCTATAAATTCAAATTCTTTCAATACACCCTAATTTTATAATTTAGTGTAGAAATTTCAATTAGGGTTTCTAACCTTAAATTTTATCTAATCAGATTTTTAAGTTTAAAATTAGAATATATTATATTTAATTATTCATTTTTAATGAAATTTCAGTTATGGATTTGAAAAGTTCCTAGCTTAATGATAGAAGATGAAAAGATACCAGATTGTGAATACCTAATGTAAAACATAATTCTTATTAAATCTTCATCAAAGATATACCATTATAAATACTAGTGTTTCCCTTACATTTTTACAAAATACTTTCTGCTAGAATCGGTTGCACTTTATAAATTTCAGAAAAAAAGAGAGAGAAAAGAAGAAGGTGAATATACGGGCAAAAGTTTCTAGGGTTAATGGAGACTTTGAGGATAAGGTGAACAGTGGTATCGGAAGCGAGGTTTACGGTTGCTTCAGACTTGGAAAAAAATAACTTTTCAAATTTTAAAAGAAAATTATCTAGTGACATCCACCTCCGCCATATCTCGTCAGATTCCTCAAGGCACGCAATTTATTATGTCACGCTAATTCATTTTATTAATGAAATGTTTTATATTATCATGTTTTAAAAGTACATTTTATAAATTCAAACACTAATTTCTATGAACTTTGTTAAGACAACGAATTTCGAGGATAAAGTTTTTTTAAGGGGGATAGTATGTAATATCTCGTATTTTTCAATTGTTATTATATAAATTATAATTTTATTTATAATATATTAATATTTATTGTTCGAGTCATTATCCTTTTACAATCCAGATTTTTATTAAACCCTATTAAGATAGAATTTCACTCGTATTAGATTTAGAAAACAAAAATCAGATTTTATCTTATCATTAACAAACCCTACTAGTCTTCAAACTCCATAAAATCATCCTATAAATTCAAATTCTTTCAACACACCCTAATTTTATAATTTAGTGCAGAAATTTCAATTAGGGTTTCTAACCTTAAATTTTATCTAATCAGATTTTTAAGTTAAAAATCAGAATATATTATATTTAATTAGTCATTAATGAAATTTCGAGTTATGGATTTGAAAAGTTCCTACCTTAATGATAGAAGATGAAAAGATACAGATTATGAATACCTAATGTAAACATAATTCTTATTAAATCTTCATCAAAGATATACCATTATAAATGCTAATTTTTTCCCTTACATTTTTACAAAATACTTTTCTGCTAGAATCGGATGCACTTTATAAATTTCGGAAAAAAAAAAAAAAAAAAAAAGAAGAAGGTGAACAGACGGGCAAAAGTTTCTAGGGATAATGGAGACTTTGAGGATAAGGTGAACGATGCTTTGATTTTTAAAATATATAAGTAGCTTAATCTAATAAGAAAGTGTATTTAAAACGAGCGAATAAGACACATCTCAAAAGTAAACAGAACTATCTTATTAATAACCCAAATAATCCATCACACTTCCATGCGCCACTCGATTTTATAAAATATAGTCTAATTATAAAAATTCGCATCCAAAAAGATAAAGTACTTTGATTCCAAACACAACTTTTAAAATTAAAATACTAGCATTCAATAAAAAAAAATTCAAAAGCATTGACAATAATAAAATTAATATTTCTAAAAATCAATTTAACTAAATTTCTTGTTTTCACATCCACTGCCTCCAATCATCTCTCGGGCTCCTCAACATTAAAAGTTTTAATAAATATGGGGTGAGCATTCAACTCGCTCTGTGGGGACACGTTTGTCATAATAAAATACATCAATAGGCATAGTCATACACATTCAACATGTAATTTACTCGACTAGTCGGTTACTCTATATAGCGGCGGGTACACCCGAGGATACTTTTGATCCGGACCTTCTACTGACCCCAGGACTAATATAGCACTGCGGGTTCACCCCGAGGATACTCTTGATCCCGAACCTTCTTACGGCCCCTAGCTAACTTGATTTCCTTTCACATTGCACATAAACAAATAACACCCTTTATAGGAGCCACTTTCAAAAACATTTTTCTCCTTCTTGAATTGTATATGCTTTCTCCTTTTGTCGCATGTGACTTTTGTCTATCTTGAGCCATTCGATTCGATCTTGTATTTTGGCCATCTTTTCTACAGTCTCTGGATTAGTTCGGCCCCAAAACTTTCTTCTCACCAACCTCGTTCCAATACAACGACGATCTACATTTTCGTTCGTACAATGCTTGTCACGCCCGAATAATAATAATCCAAACTAATAAATTAATAAACATAAGTAAAGTCATAAAACTCAACTCCATCACGATTATAGGATACCAAATACAAAATACTTACTTATTGTCTATTACAAGCCAAAACAATGAGGAAGTCTAATATCATAAGCGGGTTTCGATAATAGATACCAAAGTGGCTTATTACATGCCATGATCATAGTACATAGAGAAAATTAACATATATAAGCGGCCCAGAGCCCATGTCCGAATTACTCTTGGATTGGGGTGTCAGGATCATCTTCATTATTTTTCAGTAACTAATTTAGAAAACATGGGGTGAGCTAAAGGAGTTGGTGAGTGGGGTTCGGGAATACTGAGAAAGGTTTTAAGAAAACAATTTATGAAGTCATGTGTGATGCATGTTATGTGCACAATGGAGGTTAAGTAGAGTAAATAGAATTTTCAAAGACGGACCAAAATTTTATCAACTTACGACAAGTCATCAAAAATTTTTGAAAGGAAAATAATATAATGGTGAGATGCTACTCAATAGAAACACAAGGCCGATGTGGAATTTACTTTGCACCTTAATGCTCGGTTCAAATTGATTTTAAACGGACAAGGTTCTATGCCCCATTTTAAAATCTAGCAATCGGGATAACATAATGATAAACGCGAGGCCGATGTGGAATAACACCCCACCCCATTGAGTTCTCCAACTCACGGCATCGAAGCCCCCGGCTCCTTATTCCTCCCAAGTGGCTCGACGATTCTTTAGTTGTGGGTTTAAACCCAGAGACCGTCATATTTAGGAATATACCAATACTACAACCCAAGTTCCGCCGCCGTCTCCGGTCGACCGGAAAATTGGAATAGGCCCATGTGTAGTCGAGAAAACATCACAGGCAACCTATTCGATTATTTGCCGACCTACACATGCCGACACGACTCGATAGATGGTCTATAATTACCAAGAATTCAAGTATCATTTCTTTACTAATCTATATTGTGTACAATTAATATAACAATCACAATACAACAAATTGATTAAGTAATGAGATCATAAGATAAGTGAGGTTATTTAATCAATATTCAATTTTTGCACAAATATATTCTTTAGTGATTATACCTTCCATCCATTATTTTCTATATTTTTAATCAAGCTAATCCATCAACATCTTTAAAATGCAATAACAATAAATTAAAACCTACTAAGCAAGAATTTAACAAGAATATTTTTCTTCTTGTCATGCAACCATTCCCAAAATTAACCATAGTAAATTCCAATTAAACATGCAAACTATCATATTGACTACTCATTTAAGTAACATCAATTCATGCAACTTCATGATTTTAAATCTGTTTTTAAGTAAAAATAAATAAATAAATAAAATTTACCCAAATAGAATTAAGATTGGCTAAATTTTTACCCACTCATTTTTTTGTTTGATGATCAAGAAGCTATGGAATTTCCAATACTATTTAGTCAAATTATTTTTAACAATTAATATTAAGATTCGAATGTATATAGAACAACTACATAAAATAATCAAAGTAGTTTAATTATTAACATGCAAAGGTTCTTGGCATTATTCCTCAACCTTAAGGTGGAAACCTTAGTGGTTATCTTGGAATGGCCTCATTAAACCAAAAGACTAAAAAAATCTTAATAAACATATTATTTCAAAACAGGTTTGAAAAAGAATATTTGTAATATATGGAGAAATTATTAGATCAAGTGATTTTAATAACATGCAAAGGTCTAGGCAATTTTCCCTCAACCTTAAGGTAAAACCTTAGTGGTTTATTTAGGAGTAGCCTCATTGAACCCAAAAGAGAATAATATTTGAAAATTAAAGTTTAAATTTCGAAATAAATAAAAGTTTATACAAAACAGTCCTTAAGATTAGGAAAATAATCTGGAAAAATAATTTTAAATTTTTAAATACAAAAATAAAAATATTACAAGAAGAAATGCCCCATACCCCATAGGAAATAATACTTGAAAAAAATGTTTTAATTTTCGAAATAATTAATTAAAAAAATATTTTATTATTATTGTTATTATTTTTAAAGAACACAGCCCTTTGTTTAAAAAAAAATTCAAAATATAAAAAAATAGAAAATAGCCCCGAAATAGGAAAATAAACTTGAAAATAATTTTAGAAAATTTGAAATAAATAAAAAAATTATAAAACAGCCCCAAAATGCTCATAGGCGGCGGTTTTGGTGTTTTTCCGGTGGTGGTGCTTCACCCTCAACCTCAAGGATTAAATCCCGTAGTCTTATTGGGTGAGTTCCATTTTTAACTCAAAAAACACCAAAATTTAAATAAAGACCGAAAAATAACTCAAGAAAGTATAAAATAAACTAACCCAAAAATTTTAATAATCTTGTCCCCTTTTAAGCCACCTTGTGGCGGCTTTCCGTGGCAAAGCGGCGGCGTTCCGGCGGTGGCGGAGGACGATTAACAAAAATAAAAAGGGAAGAAGAGAGAGAGAGAGAAGAGGGAGAAAAAGAAAAGGAAGGAAGGAAAAAGAAAGAAGAAAAGAAAAGAAAAATATATATATATGGGGGATTTTTCGGGCGGTGGAGTGGTGGCGGCGCCGCTAAGGGGGGGAGGAAGGAGAGAGCCTCACCTTTTATTGTGTGACAAAGTGTGTGTGAAAATCTTTGAAAAGTGTGTTTAGGGTTAGAGTTGAGGGTATACATAGGGTCTAAGTTGGGTTGGCTTTTGGTTTGGGTTGAGCTAAGAGATGGGCTAGGCTTTACAAATAAACAAGGCTTAAAAAATCTCGAAATTGGGGTCAACACAATGGATCAAAGGTTTGTGCTAGAGCTTTAATAATATAATAAGCCCTAAAAAGAAATGTATACATAAAATATAACAATTGTATAAAATTAAATAAATTAGTCATAAAAAAATATAAATCTAACTTATATGAATAATTAAAATTATAAAATATAGTCATAAATAGGGAAAAATATATGAAGCTACAAATATTAAAGTATACCCCAAATAAGATAAATACTAGAATATTCGCGGTTAGTCGATGTGGTCTTACAATGCTTCATACGGAGCCATCCCAATTGTCGCTTATAACTATTGTTATAAGCGAACTCCACTAAAGGATAAAGTCTCCCGATTAGTTCCCAAATCAAGCACACAAGCTCTCATCATATCTTGTATCGACCTTTGGTGTCCATCATGCGTGGATGATAAGTTGTCTTTGAATTTCAATCTTGTGCCCATTGCACTTTGCGAGACTTCTCTCGAATTTCGATGTAAATCTTGTATCTCTGTCCGATACAATAGACACCGCACTCCATGTAATTTCACGATCTTCCTCATGTAGATTTGAGCATATTGTTCCATATTGTACGTCATTTTGGTGGTAGAAAGTGAGCCGACTTAGTTAACCGATCTACTATAATCCAAACAACTTTATTTCCTTTAATTGATCTCGGAAGTCCTACAACAAAATCTATTCTTATATGTTCCCATTTTCATTTCGGGATTTCAAGTGGTTTTAGCAAACCAAATGGTCTTTGGTGCTCGGCCTTCACTTGTTGACAAGTCAAATATTTCTCTACAAAATTTCCAATATCTCTCTTAATACTTCTCCACCAAAATATAACCTTTAGATCTCGGTACATCTTTGTACCCCAGGATGACCCGTGTATGGCGTATATTGAGCTTCTTCAAGAATTTCCTTTCTAAGTTCCTCTTCTTTAGGAACACACAATCTTCCTTCATAAGTTAAAGCACCTTCGTCATTAAAAGAAACCCTTTAACGCTCCTTTTTGGGCTCATTCTTTCATTTTGTTAGAAATTTATCCGAGGTTGAGCTTCCTTAATTCTCTCCTTTAAAGTAGGTTGCACCACTAAAGATGTTAATATTGCTTCGTACTCTTTGGTGGTACGACTACCTCAATCCTTATTTTGGCAAACTCCTTCATTAGTTCTTCTTGATCAATTATTAAACTTGATATTTCTCCTTGGTTTTACGACTTACAAAGCATCAACAACTACATTAGCTTTCCCAGGATGGTAGTTGATGGTACAAAGTGTTAATCTTTAACCAATTCTAGCCACCTCCTCTACCTCATGTTCAACTCTTTACGAGTAAACAAGCACTTTAAGCTTTTGTGGTCAATGAAAACTTCACATCTTCCTCCATACAAATAATGCCTCCAAACCTTTAAGGATGAACCCAAGTGACTAACTCCAAATCATGTGTAGGGTAGTTCAATTTATGTGGCTTTAGTTGCCTTGAGGCGTAGGCAACCACTTTTCCATGTTGCATCAATACGCATCCCAATCTTTGTTTAGACGCATTGCTATAAATGACAAATTCCTTAGAGGGATCGGGAATTGTCAAAATGTCAAAAGAGATGTTAGTCTTTGTTTCGATTCTTGAAAACTTTTCTCGCATTTCTCTGTCCACATAAATTTTTCTCCTTTTCTAGTCGATCGGGTCATGGGTCCGGCTATTTTTGAAAATCCTTTGATAAATCTTCGATAATACCTGCTAAACCAGAAAACTACGAACTTCACTCGCATTCTTAGGAGCCCTCCATTCATTGGTAAAATTGCTTCGACTTTAGTTGGATCTACTTCAATTCCTTGAGCAAGTAATCCCATGCCCAAGAAATACAACTCGATTAATCCAAAATTCGCAGTTCTTAAACTTGCATACAACTTTTCTCTGTGAAGTGTCTCTAACACTATTCTCAAATGTTTTTATGTTGTTCCTCATTCTTAGAATACACCAAAGTATGTCATCTATAAAGACGATAAATTGGTCCAAAAATGAATGGAATACTCGATTCATCAAGTCCATGAACATTGCTAGTGCGTTACTTAATCCAAAAGGCATTACAACGAATTCATAATGCCCATAACGAGTTCGAAGGCCGTCTTGAATATCACTTTCCTTAATTCTCAGTCGATATCCGGATCTCAAGTCAATCTTAGAAAAAGTATCGGCACCCTTTAATTGATCAAATAAGTCCTCAATTCTTGGTAACGGGTACTTATTCTTCATGGTGAGCCGATTAAGTTCCCTATAATCGATACACATCCTAAGTGATCTGTCTTTATTTTTGACAAAAAGGATTGGTGCTCCCCACGAAGAAACACTGGGTCAAATAAATCCTATATCTAGGAGTTCTTGCATTTGCACCTTGAGTTCTTGCAATTCTTTTGGTGCCGTCTATAAGGTGCCTTTGAAAGCGCGCCGCGCCAAGTGTCAAATCAATTGAAAACTCAACTTGTCTATCTCGGTGGAATTTGGCAATACCTGCGGAAATACATCCAAAAATCATAGACAATAGGGACATCTACGGGTTGCGTCTCCGTCATCGAGGTACGGTCAAGTTTACCGGATAACCTTGGCAATTTCCTTTTCTCAAAGCATTTTCAATGCTTTCATTGCCGATTATAACTTTAGGTATATACTTGGACATAACACCATGAAATTTTATTTCATCATTATCAGCGATCTGAGTGTTATTTCCTTCTCCTAACACTTAATGTCGGCGTTGTACTTGTTAAGCCAATGCCTAAAATTAAATCAAAATCCTTCAACCTAATAACATATAAATCGACTTCCAAATGTTTTCTCCCTATATCCAAATTTACACATTTATCCATGGAATCAGTAGTTATTAAATTCCCGAGGAAAGGTAGGCTAACTTAAAGAGATTCATCTTTTTAGCATGCTTATACTCAATTAAGGCATGAAATTTAGCGGATATAAACGAGTGTGGCGTACTAGTGTCAAATAATGCTAAACCAGGTATTCCTAATCTTTGTTAACATACTGTCATCACACGGGTTACGATATGCTTCCTCTTGAGTCAAAGCGTACATCCGAGCTCTTCCTCCACCACGGTCGACCATTTGTGTTCTCAACATCCTTTAAAAGAGGACAACTAGCAATCACATGTCCGAGTTTCTTACATTTGAAGCATTTCTCTTTGACCCAGGACATTCGCCATAATGATTTTTCTTGTAATTAGGACATAATGGCTTATTGTTTTGAGTATTTGGGTGGACATTCCCATAAGTCTTTCCCGCTTGTTCTCGATTTCCATTCTTATTTTGTTTTGTCCCATCCCACTTCTCGCTTTTCGGATACCATAACCGGTTTTATTGTCGTCATCCTCAACCAAGCTTGCCTCTATTTCTTGTGCCCTTTTCACCATCTTAGCGTATTCCAAATCACCTTGAGCGAGATAGTATCTTTGGACAATTGCGGTCTTGTTTCTTTGTTTGATGTTTAGGAATTCTGTCTCTTTTTTATCACGATACGATCGCGGAAAGAACTTGCCCATGACAACCTCCTTGAACCCATTCCAAGTCAATGCATCTCGTTCCTCTTCGGTTCTAGTTCTCCAATATCCTTCCCACCAATGATTAGCATCCTCAATTAGGTGAAAGGTGGCACATGTGACTCTTAGCTCGTCAGTGCATCCAACGAGTTGGAAAACTCTTTCTAAATATCGAAACCATTCCTCCACAAGCAATTTGGACCATCACGTCCGTTGAATGTAGGTGGACGATAATGGTGAAACTATTCCACGATCCTTGTGTTGTTATTATTGTTATTGTTTTGTCTCGCCTCGGGAATTCGTCAAGTACATCGCCAGCAGGAGCGTTGGCTTGATTTCCAACATTAGCTTGATTTTCATTGTTGGCTTGATTGCCATTCTCATTCGTGACGGTTTCTTGTTCGATTACGGTGAGCCATAATCCTACACGTATACATAATGCTTAACTAACGTAATAATCGTATATTGAGTCTTACTACAAACACAACATAAGAAAAATAACCGTAGACAAATAATAGTAGACGAGAATGTTAGATTTTTATTCATAATATTACTTCAACCTTTTAACAAGGATTTATTTGAATTAGTAGAAAAATAAAGCGATTTTTAATTAAACAATTCAAAGGTTTTGCCCTCTTCCTCATTTCTATCCTCATTCGGATCCTCCTCTTCATCTTCTTTCATGGCCTCACTTATACGGTCAATCCACTTTGCAAACAATCTAGAAGTGAATGCCCCATAGTCAATCTTGAGTGTGTAGTCTTGTGCGTCATACTTCACCATTGTTCCACACAAATATTGGCCTTAGCCTTCCATTTGGGTGGCGGCGAATCAACCACCCTACGTGTAGCACCATCGATCCGGAACACCACTCGGAAAGTGCACATCATACCATTTCGATGCATTTTTACCACATAGGTTCCTATGTTATCGCCATCTTTGATTTTGTAATTAAGGTAATTAGTTAGCTCGTTCGAGATATTGTTAATTCTCCAATCGCGCACCCTTTTTCTAGCGGTGTGTCTTGGTGGCGGCATCTATATTTGTAGTCATATTAGTTAAACACCAATATTTTTTTTTTTTACAAGGCATAAATTATTATCTAACGAATGGAATAAAATTGTACGATTTACATATGGAAACATGTATTACATCGGCATATAAAAAAATTAAATGGTATGAAATAAAATGGCATAATAAATTTGTCACATACCTTGAGGAAGCAATTTGAGATATGACGGTGATGGATGACTCTAAATTATTTTGTATAAAAAAATACATTTTTTTTTACAAGTCTGAGAATCATAGACTGCTACGATACCCTTTGTTCACCTTATCCTCAAAGTCTCCATTATCCCTAGAAACTTTTGTCCTTACTGTTCACCTTCTTCTTTTCTCTTTTTTTTTTTTTCAAATTAAATATAATATATTCGATTTTTAACTTAAAAATTTGATTAGGTAAAATTTAAGCTTAGGAACCCTAATTGAATTTCTCGCACCAAATTATGAAATTATGGTGTATTGAAGGAATTTGTATTTATAGGATGATTTTATGGAGTTTGAAGATAAGTAAGATTTGTTATGATAAGATAAAATCCGATTTTTTTCTAAATCTAATACGAGTGAAATTATATCTTAATTAATGGGGTTTAATAAAAATCAATTGTAAAAGGATAATGACTAAACTATAAATATTAATATCGATAAATAAAATTATAATTCATATAATAACAATTGAAAAATACGGGATATTACGGTGTGTGTGTGTGTGTGTGTGTTTAAAAGTTATGGGGTTGCGGGGCTGCGGCATCAACCGCCCTCCTCAACATGATAAACAAATTAAAATAACCTCTTCATCTAGTATTTTCAAGAACATAAATTTTACCCCTCCGATTTTCATTCTTTACTATGTCCCTATATTTGTGTGTGCACGCATGCAAGTACAACATCCGCTCCGTGCGCGGATCGAAGAAGGTCCTCAAAGAAAGATGTGCATGAATGTAATGTCACTTGTGAAGGTTCACATAGGCACAACCCGGTTATAGACTATATGGTTTTCAACTATTTTTTCCATTTAGGTTTCAAGATATATACAAGAAAAAATTAAAAATGGTCTCATGTGTGTCCAAATCATTCCTAGTCAAGGTTTCTTATAAAAAGTTCAATTTCTTCTCCTGAAATTTGGTAGTTCTTGAGATGAGAACTTGTATGCGATAATTTAGTAAATGTTTGATGGGTCGTGGGGTTGTTCGGGAGGCCCCGATGCTCAAGTCGATACCAGTTGAGAGAAAATCCTGAGTAAAGGAAACATCAATTGAGAGTAATTAATCGAGATACTTATAAATAGACGAGTGACCTTTTTAGACATGGGTTGTTGAACCACATGAGCATTGTAGGATAAAATGGGCCGTCGGAGCGGTATGGACCGTGTGGGCCCGATATAGGAAAGCGAGCTTCATGGGCCGCTTAATTACTGATTTGGGCCTCATGGGCCAATTGTGATATTCGAACCAATGACAAATATTCATAGATGGATAATTAAATATTAACGTAATTAAATAAAAAATATATAATTACGATTTTACCACAACATCATCATTTTTGCACACAATGTACCCACAAAACAATTAATAAGAATTATTTCTACGTATATACTTTATGTTCTCAATAATTATTCCTTGAAAGGAACATTACTCTTTCAATATTTTGATAATAGTTTTGAGATACTGAAACTTAACCATGCAGACCCTGTTAAGGTGATAAACATAATTATTCTTAAACATATCCATCTTGATATATATAAAATATAACTATGAAATAAAGATGAACTTATAACTGAATGTGGGCGGACTCACCTTGGTACCCCACACCCCCAACATTCTTATTTTTTCCTTTTTTTTTTATATGTAAATTTTGGGTTGAATCATTTCTTTCCTTATATTTTGATTTGGTAATTAAAATCACTGAGTTAGCAATTAATGTGATGGTCAATGAAACCTTATATTTAAGCCTGGCCTCATTAGTATTAATCAGTTTTTAATAGGTTATTGATTAGATATTACCATTGAATTGATTACACAACAACATAAGTGACATAAAGTAACACTCAAAAAATGTTATCTAATAGCCAATAAATGTTATTATAGACAATAGATAGAACTTTTATTAATGATGCACTTACCCGTGCTACGTATAGTCTAAGGTATCACTTTTAATAGCTTTTAATGACACTTTTTCTAAGTGTTACATTAAGTTCACTATTTGTATCACTTTGAAGAAACACTTCTAAAGTGTTGCATATGAATCTTATGTAATACTTTTTAGTAGCACTTTTTCTATCTCGTAAAACTTTGGAAAAATACTTTTAGAGTGTTTACATATGAATTATATAGCACGTTTTGCAGCGCTTCGTCTTTTTACGCCCCAAAGAGCTTGAACATGAGACATGTTATGTGTAGAGGTGGCAATTTATCACTAACCTAAGTTTATTCTTATTACAACTTTTAAATTGTTTTATATTTATACATATATTTATATATATTAAAAATAAATTATATATATATTATATACTTTATTTATTAAAGATTATATTATATAATATATGTGTGAAAAATGTCATTATACATCTATATTAAAATTTATATTATATAAAATATTATATTATATTATATATTAAAGAAATAATAAAAATAAAAAATACAAAAACATGTAAAACAAATTTATAGACTAATTAATTTTTCATTTGTAAAAATTAAAAAACAATTCTAAAAATATGAAATTAATTTACCAACATATTAAAAAATTCTAACATAAAAAATACAATTAATAAATAAATAATAAAAAAGTAATTTACCGACGGAAAAATACGTATGTAGTCACGAAAACTTCAATTTTTTCTTGGTAATATTTTCTAAAAGAATAAAAAAATAGAAAAAGGTTACCGATGAAATTGATTTCCATCAATGAAAATTAAAAATAATAATAATAAAATATTTACCTATGGAATTTTCATTGGTATTACGACGGAATTAATTACCTTCATAAAAAATTAAAAAAAAAAAAAAAATAAAATAAAAATAAAAGGACTTTATCAAAAAAAAAGCAAAAGGTCAATAAAAAAGGCTACAATTAAATGTGTTATGATGTTACAATTTATGTTTGTTACTTTTTAAAACGGTTACATATATATTTTGTCTTCATCTATTTTTGATGTCTACAAACACGTGTTACATAATATGTTAAAAAGTGCTACAATTTTGTATTACCTAACATCATTTATGGTGTAGTGTTATTTTAGGTGAAATTTCTTAATGGCGTAGACTATATATTATTTGCTAGTATATATTGAAAGAAAATTGAACAAAAATTTATTATAGAGTCACTTATAGATAATTTTTCGTGATATGCAACGAGAGACTTTCTAAAGATTTAAATATATTAGAATTGTAGGTTACCCACTTAGTATCAGGAGGATAGTGAGAGTTCCGTGTTATAAAAAATATTTGGATTATATAGTTATATATTTAAGGATGTTTAATGATATCTATTCATATTGTATTTATGCAAATATATATTATATTTTGAATTTTATTATATAAAATAAAATTGATGGTCGGCCCCCAAGTGTTGGTTCTGGTTCCGCCCCGATCGAGATATCAAAGTGATCCCCAGTATATTAGTTTAAATATATATAATATGAAAAGTAGATTGAGATTCAACTTTCTTCTCCATTATTTGAAAATGAGATGCAAAAATATATAAAGGTTACATGGTTGACGCGGATATCAACAAGCACAAAAACAAGCAATTACATTACATGATGCATGCATGCTTGCTAATTGCTTGTTGCTTATTTTCATACAAGTATTCATACATAATCTGAGAAATTGAAGAGGAGAATAATTATCAACTCTACTTATAATGGCAATTAATTAGGCTCCGACATTGACAAATCCATTTAAGGCGGCATTTTGAACTAACCCCAATGCGGATGTAACGATTGTTCCAAGGGATCGAATAGTGGAAACAAGAACGCCATTGGTGGTAGAAAGAATCGGGCAAACAACGAGTTGAGTGGAAGTTGAACACTAGCAACGCATGGAGCGTAGGCGGACCAAGAACAAGTCCCGTTAAAGCGGTATAGTAATGTTAAAGGATCCATTGACATTAGTGGTAGCTTGACCAAGCGTGGTTGTAGCACAAGAATGGAGCAATTCAAGGCTAACAATCGCCCAAAGAACACCTTGGCCAGGACAATTTCCGGAGGCGTGCAACAAAGGTTGCCGCCTACTGATCGAGCCACGCAGAGTGATCACCTGGCCGTGGGCTAACGGGTTTGAGGCCGCAAGGACGAGGAGGGCAATGAGGAAGATGGTAAAAGCACGTTTATAAGCCATTTGGGGATTTCGGTATTTATTTGCTATAAACAAAACTATGTTAGTTCTATGCTCAAGTTGTTGTGTCCAAATGTAAGGAAAGAAGCTCTATTTATATTGATTTATCTGCCTCTATTATTGCCTTCTCCTTTTCAAATTTTTTATTTATTTTTAATATACCTAGCAAGTTTGAAGTAATGGTTTAGGGTTGGGTTGCTCTATATATGGTTCTCATCTATTTTACAAGTCAAATTGCGTGCCCCCATTTTTTGAACCATACTGTTATCCAAATATCTGCCCATGTTATTGAGGAGAATATGGAAACTTTACATTTTAGACTTTTAGTCCATATTATTGATATAGAGATTACGATAAGCTTTACATTTTAGAAACTACGTACAAAACTAAATTAATTAGAGTATACATTCTTTAAGTTTATTGTTCTATACATGGACCTTTTTCTGAATGTGAAGAGTCACAAATTAAATTTGTAGGCCATATAATTTCTTAAATTTTCAAGTAAATTGGAATCACAACATTTTATGCATACAATAATTAATTTGTAAATGTTGTAAAAACCAACTCTGTTTTCTGATTTACCTCAACGTTCAAGTTTATAGAAACAACTTCTTTGAGAACTTTGCTTGATGGTTTCTACAACCGCTTTGTAACACATTTTAGGTACAAGTCTGAGTAATTTAATTTTATGAGTTACTACGCATTTATTTCAAATCATTTAGTAACTCTTTTTCATAAGTTATTTCATCAATTAGTTAGTAAAGACGGATTGGAAAATCCAAAACAAAATCTAATAATTTTTCTCTGCGCTAAATCTATGTAACTGAAGTTTCATTAAACTTTAATTTGGATGCGTGGGTACTGTAGTGGACCAAATTAAAGATGTGCAACTTGATACACTAAGTTTGATATGAACAGTGGTAGCCCATAAGGTGTTGCCAAATTCAAATAATATAAGGCTATCTTTACTCTAAGTGGGATAGGATCAAAGGAGCCACTTAATAATAAGTTTTGGAATAACATTAATTAGTGCCCTTTTTTAAGCAGATGCCAATATTTTCGACATGGATTAAAATTTCTAAAATCAGTTTTTAATCATGAAATCAGGATGAGATGGGGAAAATAAATTGGATATATGAGAAATTTTGGATTGAAAGCTACGGGATGCATGGATGCATAGAAAATATATATGAACTGAAATATGTAGATTGGCTTAATGCATGTTGTATAGTGAATATTATAAACTTTATATGTACAATTATTAAATTTAAAATCTTTTCTCCCTAAGAAATTAAAAATATAATCTCTTATCTACTATCTTCAAGAAAACATAAGTTTCATGAACAACATTCGCTCCGTCCGAGAGGCGAGGAGGTTTCCCTCAAACAAAGATGGGCGTGATTGCGTGATTGTCACTTGTGAAGGTTCACATAGCTTTTGCAGCCTCAACCCGGTTATAGACTATATGATATCAAACCATATTTTCCATTTAGGTTTGATCAAGAAATATACAACAAATTAAAATGGCCTCATAGTCCTTTCCTAATTCATTAATTATCATCATTTTTGGCAGGCAATGTATGTACAAAACAATAAGAATTGTTTCATGTTTCTGAAGGATTATAACATATTCCACCATCGGGCGTAGCCAGGATACCGGACTATCCCTAGCCCGACCAAAAATTCAAAAACTCCTTTATATTATTATATTAACAAGAAAAAAAAAAAAAACACAACATCAAGCACATTACGATAAAAATGTTCAACAATCCAAAATCCAAGACAAAGCTAAAATGTAAGTTGAACCCTACGATTTTTATTTTAGCAAATTCATCAATAAGAGAATCTATATCTATTTTTCTAACAAGCTCACTTTCAATATAAATTGTCAAACTATCACCAAGAAACTCATCATCCATTTTCTTTGAAGTGCGGTCTTCACATATTTTATTCTTGAAAATGACCTCTCGGTTGTAGCCAGTTAAAACAGTAAAGTTAACACAAGACAAATCAATCTAGTTATCATTTTGGAGCACCCCCACCTACGCCCGTCCACCATACCAAAGACGTATTTACCTTTTTTAACTATGGGGGCACGTGCCTTATAAAAATCCACAATTTTTTTTTAATATTTATTGTTTATTTTATGTGATATTAATTAGGTTAATAAAAGTAAAGTTTGCCTATGTTTTATCTATTTTTTCTATTTATTATTTATTTTTAAAAAGATAATTAATAAGAAAAATAAGTGTGCCATCCTAATTATTTTTGATAAGTTTACAATTGCATTTATCTTGTGCAACATATGTTATAAAGAAATTCTCGGATCAATCTCAATGAATGATTGTCAACTAGTGATTTTTTAAATTGGATCAACTTGCCTTATAAAAATCCACAATTTTTATTTGAAAACTAATATGGTAATTTTTATGCACTTAACAATCAATGTCAATTTTAGGATACGAAATACATTTCTAAATAGTAATGGGTATGGGTCCAGGTTTCATGAGTGCAGGTTGAAAGCGGTCGAACCGAACAACTGCCGATTAACTATGTCAGGTTCGGCTCAACCTATTATGACCCATTTAACCCGTCTAACTGTTTGTGAATTTAAAAGAAACTAAGTAAATAATTAATTGTAAGAAAAAATAAAAAACAAGACATGTTCGATTTTAAAACTTAAATGCTAAAATCTCCTTAATTATGTGAGTTATTATTTTGCATGTTTTTTGTATGTTGTCCTCAACATATGATTAGTACATACTATGTTATTGATGAGGTTAAAGTAAGCTAAACTCGTGGGCGAGAACTAAAGAGCGTTGTTAGTAGGCCGAACTCTAAAGCTCTACCAATGGGCTGAATTGAAGAGTCTTGATAATGGGCCATCTTTGGTTGAGTGTAATGATACACTTGATAAAGACCTTTAAGAAGGCGAACTCTTACCTCTCTTAGTTCAAGGTGGTTGTCTTGAAAATAAGTATAAATTGAGGTGATGATCGAGGCGGTCAACATTATCTCGGCCCTGCCGAGAGTTTTAGATAGTTCGAGCTCTAGAATGGTTGATCTTATCCTAATCGATTATGTTATCGAATCGTAACAAACCCCGATTTTATGGAAACCATAAATAGGGCAAAGCTATAAATACCTTGTTACAAGTTAATTCTAACTCGGATCACTTTTTTTTATATTTACATTATATTTTGCCTCTTTCTTGTTGAATACTCTTTCCGACTTAAGCATCGGAGAGGTTATGCCGGAGCAACCCTTTGGCTCCCCCTTTTGTGCGGTCGACGACGGAGCTCGGTCGGAAGGAAGTTTCAGGAGGCAGAGTAATTTCGGGATCAACCAATTTATTTTGTGTGTTGTGAATTGTTATATTTTTATTGATCGATAGAGAGTCATAGTAGGTGATTATAAAAACTTTAAATTTATTCAATCGAAATTATTAAATGTACACAAAAATAACTTTATTAGACGAGTTAAAAGTTCGAGTCTCGAGTTACATGTGGAATAAAAAGTTCGAGTTCAAGATTCGACATGAATAATTAAAGAAATCGGGTGCAGGTTGGCTAATTTTGACCCCAAACCATGAACCTGGACCCACAAACTCGGACCCAACCCAAATTAACACATCTACCAACCGGGAGTGTGCACGGGACTTGGAGATTATCGAAACCGAACCAAAAATATCCGAACCGAAAAAACCTATTGACTTTTTCCTTTCTTGAACCGAACTGTCAGGAAAAATTTCATGGCATGATTTCGGGAGATTTTTCAAATATCCGCATCGAGAACCGTGCATCGAACCGAAGATCTAAAACTAGAACCGATTTTATTTTTATATATATACATATATAATATATTTATCTTATTTACATTTTTATATTGAATTAACTATATATTCCTTTGAAATTCAATACTATACAAAACCTAATACTAGAAATTATCAAGTTACAAGTTTAGCGTACTTTATCAATATATCAAATGAATAATCTGAATATGAATTTAATTCACTAAGAGTTACATCATATTGATTATTTATTAAAACTTGGTTGTCATCATATTAATTTATTTAAATGTGTCCAATAAATTAAATTATAAAATCATATTTGATTTTGTATTAATAAAAATTAATTTGATGCTATTTGACTTGTTAAGGAACATAGATAGACTCATCCCTAATCAAAAAAATAATTAAAATTAAAATTAGTTAAATGAATCTAAACTAAAGTAATCATCTAATCAATAAATTGAGACATTGAGACTATAAATATGCATGAACTTTCGTTTCATATTAATTTGTAAAACATATTAGTTCATTATATTTTTCCTAATTAAGTCAAGAGCTATGGGAAATGGGCCAAAATTATAGAATATATCGTGTAATAGAAATTACTAAATTTATCATTCGTTGAGATTCTAGCCTTTTACTTCTAGTTATACGAATAATGTAACATCCGAAATATATTATGTTAAAATCCAAATAATAAACCAATACTTTAAACTAAAAATTAGATAAAAATTATTGAAAAATTAAATTGATATTAAACTAATACTTTAGTATAGTCTATATTCTATATCATGAGAGAAAGATTTAGAATTACAATATGAAAAATTTAGCACCTAAATATGAATTAAAGAAATTTATATATTAGTTAAATATAAAATATCAAAAAAATAATCTCATATAGTTTTAATGGTTCAATATTCACTACAAGAAAACAATCAAACTCCAACGAAATAGAAAACCATTGGGATTTTTAAATTCCAACATAAATTCCCATGCTACATTATACCATTGGAAAATTCCAATGGAAATCTCAACGATAAACAAAACCATTGGTATAAACTATTTGGAATTCCAAGTTGGAATTTAAAATTTCAACACCACAACAAACCGTTGGAAAACTCTAACAGTAAATACTATTGGATTTTAGAAATTCCATCACTAAAGCAAACCATTAGAAAATTTCCACGATAAATAAAAATTTGGAATTACTCGTTGGAATTTCTCGTTGGAGTTTTTAAAATTCCAACGGATATTCCAACGCTACAACATGTTGTTGAAAAATCCATTGGAAATTCAAATACTATTGGAAAAATTCAACAGAGGTTAAAAGATATGATAGTGTTCTCCATATCGATAAAACATATCTTCTTTTCTCGAGCCAATCATATTAAAAGCGCATAGTTAAGCGTACTTGACTTTGACGAATTATCCATATTAAAACTACATATTGGAATTACCGTTGGATTGAATTAATTC
Organism: Rehmannia glutinosa; assembly: GCA_016081115.2. NCBI lineage: Eukaryota > Viridiplantae > Streptophyta > Magnoliopsida > Lamiales > Orobanchaceae > Rehmannia > Rehmannia glutinosa. The sequence goes on from JABTTQ020003076.1 coordinate 55,577, forward strand.
TAATGGTATAACTTTGTTGAAATAATTGTTGGAGTTTTTTCCGACGAATATATATACCAATGGATGTACCGTTGGACTAAATTCCAAGTATAACTCTATAGTAATTCTTGTTGGAAAAATCGTTGGATTTTTTCCAATGGTTGAATATTTCAATGGATAAATCTTGTTGGACGTTAAAAATTTTCCATTCCAACAACCATTTTACCAACGGTGTATTTTCATTGGAATTTCCATTGGAATTGATCATTGGAAACTAGCCAAATTCCAATGGATTTTGTTCGTTGGAATTTCCTTGTTTTCTTGTAGTGTTTATTTTTGAGATTGTACTAAAATAAAGATTTAAAATATAACCATTTAATGATCTTTACATTGATACCCCACCCCCTTTTGAATGTTTTATATATGAATAATTTTTGAATCTCCGTTTTCCATCTCGGGCCGTTTAATTAGAACCAAATGTCCATTCTAAATTGTCGTGAACTTTTGAGACGAGTTCGGGATAAATATTTTTTTGTGGTTCAATTCTCGGATATTTAATTTGGGATCTCCGAACCGTGATAATTTTGAAGATTTTGAAATCTCTAAATCATCTCGTCCCATCCACACCCTTATCCCCAACACCCCATATAATCCTCAAAAAATAAAAGGAATAATTTATTTGCATCCGAGCTATACGGGCTTTTAGCCGCATGTGCGAGAAGTGATCGATTTTGGGCGGAAATGAATTGTGACACTTGAATGTACTCTTATGTCCTAAAACAATGGCGTGCACAACACGAAAAGTCTTCGTGACTACGTACTAGAAAATTTCAATTTACCGAAAGAATTTATCGACATAAACAATTTTGTCACTAAATTTTATGGTTATCTCTGAGAATACCTACAAAATAAAAAATATTATTTTTCCCCAAATTATACTAATAAATTACCAACGGATCACCAACAAATTTTAAATTTACCAACAAAATATTGTAGGTATTTACCAACAATTTCAGATTTTGTCAATAAATATTACCTACAATTTTTACCTATAACGATTTTATCGACATTTTCAGTTATCTTAATACAAATTTTGTGTAAGTAAACTGAATTTTTCTTGTAGTGACGTATAGTGAAAACCCCGTGTAGTAAGGAGGGAAATTGTATATAAAAACATTGAATTATTAGAAGGCAATGTTACACACACGCACACTTTTATTTAGCAAAGAAAACCTTATTAAGTTTTGTTTGGATTGAATGTTTTCAGAAAAGACCTGAATTTTCTTTTTGAATTTAGAAGGATTCAAATGCATCTTAGTAATTGATAAAATAAACTACTTGATTATGAAAAAGAGTTTCTTGAAGGATTTAAAATAACTACGTAGTAATCGATCATAAAAATTTTTTTGACAAAAAAATTACAATTATTAATCCAAACGAACAATACATCGATAGGAGACAAAAAAAAATCTGTTAAAAACAATAATGATGAAACTATAAAAAGATTCATAGCATCTAGTTTAAATAACACAAGTCGGATAAAGCCTACAACTCGAAAAATCTCTAGTGTCTAGAATACTAATTTTTATTTGAAAAAACTTATTACTATATTATATGGCCTGCAGATTTATTTTGTGACTCTTCACATTCAGAAAAGGCCCATATTATAGAACAATAAACTTTCTGAACATATACTTTAATTAAGTTACTTTTGTAGTTTAAATGTAAATCTTATTGCAAGCTCTTCAACTATATGGGCTAAAATGGAAAGTTTTCGCATTACTCTTGAATAATATGGGCAGATACTTGGATAACAGTATGGTACAAAAAAATAAGCAATTGACTTGTACAATTGGTGAGAACCATATGTAGAGCAACCCACCCTAAACCCCTACTTCAAACTTGCACGGAAGACAAAAATGTAATAAAAAATTTAAAAATATAATGCACTAGTAGAGACAAATTAACTAGTATAAATAAGGCGGCTTTTTAAAAAACATTTGGACACAACAAATAACAAGAGAACTAACATACTATTGTTTATAGAACACAAACACCCAAATCTCCAAATGGCTTCCAACCATGCTTTTACCCTTTTTCTCATTGCTCTCCTCGTCTTTGCGTCCTCAAACCCATTAGCTCACGGCCAGGTGATCACTTTGCGTGGCTTTCTGGCCGATCGAGCCGCAACCTTTGTTGCACGCCTACCGGAAATTGTCCTGGCCAAGGTGTTCTTTGGGGCGGTTGTTAGTCTGAATTGCTCCATTCTTGGTGCTACAACTACGATTGGTCAAGCTACCACAAATATTAATGGATCCTTTAATATTCATTTCTCGCTTTGCCAGGACTTATTATTGGGCTTGCCCACGCCCGTGTGTTGCCGTGTTCAACTTTCTCTCAACTCCGTTGTTTGCCGGTTCTTTCTACCACCAATAGCGTTCTTGTTTCCACCATTCGATCCCTTGGAACAATCGTTACATCCACATTGGGGTTGGTTCAAAATGCGCCTTAAATGGATTTGTCAATGTCGAGCCTAATTTCCATTATAAGTAGATTTGAAATTCTTCTCCACTTCAATTTCAATCGATTATGTGTGAAAACTAGTATGAATAAGCTAGCTAGCATGCATGCATGGAAAATATTGCTTGTTATTGTGTTTGTTGACATTTGCGTCAACAATATGATATATGTATAACCTTTATATATTTTGTATCTCATTCTCAAATATTGGAGAAGGATGTTATATATTTTAATCTATTGCTCATGTGTACTTTTGCACTCTCTCGGGGATCCATTCGTGTGACTCACATTCGGTTATATAAGTTGATATTTCTTTTATAAATTACTTTATATTAAGATGGATATACATTATTTTGTTGTTTTTCTGCGTTGTTTGGTTTTCGGAAAAATAGACGAATAACGACAGAATATTTAAGTTGAGGCGAGAGAATTAGATTCTCTATCTGCTAGACGAAATTGCCCCGTACACAAAAATACTAATGAGTTCTAGGCAATCGTCTCTAAGATACAACGACTTTCAAGTTTGCTTAGCAAAGACTTGCAAAAGCCAAACTTACAAAGCCCGAACTTAACGTATTTCGGAACTTTCGAATTTGCAAAAGGAAAAAACAGAAACAATATGTAGAAATGCAGTTGATTTTGGATTTTTTCGATGTGTCCAAAACAGATTCTGGGGTCCTTGGATCGTGCCTTCGATCAACAGCACAACTCGATGATCCGATCCCATCTCTTCTAAAGGTACGCAACCTTTACTACTCGAGCCGCCCGCCCGCCACGTCACCGAGCCACCTTTGGACCGAACCATGGTTTGATTGGTCAAAACTTTAAGGTTCCTCAAAGCTCCTCGTGATGATGCGACGTGCAAAGTGTGCCTCTAAAGCGCACAATGCGATTATGTGCAACGTGCACGAGCTCGGACCTGGCTCCGGCTCACGCTTGGGATCGGACGGTGCTCCATACCGTCCTCGGTGCTATTTGAGCTAGCCAAAAGCTACTCAAAATTGACTTGGTCCACTAGGGTGTACCATAAGGAGCTCCACTTGATTACTCCTTATTAGTGGTGAAGCTCTATATAAACTAGTCAAACATTTAATATATTTCATATGTGGGATATGGTTTTCCATATTACCACCCTTTTATATTCCTTATATCAAAATTATATCAAAGGCTTTTAAGTGGCTAACTTTATGCATTAATTTCTCATTCACCCGAAATTGGTTTTGAGAAATTTAAAATGCTAATTTTATCTACCTGCGGTGTAGATTATGATTACATCATTTATTTTTCAAAATAAATAAATGATCCCACTTAAATAATTGGTCAAACATGGGTCAAAATCCATTTATTAAAAATTAATTTCCAACAATCCCCCACATGAATGAACATTAATGCATGCATGTGGGACTCAATTGAAAGTTCCAACGAACCATTATTACATCGGGATAGGTAGCTTGTGGCTTTGAACCTTCCTTAGTAAAGTCTTGTCGGATTTACTAGTTGCGCTTAGGGACACGATAACGATGTCTTGAACTATTTAGTCGTTTGTATAAACCAAGACAACAAGATTTCTTACACAATAACAGTTCTAACACGTTTTGTCCTCACGTTGTGTCCATTTCGGTCTTGGACCATATCTTAGATTCATAAGTGTTACAAGTAGAAGCGGCCATTACTTCTCACTTACATAGGTGAGCTCTTATAAAGAGTATCCCGCCATACTCCACCTTTTAGGTATAGGAATCATTAAATGATAAACTTAACCTCACCACACTCTGCGGGGTTTTTCACTTTGACGTTCGGGAATGAGTGAAAAAATTTCCAAGTATTAATTTGAATATTCATAACTTAGTTGTCCCATTGAACCAAGGTCTTGGGATCTCCAATTCACAAGGTTGGGTTACCACTATGAACATTCTTATTTTGTGGATTTTAAACCCATTCCCCTTAACAACTTGCACATTTGGTCTCAATTTATACCTTTAGTAAGTGGATCCACTAGGTTTTCCATTGACTTCACATAGTCAACCGAAATAACCCCATTCGAGATCAATTGTCTAATGGTATTATGTGTTCGATGAATATGTCTAGACTTACCATTATACATACTACTTTGTGCCCTACCGATTCTTTGATTGACTATCGCAATGTATCAATACATCGATTAATTTGGTTTATTCAAACAAGGAATATCTTCTAAGAAATTTCTAAGTCATTCAAACTTCTTCTCCACTTTATCTAAGGCAATAAACTCGGATTCTATAGTGGATTGAACTATACACATTTGCTTAGAAGATTTCCAAGACACCACTCATCCACCTATTGTGAATACATAACTACTTGTGGACATTGAGTCTTTTGTGTCCGATATCCGATTGGCATCACAAGATCCTTCTAATAATGTTGGATATCTCGTATAAAGTATTCCATAGTCCATGGTAAACTTTAAGTATCTAAGTCCTTGTCAAGGTTTTCCGGTGATCCTTACTCGGGTTACTTGTGAACCAACTTAGCTTACTAACCGAATATGCAATATCTTATCGTGTGCAATTCGTTAAGTATACCGAATGCCAATTATCCTTGCATATTCTAGCCGAGAAACTGGTTCTCCTCTATTTTTAGCTAAGTGTAGACATATCTACAGTGTCTTAGTTGGAGGACTATCAAAAGCATTAAACTTTCTAAGTATGCTTTCGACATAATGGGATTGTGACAAGACAATTCCATCCGAAGTTCTAGAGATTTTGATCTCTAAAATAACATCGAGATAATAACATATCTTTCATGTCAAAGTTTTTCTTTAGCATGTTCTTTGTATTCATGATTAAATCATGAATACTACCCATGATCAATATATCATCTACATAAAGGAGACAATGACATAAGCATCAGTTGTACCTTTAATGTAGACACACTCATCACATTTGTTGATTTTAAAACCATTTGACAACATAATTGTGTCAAACTTTTCATTCCATTGCTTGGTGCTTGTTTTAGTCCATAAAGTGACTTAACAAGTTTACACACCTTTCTCTCTTGTCCGGTGCAACAAACCCCTCGGGTTGTTCCATATAAATCTCCTCTTCAAGTTCACCATTCAAGAAGGTAGTCTTCACATCCATTTGATGTATTTCAAGGTTATGCAAAGTCGCAATAGCAATGAGAACATGAATGGATATGATCCTCGTAATGAGGAGAGAATATGTATCGAAAAAGTCATATCCTTCCTTTTGTTTAAACTATTTGGCTACCAACTGGGCTTTGTACTTATCTATAGATCCATCTGCTTTGTACTTCCTTTTAAGGAACCACTTACATCCTAAAGGTTTGCATCCGGAGGAAAATCAACCAACTCCCAAGTATTATTGTGCAAGATGGAATCTATTTCATTGTTCATAGCTTCTTTCCATATAGGAGCTTCGGACTAGACAATGCTTCTTGAATAGTTCTAGGTTCGTTTTAAGTTGGAAAATCGGGACCAAAAGATTTAGCTACTTTTGTCACTTTTTTGCGTCTTGGTTCATCTTCATCACTTTGAGGTAAACTTGCGTTTCATAAGTTCTTTATTAGAACATTCTTTTTTCTTTCTTTGTCGGGAAAGATATTCTCGAAGAACACATCATTTCTTTTCTATGATCATCCCTTAATTTATATCGGGAATTTCGACTTGCGCAATAAAAATTGATATGCACTATTATTGTTTGCATATCCAATGAAAATGCAATCAATCATTTTAGGATCGATTCTAACTTGTTTTGGCTTAGGTACTTCAACTTTAGCCAAACACCCCCACACTTTAAGGTATTTATATGATAGTTTCCATCTTTTCTATAACTCATATGGAGTTTCATCTTTACCTTTGTGTGGGATCTTATTAAGAATGTAGTTTGCGAAAGAATGGTTTCCCGCCACAAGTTTTGGTGGTTTCCCCCACAAGTTTTGGGGTAAGCCATAACTTATCAACATCGCATTCATCATCTCCTTAACAAAGACGATTTTTGCGTTCGCAACTCTATTTGCTTTAAGTGAGTATGGAGTTATCGTTTGATGAATTATACCCACTTCCGAGCAAAATTCTTCAAATGGAGTAACATACTCTCTGCCTCTATCACACGAATCATCTTAGTTTTCAAATTAAGCTAATTTTCAACTTCATTCTTATAAGTTTTGAAAGCTACTAAAGCTTCATCTTTACTTTTCAAAAGATATACATAACAATATCTTGTGCAATCGTCAAGAACGCTATGAAGTACTTTTTGACACCTCAAGTTTGCACAAGTTTTAAATCACACACATCTATGTGAATTAACTCGAGAGGTTTGGTACTTCTCGTCACCGAATGAAACGGTGCTTTTAGCCAATTTTGCTTCAACACAAACTTCACATTTGTCTTGTGAATCGGTTTTAAAAGTTGGTATTAATTCCAGATTCACTAACCTTTTAGTTGTGTTGAAATTTACGTGTCTTAATCTATCATGCCATAAATTTGAACAATCCAACAAGTAAACGAAGTAACATTCTTATTCTTCGCTTCTTGGCGGAAAACATTCATATAGACATTTTGAAGAGCCCTTTATCAAGGTACCCTTTACAAAGAAACGACCATTCTTGGTCATTATAAACTTGTCGGACTCAAACACTAGTCTAAAATTGGCCTTGTTTAACAGGGGACCGGAAACTAAATTCTTGTGGATATCCGAGACATGTAGCATATCCACAAGCATCAACTCTTTTAGGAAGTCATCTTCAAAGACAACCTTTCCAAGCCCCACGATATTGGAAGTCGAAGAGTTCCCCATGAACAGATTTTCTTCCATTTATCGGAGTATAGGAGGAAAACATCTCCTTATCGGCACATGTGACGAGTAGCCCCAGATATCTATCCACTACTCCCTTAGGTTATCCACCATATTGGCTTCAAACATAATGGCGGTGAGATTGAGCTCGACATGTCTATCGAAACAGACTTGTCCTCGGTCACATTGACTTATTGTTGGTTGTCATTTTGATTGCCCTTTTTCTTTGGGTGTCGGTAATCCTTGGCCATGTGATACGGCTTGGCATAGTTGTAGCAACTTCCTTTGAACATTTTGGTCTTCCCTTTAGCATTTCCAGATTGCTTTCGTTTCTTGCTAGTGCTCGATCGCAAGATTGGCTTCGCCTCCATTCCAATTTTTTTGGACTTTGCTTCGGATTTTCGATTGTCTTTCTCAATCCGAAGTCGAACTATTAAATCCTCAAGCCCCATTTCATTGCACTTGTGGTTGAGGTACTTCTTAAAGTCTTTCCACAATGGCAAAGAATTTTTCAATAATTGCAGCCACTTGAAATGACTTATTCGAGAATCATCCCTTCGACACTAAGTCATGAAGTATGATAAGAATTTCATGAACTTGGTTGATTACCGTTTTGGTATCAACCATCTTGAAATCCAGAAATTTGCCGATAACAAATTTTTTTGAACCGCCATCTTCTATTTCCAAAGAATCCCACAATTCTTTGGACGTTTTGAATGAGTTGTAGATGTTATAGAGGATGTTTTCCAGCTTATTCAAAACATAGTTTCGACACAAAAAGTCGATGTTGTCCCATGTATCCACAAAGAATCCGTCTTTGATTGTCCGATTCTTCTTTACCAACGGTCGGGGTCCTCCTTCGAAAACCAGGACATACCCAACGTGGTCAAATAGAAAAAGATCTTTTGTTGCCGACTTCAAGTCATCACCGAAAAATTTTGCGGTTTTTTTCTCCATGCGCGGAGCAAAGATCCATCGGAGTTAAACTTATGTTAGCCATTTTTCAAGAAAACAAAATTTCGTCTTGTGATTGTTGTTTTCTATGGTGTTTGGTTTTCCGAAAAAATGACAGAATATTTAAGTCGAGGAGAGAATTGGATTCTCTATCCGCAAGACGAAATTGCCACATACAAAAGTGCTAACGGTTCCGCACGATCATCTCTAAGATACAACTACTTTCAAGTTCGGCTTAGCAAAGACTTGCAAAAGCCGAACTTACGGCGAACTTAACGTATTTAGGAAATTTCAATTTTGTAGAAGGAAAAGACAGAAACAATATACAAATATGCAAATGATTTTCGGATTTTTTCGATGTCCAAAATAGATTCTTGGGGGTCTGTTTGTATAGAGTTCTAGATGCCTGTTCAAAACGGGTGCCTCCTCAAATGCTCTCGCCATCTGGATCGAACCATGGTTCGATTTGTAAAAACGTTAAGGCTCTTCAAAGCTCCTCGCGATGATGCGTACGTGCGAAGTGCACCTCTAAAGCGCCAACGCGACTATGTGCAATGTGCGCGGGCTCGGCCCAGATCCGGCTCGGGCTCGTGCTCCACACCATCCTTGTTGCTATTGAGCTAGCCAAAGGCTAGTCAAAATTGACTTGGTCCACTAGAGTGAACCATAAAGAGCTCCACTTGATTACTCCTTATTAGTGGTGAAGCTCTATAAAAACTAGTCAAACATTTAATATGTTTCCTATGTGGGATATGGTTTTCCATATTCCCACCCTTGTATATTCCTTATATAAAAGGCATTTAAGTCGCTAACTTTGTGCATTAATTTCTCATTCACCCGAAATTGGTTTTGAGAAATTCAAAATGTTAATTTCATCTACCCGTGGTGTAGATTTCGTTACATCATTTATTTTCCGAAATAAAAAAATGATCCCACTTAAATAATTGGTCAAACATGGATCAAAACGCATTTATTAAAAACCAATTTCCAACATGTTTTACTTAAAGAATACATAATCGTGTCTAATTAGCATGACCAAGTAAATATGGTTAAGTTTGAGAATCTAAAAACTATCATAATTAAAATGTTGAAAGAATACTCCTTTAATGGGATAACATTGAGAATCTATTGTACATACAACCATGATCGTTCACGGATATCCGAAATAATTCTTATTATTAATTTGGACATACATTTTTCACGATGATGATAACTAACTACATTTTCCTCATATTTTTCTCGTAACCTACATGGAAAAAATTGGTTTGAAACCGAGTAGTCAAGTAGTTTACATGCTTGAAGTGATTTAATTTAATTTGATTTAAATTTGAAAGAATTGAAAGAGTTGAAGGGGTACAATTATATTTACAATGCAATGTGATATGAAATGTGTTGCCAACACTTATGATGTCGGCGGAAGTCTTGTATATTGAACACAAACCACAATAAAAACAGAACGGTGGATATTAAAAATAAAACACAAGAATATTCAAAATTGTGTACGAGTATAAAAATACTTTTAGGATGTCCTTAGGACAAAAACTCTTAGATGAAATGTTGTTACAAAATACAAAAACAATAAGATTAAAAGTTACTCCCTTCTAGAGCTTGTAAAACAAGCAACGCTTAAGTAGAAAAGAGATCCCTCTTATGATCGTCATTTACAACTATACCAAACACAGGCCCTCTCAACAAAGATTACAAAAACAAATGTAAGTAAGTTGTTGCACAAAGTGTCACAACATTATAAACCACACAACCTTCTTATTATTAGATATAGTATAGAGAATGAGTATGTAGTTGTAATTATTCTTGAAATGTGCTAAAAAATTGTGAATTCAATTTTTATTCAAACATAATTAGGTGGGCAATTAGGTGTACAATACGGGTGTAGGGATATAAATCAAGTTTTAATACTTTGGGATTATTTTTCATTAATACCCCATGTGGAGGGGCAATTTCCCAAGATTATATGTGTCCGTAAATTCATTAAAGGCTCTAAAGGCAATATCGTGAAATACACAACTTTTGAACATCTATTGAAACTTTGAGTTTCAAACAAATCTTTGCAACCAATTTTGAGTTTTATCTTATCTTCTCAATATGTTGCAATAAGTTCATCAAATCCTATCTTGACAATTTTTCGGATCTTCGATGGAGAAGGCTCTGGACTAGAACCTTGGTTTTATGAAATATTAATATCTCCGCAAATAATATTATCCGAATTGGCAATTGAACATCGTGAAAGGAAGACCGCAATTGTCATGCCTCAATTTCAAATACCAAAATACACCAGGAAAAAAAAATCCGATTAGGGATAATATTCTTCGCAAGGCGATTGCCAAAAACTCAACGATTCATTACCACTACAAGAAAAATGGGGATTTGGGATAATATTCCCCACAAAAGCATTGAATATAAAATGCAAGAAATGATTTGACGATATTAATATAACATCAAAAACTCAACATTCATTACCTTAAGTTTATTATTATTGCATAGCATGATTAGACTACTATTCACAATAAAAGTCTTTAACTTAATATATAGTCTCAACGGTGGTCATAAGTTTAAGTTTAAAACCTAAATAAAATAGGTAAATTAGGTAAAAATACCCCCAACAAGAGGGTATTAAAGAAAAATACCCCACATTGTTAAATAAAGAAATATACCCCTCTTCACCCCTAAAAGTCTAAAATACTCTTTATTTAAAAAAAAACAAAAGATGATGAAAAAGAACATGAACATGCGGGAATAGTTGCCCATTCTTCCCAACTTCTTCTCCATTTCTCCATTTCTTCGACTTCTTCTCCACTTATTCGACTCCTCTGCTCCCACCACTTCTTCGACTTCGATAAGTTCAAGCAACGCATATTCGGGGTTTCCAACGACGTCTCTATCACTCCGGTCATCACGTCCGACGCGGTCTTTGGCTTCCGAGGGTTTGATCATATCGCTATTGAAAATCTTCGTTAAAAATGTGTGTTTTTTCATCTTCTTCTCTAATATGTATAGTGTATTTAGTGTGTTTGGTTTTATAACTTTTATTTAAAAAAAATTGAATATGAAGCACTTAAGGTTTCTTCATATGATTAAAACCGATTTTTAACGTTAAATGGTTCATGTTCGTGGAGTTAATGATGTGTTTAAGTTGGAATTTGTATGGACTTGGATTTGTGCGGAACAATATTTTTGTTGCCCACCGATTTGCCCGTGCTTTGCCACTTCTTCGTTGAAACTATGATGTGTTGTGTGGAGTTTATGATGTTCATGTTCGTGGAGACTATAATGTGTTGTTAGTTTGGAATTGTATTGGTGAGAATCCAATCACGAAGGATCGGGCAACACCAAATGCAAGTTATCTCAAGTTCTTGAAGACTATGTAATTGAGTTCTTGAATTCTTGTATTTGATTATCATAGATTAGGTGTTTATTTTCGTTATTTCGAGTCATTTGAGTGCCCAAGTTGATGTTATAGGCCAAGTATATTGAGTTTATAGTCATATTAGTTAATTATGTGTCAAAAGTAAGCATTGACGATCGAACAACAAGAGGTTTCTTTCAAAAATGTCCAAGCGCGTCCAACGATTTTCAAAGATCGGCAGGGTTTAGTATTTTGGCCATAACGTTCTCTAGAAAATTGATATTGAGCGGATTCAAGATGCTACGGAAAGCTAAAAGAAAAGGCTACAACTTTCATGAAGACCCCAGGAGATAATTCAGACTCAAAGGACGAAAAAGAGGCCAACACGGCGTGGGCGTGTTCACAAGAACGGTCATGCTCGGCAACACGGCCGTGTTGCGGGATTGGGTTTTGTTCCGAATTACATGGGAACACGGCCTGGCCGTGTCCCCATGACACAGCCGTGTTCGGAGCCGCGTTTTTGAGTTATGTCCATTTTTATTTCCTTTTCTTATTTTTAAGTTGTTTCTAGTTGGTTTAGGGTTTGTTTTGGTTTAGGTTTGTTTTGAGTCGCCTATATAAGGCAAACACTTGTTTATTTTTCATAACAACTTTGATATTGAATATTGAATTGAGATTATTCACTCCAACCCTTTGGGTTTTTCCAAGAACTTCAAGATTATTCATCTTGTTGCGATTACCAACTTATCAAGTGAACTTACACATTCGTTTGTGGCGTCTACGCATACCGGGTTCTTGCTTTTCTAAGCAACGGGTCGAGGTTTCCACCTATTTAACCGAACTAGTGAAGATCTTGGCTTAACAACATATTGTTGTTGGGTCGTATCATTGCACGATTATTCTTTGCGGTTCACATCGATTGGTATCGTCGAGCCATCTAGCAAGGTTAAATTTATCCTTGTTTCCTTTTATCTTTTGTTTTTCAGATTTTGTTTTTATCTATAAACCCTAGTTCTTCAAGGGTTACAAAAAAAAATTGAAATTCAAAAAAAAATCAAAATTGCATTAAAAATCAGCGGGCAAAGAATTGTAATCCGCGTGCAAAAAAAAAAAAAAGGGAAAGAAGTCAAAAATTCTGGAAAAATCAAACCCTAGTCTTCAAATTTCATCTTAACAAGATTCCTTGTTTGCTAGGAGATTGTGAGTTGAGTGATGTACGAGCGTAATCATGTGAGGGAGTGATTTCAACATGTCCGAGGAAAATCGACAACCACCGATTTAGGTAACAAATTGGATATGGAGGCGATTGCAAACATCGTAAAGAAAATAATGATTGAGGCGCTAGAGGGGATCCCAGAGGCGCTAGAATCGAGGTGCCTGCTACTAGGTGTGGAGGCCTAGGAGGTTTGAATTGGAGGAATGGGCGGATGAGATTGATGATTTTGATTCGAAAAGGAGCAAACTTACAATCGGGAAGAGTTTGCACGGAAATAAGGGTGATAGGGGGCGTGAGGATGGCAATTTGAGTAACATCAAAATGCAAATCCCCTCGTTCCAGGGAAAGAGTGATCCAAATGCATATTTGGATTGGGAGAGAAAAACCGAGAACGTGTTTGATTGCCAAAACTATTCTCGAGTTGAAAAAGGTGAAATTGGCATCAACTAAATTCTCGGATTACACAAGTGTGTGGTGGGATCGAGTTAATGGTCTCGAGGGAGGAGAAGCGGCGAGCGGCCCATTTCCACATGGGAGGAGATGAGGAGTTTGATGCGATATCATTTTGTTCCAAATCATTATTACAGAGGCGTCTATCAAAGATTACAAAGGTTGACACGGGGATCCAAGAGTGTAGAAGATTATCATAAGGAGATGGAGATGCTTATGGCGAGGGCCAATATCGAGGAGGATCGGGAGGTTACTATGGCAAGGTTTATCGCGGGATTGAATACTCCTATAGCGGATGCCGTCGACTTACATCATTGTGTCGATCTTGAGGAGATGGTGCACATGGCGGTCAAAATTGAGCAAGGCTCAAGAGAAGGGGTTTTACACGGCAAACTCCCAACACTAGAAGATTGGGGTTCGAATACTCTTACGATGGATGACGCGTTTTTCACAATAGCCCAAAGTTGTGGAGAACAAGACAGACTTGGACAAGGCAAAACAATTAGGTAAATTTGATCCTTCTACTTCACGCACTAAAGACATTGAGTGTTTTAAATGTGTGGAGTGGTCATAAGGTTAGTGAATGTCCGAATAGAAGAGTGATGGTGATTCGGGCTAATGGTGATGTAGAGTCCAAAAGTGAGAATGAGCAGGATTATAGTGATATGCCGGAGTTGGAGGAGATTCGAGGTAGTTAAGGCGGTGAAGGGCAATGTGTTATCACTAGTGTCACGTAGAATTTTGAATATTGAGCCAAAGTTAGTTGATCATGAGCAGCGAGAAAATATTTTTTCACACTAGATGCTTAGTTAAGGATAAAGTGTGTAGTATGATCATTGATGGAGATAGTTGTACAAACGTGGCTAGTGCGAAATTGGTGGAGAAGTTGGAGATTCCTACACTTGAACATCCGGAGTCGTATACCCTACAATGATTCGATGATTGTGGCGGTACAAGTTAGTCAAAGAGTGTTAGTGTATTTTCAAATTGGGGGTTATAAGGATGATATATTGTGTGATGTGGTGCCAATGCGGGATTGTCATATTTTGTTGGGTAGGCCATGGCGGTTTGATCGAGTGGTGCATGATGGATATACTAATTGCTATCTTTGTTGAGCATGAGCGGAGAAAGTTCATACTTTCATCTCTTACACCGCAGTAAATCTATAATGATCATGTGAGGATGAGAGTTTGAGTCAACGAGAAAAAGAGTGTTCGGCAAGTGAGCAAAAAAATGAAATAAAAGCCGAGAAAAATGAGAGCTTGAGTGAAAATAATAATAGAAAGTTTGAGAGTTTGGACAAGGGTAGTTGTGAGATTCGAGAGATGGCCAAGAAAAAGGAGAAACAAATTTTGAGTGGGCCAAAAATATAGGGGAAAAGGCCAATGAGGTAAAACAAGAGAGAAAATTTGTGTTTATGATAAAAATGAGAGACATTAGGCGTGAATATTTGAATGCTAACATATCTAATAATATTTTGCCTAGTTTTATTGTTTCTCATGTGCGGGGATTTGGGCATCCGGATGAATGTGCGTGTTGTTTAACATTTGATCCAGGTCGATTGATATAAATGTTCAACCTTTGGGGGTCAACGTTGGGATTCGAGGACGAATCCCTTTCAAGAGGAGGGGAATGATGAGAGTCCGATTCACGAAGGATCGAGCAACACCAAATGCAAGTTATCTCGAGTTCATGAAGACTATGTAATTGAGTTCTTGAGTTCTTGTATTTGTTTATCATAGATTATGTGTTTATTTTCATTGTTTTGAGTCATTTGAGTTGCCAAGTTAATGTTATAGGCCAAGTATATTGGTTTGAGTCATATTAGTTAATTATGTGTCGAAAGGAAGCATTGACGATCGAACAACAAGAGGTTGCTTTCAAAAACGTCCAAGCGTGTCAACGGGTTTTAGACTGGCATAGTTTAGTATTTTGGCCATAACGTTCTCTACAAAATTGATATTGAGCTGATTCAAGATGCTACGGAAAGATAAGATAAAGGGCTACAACTTTATGAGACCTCGGGAGCTAATTAGGACTCAAACGGACGAAAAAGAGGCCAACACAGCCTTGCCATGTTCACAAGCACGGTCGTGTTTGGTAACACCGCATGGCCGTGTCAAGCAACACAGCCGAGTTGCAGGATTGGGTTTGGTTCTGAATTACAGCGGGGAACACGGCCTGGCCATGTCCCATGACACGGCCGTGTTCGGGAGCCGCGTTTTTGAGTTCTGTCCAGTTTTTATTTCCTTTTCTGATTTTTAAGTTGTTTCCTAGTTGGTTTAGGGTTTGTTTTGGTTTAGGGTTTGTTTTGAGCCGCCTATATAAGGCAAACACTTGTTTATTTTTCATAACAACTTTGATATTGAATATTGAATTGAGATTATTCTCTCCAACCCTTTGCATTTTTCCAAGAGCTTCAAGATTGTTCATCTTGTTGCGATTATCGACTTATCAAGCGAACTTACACATTCGTTTGTGGCGTCTACCATACCGAGGTTCTTTATTTTCTAAGCAACGGATCGAGGTTTTCACCTATTTAACCGAACTAGTGAAGATCTTGGGTTAACAACATATTGTTGTTGGTTCGTATGTATAGTTGGATTTTTTTGGAATTATATTTATCTTGCCCACGTATTTGCCCTTTTGTTTGCCCACTTATTTGCCATGTGGTTTGCCCACTTCGTTGAGTGGGCAACGAAGTGGATTCTATGATTTTCATGTTCGTGGAGTCTATAATATGTTGTAAGTTGGAATTTGTATGGACTTGGATTTTTTGGAATAGTTTTTATATTTCCCACCTATTTGCCATGTGGTTTGCCCACCTATTTGCCCTATTTATTTTGCTCTGTGTGTGCCCACTTGTTTCGACACTTCATTTCATTGGGCGAGTTCGAAAAAGATGGCACTTGTTCCCTATGAGAATGATCACTTTGCAATGAAATTAAGTGGTCATTGCAACCTAAATAAGGAGTCAAACAAAATGAAAGGTTTTTGAGTGATCGGAATAAAGAACGGTTCGTGAAATCTTGCTTTGATCATTTATGGGACGTACAAAAGTTGAAGTTTCAAGGCCAACTATATCTGCAGATCTGCTCTTTAGGGACATGTCAATGTCAATGGAGAAAATAACATTCCATTAACAATAAAGAGGTCGACTTTGAAATAAGGAGTTTGCTTTGATTACAGGACTTGGGTTTGGGTCCAAGTGTATTATTCCATCGTCCTCGGGGATTTTCAAAAAATGCTTTAGGCGGTTTATTCCCTTTGTTTGATTCACGTGGAAAATGCCTTGGAAGAGTGGTCCAAAAAAAAACAAGAAGGAGACGGCGATATGACCTTGAAGTTAGCCTTGCTTTGTTTCCTCTACGCTATTCTATTGATTAGAGACCGTAAATTCAAAAGAATTGATGTTGAGTATATTCACCTCGTGGATGATTTGGATGCTTTTAATTCTTATCCATGGGGATGAATAGCTTTTAATTTTTGGTCAAGGAGACACGCACTTGCATATACGGTAGAGTGCGTGGTTATTGGGAAAGGAAACAAAATAAGCCCAAGTATGATTTTGAGCACTTTGATATATACGGCTTCCACCTGCGCTACAAGTGTGGCATATAAGGCGATTCCCTATGTTGCCAAATTGTGTCTTGTCACCGGTAGGAGTGGTTAAGCATAGGGTACCACGTATTTTACGGTGGTCAAGAAAAGCTATTGTTGTTAGATAAATATTTTTATCGTAATTTTGATGATTCTTATTATTGAGTTTTACACCAAAACAATGTCCCCAAACGTTTCCAAATACTTCAAATCGATTTAAATGATTTTTACTAATTTTTGGAGTATTTCTTGAAGTTTATTTTTGACAAAAATCGGACAACACTTCATTTGGAGGGCAACCCGTGCTGAAGACTTAAAACTGAAATAAAAACGAAACGAAAGGAAAATTTGAGGAGGTCGACCAGGTGCCGAAGAAAGTTTTATTTACAAAACTCTTCGTTTCATATTTTTATTAGGTGGATGGTCATCATGAGGGGCAACCGGTCGAACTAGAGGTCGATCGGTCCAACCCTCTTGGACCGGTCTACCTATTGAAATTTCTAGGGTATTTCAATTTTCAACGTATTTTTCATATTAGAGGTCGACCGGTCGACCTAAGGTTTTATTAGCAAACTATCTATTGCACATCGATGACTTTTCATGAAATTGTGGGATTGATTTCTAATGACTATATTCTCCATTTAATGTGTAAATTTTTATAGATTTCAATCTCCAATGAGGAGCCTATTGCTGGGATTCAAATCCAAGAGCTCTCCAATAAATAGATGAAGGCTTGAAGCAACACAACAAGGCAACACAATACAACACAACAAGAAAAATATCCGCAAATATTTTGTTCTTCACTTTCAACATTCTTGTTGTATTAGCCTAAGCTTACCACTTTCACATCTTGCTTATTAGGCTTTTCTTCTTAATTACACTTGCACTTTTGATTTGTAATATTTCATTTAAAGTGTAATCTTGATTGAATTTGTAACATCATCAAAACAAGAAATCCTTGTTAGTGTTCATTTTGGCAAGAACATGTTTGGTTGATTTGATTGAAAAGCTTGGTACTTTTCGTGTTGAAGAGTTTGGTGCTCTTTGAGGTGTTGAAGAGTTTGATGCTCTTCGAGTTGGAAGATTGTGGTAATCTTCATAGGTGTTGTTGTAAGAAGAGTTTGGTGCTCTTCAAGGTAAAGGTTGTAATAGTTTTGTATCTATTAATACATTTTTTCATTTTTGAAATCTATTTCGGACACCGGGTGGTAGACGATTAGGCCCTAGGTGGGTTAAACCTCTATAAATCATCGAGTGTTGTTTACCTTTCGCACTTTTATTTTGGTCATTGTCTTTATATTCGAAAAAGAGGACGTAAATCGGAAAAACGGGAAAATCTATTCATCCCTTCCTCTATATTTTCGTAGCCACTTGGAGTAACAATTGTTGGATATGATAAATTGAAGAAAGCAATCTTCACGAGTTTGCTACTTGAAGATGATGATACTTTGTAAGCTATTCATGAGTTTTTTTTTTTTTGTGTTTGATGCCCACTCTTATGCCCTTGTGCCTACTCTTTGCTTACATTATTTCTATTTTTGGTGTCTATCTTATTGCCTACTTATGTGCCCACTCATTTGCCCACTTTTTTATTATGTGTTCATTAATATGCACTTGTCTACTTATTTGCCCACTTAATTGTCCACTTGTTTGCCCACTTTGTCATTCTATTTCGACTATTCTTTAATGGCTTGTAGGTTGTTGTTCACCAAAATTTGAGACCGTCCAAGGTGGAGGAAGATACATAATCGTTTAAGAGACTTATTTTGTGGGAAGATTGTGTTGAGAAAGAGAAGTTGAAGAAGAAACAAGAAGAAAGAAAGAAGAAGAAAGTTTTGAAAAGAAAATTGGCCAGGGTGGGATAAAGCGAGGGTGAAGGTCATGATGACCTACACCCTAAGGGTGAAAAAGGGCCAAAGTGCATATGGACTTCTTGGGTTTGTCAAGGAGAGTCGACAAAATAGAGTCCATATTGATGAGTATCATCGAGCATTTGGGATGCTCAATTTACGAAAAGGATTGTGAAAATCGTGCTCCTTCAACCGCCCACTCTTCTTACCATATCCATGTCGACTAGGGTACCGACCAGGATGGTGGAGTCCTCTTTGATATTGATGTTCAAAAGGACACATTGAAGCAACCCATAGGCTCTCCTCCCCTAATGATGCTTCCTTCCAATCTCCCGCGAAATCACGAGGGCATGAAGGTGGCCCTATCTTTGGTGATTCTAGTTAGATGAGCCGAACGATGATGTACCCACTAATTTGCCCTTGTTCCTACCGACCTTGTAGCCACGACTCGCCCATCCCATTACTTATGTTCCCAACCAAGAATTTGCAGAATTTATTGCGAACCCTTCCAAACTTAATGCATTACTTTCGTGGTTCAAACCATGAGGTGGTGGGTTCAAATCCAACAATTGAGGCCGATAGTGGTGATGGTGTATCGAAAGCGATGGGGACAACGTAACGATAACTCATGTTGATATTGGTAGTCCTCTCAAAAGAGAAGCTCCCAAAAAAGATCACAACGTGTATCGAGAAAAGGAAAAAAGGACAAAACCTGGCCCCACGTTCAAATCACCTTATACGGATCCAAGTCAACATGTCCAACCTAAGAAAAAAACTAAGGTTGTTTCGATGGTCCTCAAAAAATCGATTTGCAACTATATGATCCAACGGGTCTTTACCCACAAGCTTTGATTCAAGATTTTGAGAAGTGGTTTGCTGCAAATAAGGACAACAAGAAAGTAGTGGTTCATTGTTCAGTTGAGAAAGGTCACAAACTTTGTGCCGCATGGTTCCCGAATATCGGGACCGAGAAGGATGGCTCGATGATCGTATGTAAACCAAATCATTCGCATTATTTTCTTGCCCACATTTTTACCCAATGCTTCACATATCTTCCTGTCCACTTCTAATTTTTTATTTACTTGCCTACCCATTTGCCCAACCTGTCACGCACATGTGTGCCCACTTATCCAGTGTTTATGTGTTTGCTCACCTTTATGCCTAACACTCTATCTACTTGTTTTGTTTAGTCTTGCTCAATTGTTTTATTAAATATACATATTTTTGCATTACCGCAAATGGACTTGTTGATGCGTCTTGTCATGTACAAATCGAAAAAATGGCCTCGACCATTTCTTGACGAATTGGACATTCATTGATTTGCTATTTTGGGTATGTAACATTATTCATTTACACAAATATGTCTGTTGGCTATTTTTTTTATATCAATTTGTTTCTCACATTGATTTACTTTACTTTGATGAGAATAATTTGACACTCGAAATGGGTTAACATGTGGGTAAAGGCAAAAAGCTTCAAATAAAAAAATGGCCAACTAGTCTTGGTGACCGATTGACGATACTATAATGGAATATTTGACAGTGTTGAGAAATCATGGGCGAGAAGTTGACAAGGTGTATGACTTAGGTCACGTCTTTGGAAACTATGGGTGCTATATGAGTTAGACATGAAGCAAACATTGATTGTTGTATATGATTCAATGTTAGAATCCAAGTCATTTAGTACTTAT
The DNA here is from genome assembly GCA_016081115.2 of Rehmannia glutinosa. NCBI lineage: Eukaryota > Viridiplantae > Streptophyta > Magnoliopsida > Lamiales > Orobanchaceae > Rehmannia > Rehmannia glutinosa. Next base: position 75,993 of record JABTTQ020003076.1, read on the forward strand.
ATTGCACAATTCAGGCTTATGGCGTCAATGCTACCAAGTCGTGGAGGAAGCACGCATATGGGACAACAGAGTCGAGCCTTCCCAAAAGGTCCGGAAGGTTCAATGGTATAAGCATCCCCGCAACAAGAAAATTCCAGTGATTGTGGAATAATGTGCCTAAAAATAGTGGAGTCCTTGGTGACGGGCGTGGCGTGTTTAAAATCAACAATAAAAGGTGCGAGGAATTCATGCTCGACTTTGCGCAAAACTATTCAAAGAAGGCAATATTAGATGTTAATTTGTAAGTATATTTTGTGGATTAAATTTTATTTGTTTACCTATATTTTGGAATTTGGGATTAGGTATTACGTTAACTTGTGATTATGTATGACGTTAACTTGTGAATATTTATTTACCCACGCATTTGCCTACGCAACCGCGCCGCTACATTTGCCCAATAAAGTCATAATATAGTTGCCAACATCAACCAACAATTTTAACCCAAAAATTTCAACTTGAATCAATAAAATATAATAATTGCACGTAAACAATGTTATAATCTCAATATTTTCTCGTAAAATAGGCATGCCCACAAACGTGCCCATGTATTTGCCACGTGACTACCTACCACATCACCATTTGTCGAAACAAATATTTCCACAAATATTTCTCCCATTAACATGCCCAAGAAGTCAACTTAATTAACAAAATATAATAATTGCCCATAAACTATGTTGTGTTCTCAATATTTTAAAAAATAGGCATGCCCACAAACGTGCCCATGCATTTGCCAACGCAATCGCTACCACATCACCATTTGTCAAAAACAAACATTTCCACAAATATTTCACCCATTAACATGCCTAAGAAGTCAACTTAATCAACAAAATACAATAATTGCACATAAACTATGTTGTGTTCTCAATATTTTTGAAAAATAGGCATGCCCACAAACGTGCCCACGCATTTACCCACCACATCACCATTTGTCAAAAACAAACATTTACACAAATATTTCACCCATTAACATGCCCAAGAAGTCAACTTAATCAAACAAGCACAATAATTGCACATCGCCATTTGTCAAAAACAAACATTTCCACATAAACTTAATCAACAAACATTTCCACAAACATTCCCACATGCCCAAGAACATGTCCAACATTAACCAAATTACACATGAATACATCAAATTAATACATAAAGTATGTTACTTCTCGGAACAATATCCAACATCAACAAAGATAAAAATAATGTTTACAAGTCGAAAAATGCAAAATTCTTTCTAAGATCGATGTTACTTCTCATCGGGATGGGTTTCTTGCAAGTTTTGCAATTATGACCAGGTCTTTTACATCGCCCACACTTTCTTTTCATTTTTGCTCGCTACTGGGACAATATCCTCATTTTTCGTGGCCTACCACTAGGAGGGCGTATAATTGGAGACAACACATTCAATCGGGATACTTCCTCCGGGTATTCCGTAAGTCCACGTGGCCTACAAGGTAGATGGCCTCTCGCATATGCAGCTATCAAGGCTTTAGTGGTGTAAAATTGAGAGACGAGTTCATACCTTGGCATTCCAACTTTCCTAGTTGCTGCTAGTGCGTGAGCACATGGCAATTGATCTAGTTGGAACACATTACATGTGCATTTTCTTGCATTCAAATCGACCTCGGCATTCCTATAACCATCAAGTACATAATAGGTGTAGTAATGCGATGTTTGGACATCCATCCTCCTACTTTTCATCCCGCTCCCGAATAATTTTTCACCCCAATTAGGGATGGCAAAATGACCCACCCCGATGGGTACCCGCCCGACCCGTTTGGGCCGGGTATCACCTCCGCCCCGTGGGTACCCGCCTCCCCCACCCCGTGCTATTTTTCTTTATTTTTTTAATACGTTTAATGTATATTTTACATGTATATTATATAAATAATTTAGTTTTATGTATTTAATATTATATTTAACATATATAATGACAAATTTTATAAACAATATGTATTTATAATACAAAATATAATATTTAAAAATTAGTAACAATAAATAATATAAGATAAAAATATAAAAAAAGATAAAAACATTCAACACGGGTTGCCCTGCCCTACGACCCGCGGGTCCGGGGTATTGAGATACATGCCCCGCCCGCCCCATTGCCATCCCTAAGCCCAATCCAATGAATATTCCATCTTCACGACTACATTACGCCGTTTTACATACCACCTCATCAACAACATCAATATTGCATCCAAAAGGGCCACTAGAAGGTATTCCCTAGCATCTCTAAGCACAAGATAAGACTCTCCGCGATGTTGGTAGTCATGATGCTATACCGTGTACCCGGAAAATACACATGAGCCTATTGCTCCTTCCAATATTTTCACTGCCGTAGTTACATATATCACTAGATACAAAATATCTCGCTCATGATATTTCAAAATTTAGATTCATTATATGTCTTATTGGAACAATAGAGTAGAGTCGAAACATCAACATCCTTAAATTTGGCAACAACATTCTCGTTTTAGATGGTAGATGCAAATCCCATGGTGTGCATCGGGAAAATTTCTTAACGGCATTAGCAATAGACTAATGGCACCGAGATAATAACCAAATCCTTCTTTTTCGCCAACAAGCCATTTATATTTTCAAGAAACCATTTCCATGAAGCATCATTCTCCGAGTCGACAATCGCAAATGCTAAAGGATAAATTTGGTTGTTCCCGTCTATACCAGTAGCCACTAGTAACATACCTCGGTACTTTTCCTTTAGATGTGTACCATCCATCGCCAATATGGGTCGAATACATGTCTAAAATCCACGTATACAAACACCTAACACCATGAAATAGTATTTGAAACACCCACTTTCATCAACCACAATCTCGGACACGCCCGCAATTGACTTATTAGACTCGCTCCAAGTAAGCAAAGAAGTTGTTTGAACGAATCTTCGAGAACCTCTAACCAATTTTATTGCTTCCTCCTTTGATCTCCATGATTTGTCATAACTTATGTCCACATTGATTTTATATTTTATTTAAGCAATAATAGCTAGAGGTGGGTATGAATGTGTGGGTTCTTTATATCCGTACATAATCGCTCACCCAATACCTTACTCCTAGCTTGTCGATGCTCATGGTTGTTAATTCCAATCGAACACTTATGGCAATTTTTATATTTAACAACCCCCCATAGATACCCACCTCGCCGCCTAGTCACACGATCATCCATCCATAATTTTTATCCACACAACTCGCAATAAATCTAACTTTGTCCGACTTTTTAACAATGTGTTGTCTATTTTTCAAAGATACAAATTATTGCAAGTCACCAACTAAATTCTTCTTTCATACGTAAAGCCCGACCAACCTATAAATCTCCATCTATTACAATGGAGTTACAACGCTTGTTTGATTGCTCATAGGCTCCACAACACTGCGACCAATTCTCGACAAAGATTCCTTTTGCATGAACGACTACCAAGCCTTGTGGGCCCGCTTTCATGCCCACGTTCGCCCATCTTCATGCCCAAGTTTGTGCCCACCATCTTGCATGTACTCCCGTCCACCATATTTATGCCCACATTTTTGCACATCATCTTGCACGTACTCCTACCCACAACTCTTTCTATATTCATACCCACCATTATAATTATTTTCATGCTCATGTTCGTGCCTACACTTTGGCCAACTTCTTTGCCCACCACCCTCCCCATGCCCGCGTTTGTGCCCACCATCGAGTTTGACATGTTCCCTTGTTGTTGCCTTGCCACCACCACTACCACCACCACCACCATATTTCCTTAATCATTCCCTTGAGAAGTAATAGGCAAATCTTCGTCACTTGACATATCTACATCCTCCTAAAACATAGGGTGATTGTCAAGGTTTTCCATAGTCATACCAAAATATTCTTCAAAATGAGATGTTTCTTTGACAACCCCTTTGCCTTTATCGGTGTTATGCATGGGACGTGGTAGATCCTCTTGAACGATAGTTTCTTTTCAACACCACCACCATCATTCCCAAAATCATTCCCTTGAGAAGTAATAGGCAAATCTTCGTCACTTGACGTATCTACATCCTCCCAAAATATAGGGTGATTCTCAAGGTCTTCCATAGTCAAACCAAAATATTCTTCAAAATGAGATTTTTTTTTGACAACCCTTTTGCCTTTATTGGTCTTATGCACTTAACGTGGTAGATCTTCTTGAACGATAGCTTCTTATTTAATTGGCAACAACTCCCGATTGCTACTAGCGACTCAAAAGTATCTGTTTCTTCTTTTCCCTTGTAATCAAACAAACGCAGAATGACAAAGGCTTCTCGCTATTCATGTGAACAAGTAGTCGACATCGTCATCATCGGTGATCGGACATGGTGGCAAGGGATCAATATTTTCATAGCCAAACCAACTGGTCAACTCTATTTCACAGTCATTAGGATTGATTTTACACAAAAATAATCTTTCTCCAATGTACGTGAAATCCAAAGAGAATAGAACGGTTTTGGATTGCTTCCTGTAAACCTCCATCGGAATGTACTTATGTCACAATCCCAAACTCCATCCCATAAGAAAAAAAAATGAACCCCCGCAGTAAATAAATAGATATAAAAGATCGTGTCCTTGTTCCAAACTATATTTGATATTTAACGAATCGCCACTCAAGTGCCCACGCAAATACCCATCCAAATGTCCTCTTGGTTCAGTTCCTTTTCACCCACAACATTTGATATTTAACATAATTGCCCACCCAAGTGCCCACGCAAACACCCACCCAAGTGCTCACAACTAGAATACCAATCATGGTATAAGAGTTCGATTCCCTTGTCACCCACTAATATTTGACATTTAACATAATTGTCCACCCAAGTGTCCGCACAAGTGCCTACTTAATACACCCGCCCCCACTTAAGTGTCTACTCGAATGCCCACGTTTGTGCCCACCAATTACAAGTTGCGAGAAAAATCGATTTACACCATTTTCAGCAAATTTCAAAAATAATTACGGAATGATGATCATTCTATACACAATATCTAACTACTAAGATTATATTCATTCGAAAAATCATGAAAAGTTGGGTAATTGAACCATTTTGCGAAAATAAAAAAACCGCAATTACATGAAAGGACAATCAAAACTAACTTTTATCTATATTTTGAGGCAATAAATGAGATTTATTTTGACCCAATGATGTGTGTAAAATATACGTGCATTTTGAGGCTTAAAATGATATATAATTGATACATTTGCACGCATATTTACTATATTATTACTTGGTTTCCTTTAATGGGCATGATATGCGTATTCTTGTAACTCTTGCGGGTAACGGAGCTTAAAATGAAGAAATATCAAGTAGGGGACAAGATTGTCGAATGCAAAGAGAAGATCAAAACGACGGAAAAAAAAACAAAAGCAGTCCACACGGTCGGACCATGTAGCCTCACACGGCCGTGTGGACTTGTGTTGGGAAAATGGCACGAGTGTGGGAAGAAAGGAAGAAAAAGAGGCCGAACAGCTCCACTCGGTCGGACCGTGTGACATCACACGCCTTTGTGTGGACTTGGATTCCAACCGCACCACCAAATCGTGCGACATGCCCGCCCATGTGACAAAGGGCTACGCCTAATGCCACACGCCCATGTGGACCACACGGCCAGACCGGGTGGGACTCTTTTCAGCGCGTTTTTAAGTTCTTTTCCCAATACAACTCTACAAGTGATCTCTCCAAGCATCTATAAAAGGGGAGCAAGTCTTGCACAAAAAACATCACTCTCTACATAGAAAACACATCAAATAACATAAGAACGAAGGAATCGAGGAGCTTCGAGAGAAAAAGGTTAGGTCGCAAAGAACACCACAAGGTTTTCGCATCTAGGAGCACAAGAGCTTCGAGGGCTTGGAAGGGAATACATCCCGACAAGAAGGGTTTTCTTTCTATGTCTAAGAACTCTTGTCCGGGCTTATATGATGTCATAATGTTGATTCGGATTTGTCTATGAGTTTGTAATCAATGTTTGGCATATTTTTCAGATCTTAGGGGTATAATCGAAACTATGGATTTGTATTAAATTTGATTACTTGTTTTCTAAATTGTTTCATGCGTTCTATTTTATGAATTCGAAAGTGCTTATTTATAAATGCTTTTTATCTAATCAATAATTTGCATGTCATACTTCTAGTCCATAATCCGGAGGTGAGTTCTAGTAAGACGAAAATCGAATTCGAGGCATGAGACGTGTGTGTGAGGCATGTTTGTGGGGAGATATTCAATTCACAAATCTTTTTGGAGTTAATAAGAATAGTAACGATCCGGGAGGACTACAATTGTTATTAATCAATTGTTTACGCACCACCGGGAGGGCGAGTAAATGATATTAGGAATTTGAACTCATAGAATTACATGAATTGGTTTTTAAAACTTTATTCGCATTTAATATTGAAGAAGCATGTTGAGATTATGTGCCCAAGGTTGCTCTTAAAAATGTTGAAAATACTTGTGGGATTCACAAATTTATTTTATTTATTTTCTTTATTTTCGATTTTTAGGATTAAATAAACTCAAATTTTCTGGTCGCTTCAATAAACGGAATACGATGTTATTATAGCCTCGAGTGTTTTGAGCTTCAATCCCCGAGGAATATGACCTTGCTTGCCATTATCCTATAAACTACACAAGACACTTGGTTGTATGAACCAAAACAATTTATGGCGAACAAGTTTTTGGCGCCGTTTTGGGATTGATTAGATTCTACTTAGATATAGTAATAAGTAGTTCAATCTTAATTGAATCATTTTTTGTAAATATTTTTCTTTCTTTTTCGATTTTTTTTATTATTTTCTTTTTGGTTCGATTTTAATATTGTTTTTGTTTAATGCGGATAGTGCATGATCACACGCCCAGATCAACCCCCAATTCCCATTGATTTGGAAATTGAAAAGACAAATGACTAAGCAACTAAGGAAAAGAGCTAAAGCAATGGCGGATGGGACTAATCCAAACGCGGTGGAAGGAAAAGTAAACAATGAGGTACGCCCACCAGGGGCGCCCGCCCGGGATGTAATTGTGGAAAGGCTCGCGAGAAGGGCGATTAGGGACTACTTTCACGGCCCAGAGGTAAGCTAGACTTATGGGGGTGTGGGACCGTCCCGATCAATGCAAATAATTTTGAACTAAAACCAAAGATTGATCCGGATGGTATCACAAAACCAATTTGGGAGTAGAGTCATTTGAGGATCCAAACGCGCATCCGGCGCACTTTCTAGAAATTTGTGATCTTTGTTAAGATGAATGGTGTTTCGAGGATATCATTCGATGCCGCTTTTTGCATTCTCTCTACGCGATATGGTTAAGGGATGGTTATGCTCTTTAACACCACGATGTCGCAAATTGGGCAAAACTAAGTCGGTTTCTAGCCAAATACTTTCCCCCAAGTAAGAAGACGCTTGCAGCTTGAAATCGAAATCGCCCGGTTTAAGCAAGTAGATGCGGAGCAACTATATGAAGCATGGGATAATTCCGGAATTGCTAAGGAAGTCGTTAAGTTGGTTTTATACCAATATATTGAGTGCTCTAGACTAGGATTTTACGTTATTTTCGGGTAATTTAGTGTCGTTTGAGTCGAATTCATGTAGTTAGTTGTCGTTCATGAGTCGGGACTAATTTTAGAAGCCAAAATTGGGTAAAAACGATGGAAAACGTGTTTGGACGGTGAAGATCGCATTTTAGAAGCGGAAAAATGGAAAAATATCGAGCAGGGACGAGCGCCGCAGTGTGGGGGTCGAAATTGGTACAACGGAGCATGGGAGGATGGGCACTGCAGCGCCCAAAAGTAAGGGCTACAGCCCCCAAATACATAGCAAAGAGAGTAATGAGACGGCATGGGCAGCTCCCATCTAGCAAAGGCTGCCGCAAAGGTAGCAAAGAAAGCGACGTGCGTGAGAAGAAAGAACATGCAAAGCCGCTCATCTCCAAGGCTACAGCGGCGTCTATCAAGCGAGGAAGCAAGGTACGATAATCGGGCGCTGCGCTAAGGATGATAATGGCTGCGGCCAGCGCGTCAACCAGCGAACGATCACGACAGATGACGAAAGCGGGGCCAGGCGATAAGAAAGAGATGCAAAGACGCGTCTGGTGGAAAACGAGGAAAGGGCTGAACGTGGGCTTTTATTTTTTGTGCCATTTTAACGGTTTTCGAGGGTTCCGAGCTTATAAATATGATAAGTCACGAACATAACAGGGGTCGGACATTATTTTGAGCACAACGCAAGGCAAGAGACACAAAACTAGAGTTCGAGACGGCAATTGGAGGCACTTCTCGTCGGACACGAGAGAGAATTCCTTCTCTTTTCTAATCAATTTTTCTTTGCTTTTTTTTTCGTCAATTTTTTAGATGTATAATTATTTCTTTATGAGTTTTTGTACATCTAATATGAGCTAAACCCATCTTTCTAGGGGATTGATGTAACTTACGTTTGAACCTATTTTTTGATTTCCGGTTTATGAAATTCGCATATTTATTTAATCTATTTGTGCTATTTGATTTGATTGCATCCGGATTATCCGATCAATAATTTAGATTGTTTGGCGTGTTTGATTTGACGCTCGAGAGAGGTAATTGGACGCCCTGGCCATAGAATAGTACAACCTAGGGTTTCATAGAATCGGGGGATTTGTGAACATTTTGAAGCCCTGTGATAGAATATTCATTGAGCGTATTAGGGTTTAATTTATGATTTTTATAGAGATACCGAAATCGAAATTGGAACCTAAAATCACTTGGCACTCAAGAGAGGAAGTGATAAACAGTAGGAATATTGGCTTATAGATTGATAACGTGTGATTAATAAACTGGATTGAGAACATAGGGGATAACTAGGTGAAATTAACCCTCTAGAATTCATATTCTAAGTGTTTGATTAATTGTCGAACCAATTTATTTGCTTAATTTTAGTTTTAATTTTTAGTTTAATAAACAATCCATCTCTTTTCGATTTCTAGATAGAGTTAAGCTATTTTAATTATAGTACTTAGTATAAAATTTGATAACAATCCCTGTGGAGACGATAACCCTACTTTGAAACTATACTAAAACTTGACACCGTACGCTTATGTAAGAATTTCACGATCAAGTTTTTGACGCCGATTGCCGGGATTGTTTTATCCTATTTTACACTAATACTATTACCACGTAGTCTTGATCCTAACTGGACTAGTATAGGAATTATAATTTCGTTTTTCTCATTTGACTTGTCTGCTTATGCAAGATTCCAAAGATATTAATTTGCTTTCTTTTGATCCGAGAGATTGAAAGGACACTTCGAGCAATCTGAGCAAAGACACGGTCGTGTGGACTAAAGGCTACCAACAGGTTCAAGAGACTTCTATAATGGTTTGAGTGGTAACACAAGAACAATTATAGATGTTGCATCCTGGAGGTGCACTACTAGGGAATTATCCTGAGGAGGACTAGAGTTACTAGAGGAGATGGCGAACAACGATTACCAATGGCCATCCGAAAGATCGATTGTCCGACGAGTGGCGTAAGTTCAGGATGAGAAAGTCACCATGCTCACGCAGTAAGTGTCCGTGCTAAATATGAAATCGAGGCGTCAAAGAATCGACTCAAGAGATCCTGTTGTTGTTGAAGAAGAAGCAAACGTTGTGGGCCAACAAGGAAACTTGAAGAACAATTACGAAATAATCGATACCCAACTACTATCATTCAGGGTTGCGAAACCATGAAAAATTTTCTTATGCTAACAATAAAAAGGTTTTGCAGGGGATATAACATGGGTAATCAAGGAAGAGCGGAGTCCAATGAAAAGAAAGCATCCGTCGAAGAGATGCTATCCTCATTTATCGGAGAAACAAGGGCAAGATCGGACAAAGATGAAGCCAAAATAGACAAGATAAAAGAACAGGTCACTCGGCTAAACACGAACGTGAACACAAGATCGAAATCTTTGGAAACACAAATAACCCAGATAGCAAAATTGTGGGAGGCCAACACCGAAGGGCAAATTCTCAAGCGATCTTGAGTTAAATCCACGAGAGCAATGCAACGCCATTAAATCCCGATGGATGGCATTGAGGGTCCTCGGGTTTCAAATGACATAGTTTAGAAATGGTGATTAAGAATCAAGTCCTGGTCAAGACGTTAAACTTAGCGATGTATGGGAGGCAACCCAATTTATTTCATATTTTTCCGTACATTTTTATCGCCTTCAATTTTAATTGTTATTTTTTTTACTTAATTTTTAGTTTTGTTTAGTTTTCTTGAGTTGTTGTGTAGGAGGCGTCGCGGCAAACTCCCCGTAAAAAAAGTGCAGAATAAACTCAACACGGGCTTGTGATATCACAAGACCTAGTCGCACGATAGGGCAAGTGCCCAAAGACACCACACGGCCAGACCGTGTGAACATCACACGGTCGTGTGGACCAAGGTGGCAAACAGACGCAAAGAATACCAACATACTGGGGGCCACGGTCCTGGCCGTGTGGCCCCCGGAAAAGAAACCAGCGATTCGGGATTCCTCTATTTTAACTGAGAATACCACTTTTTCTCACACTTCCTTCTACACAAAGCCTAACCAACGAAAATTCTCTCCGCAAATACAAACACCACTCTCCAAATCTCTATAAATACACCTCTAACATCAAACCAAAAACACAAATCCTTTACTTTCTCAAGAAACCCATCACCAAATACCTTCAAATTCTCAACTTCTCCAAGTTCTACGCCAAGTTTTGGGAAACTTCAAGAACTCTCAAATTTCAGTTTCTAATTGTCCCACTCTTGAATTCATGGCTTCTAGGGATGCAAGTGGAACTAGGAGGAATACGAGAAGAATGAGGGAGCCGATCCGAGCCGAACCCGAGCCTCAACTAATTTTCGACCCGAGGAGCCCAAGGCCTCCAACGTCAATTTGCCAAACGAAAACTACCAAGATAGATGGATGATACTCTACTTTCGTCCATGGATTAATACAAGGTACCCCGATGAACCTACTCTTACGAATTTGGGTTTATTGGAAGATTTTAGGGCTTTATGTGGGAGAATTGATTGGCATGATTTTCTCAATGGGCATTGGGCTACTTACTCTGTTATTACTCTTGAATTCTTAAGTAGCTTTGAATTGGTTGTGCAAAATAGAAATCGATGGGGATAGATTTCGGTTGGGAATGAGCAAAGGGAACTATCCATTGAAGATTTAAATGAAATTTATCGAACACTGGCGTATGGGGTGGAGGAGCATGAGGAATTCGATAGGATAGGTTTTGGAAAAATATAACGGGGAAACGAATTTATACGCCGGGCACTTCTAAGACGTCTAGTATTCGCAACCCAGTATTCCGTTATGTTAAGCGAGTCTTGGCTAAAACTATCTTCGCTAGGGAGGATAGTAAAGGGGCTTTGAGGGTTGATGAATTGTTCATAATTTGGTGTATGGAATCGGGGGACTCGAGTGGTGCCAAACGTTGGGGCTATGATAGCCCGGCAATTTGATCGAATTAGAAAAAGTGAGAGGGTGGAATTTGCATAGGGGGATGATTACCCCTATTCTTGAACATTTTAATATTAACTTGGAGGGGTATGCGGAGGCGGTGGGACTAAGTTAGTTGATTTGAATGTTCTAACTGCGATGAAAATTATAAGATTTAATGGGCGTGATTATTGGCTCATTCAGTGGATAAAAAAATTAGGCTTCCGAACCCCGATGCAACTTCAACCGAGAAATAGGGGTAATTGGTCGCTTAGAGATGTGGGGTAGAAGAAGGCTTCACGCTCAAGAAGAGCAGGATGAGAAAGCGAGGATATGCCAGGAACCTTTCGCAAGGGGTAACCGACCATTGACTATGGGTGAGAGGCTAGAAAGGGTGGAAAGCGATGTGGGGAAATTGTTAGATGACACATATTAGTTGATGTACCACCACCGATGAGTGTCACGGGGAGTATTTACGAGCTGCGTTTTGACGCCATCACCCAAGAAGCAACAGAGATATACGAGACGATGTCTCGTATGGATCGATGGCACATCTCACAAGGCCACTACTATCCCCCCACCATCTCGGTGATCTTTGTAAGTAGTACTTATTACGCATTTCTATCTTTTTTGATAATTTCCTCATATGTCGGGACGAAGCATATTTTAAGTTTGGGGGATTGTCAACAATGCGTAATTTAATCTTATTGCATTTTGTATTGCATTTAGATCGCATGTAGAAGCATTTGCATTATTATTTTCGAAAAAAAAACGAATTTTTCTGATTTTTTCGATTTTTAGTCATTTTTGTTTTAGCATGTTTACCACTTTAGCACGTTTAATTGCTTTTGTGTGTGATTTTTATTTGATTCGTATGCCCACTCCCTGTGATTTTACTATGAATATTTTATGGCATGGGATAACTTACTTGAGGGGATAATGTAATAAATTATTGGGAGAAAAGTTATTTATTTGCTTGGCATGTGTTAAGAAAATTAGGTATTTGAGCATGTTGCGAAAAATAAGTGTGAGCTTTTGTGCCTTAAACTAATTTATAATATGCGGACTTATTTCTTTCTTGAGTGTGTCATTCATGATTGATAAAACTCTAGAACTTGCTCGCAGTATCTTCATTGAAGCCATGTGTGTGTGCAATTTTTAAAATGATCTAAGGCCAACTTTGTTTAACCTACTTAGCCTAAAAAGCCTACATATGAACTCATGATTCCGTAGTTAGCCAATTTTGAGTCTAAACTTTTATTCGAGCCACATTGATCTTTAAAATTTACATGTTTTTAATGTTTATAGTGCTCTTGGGTGTTCTTTCATTTTTCCCTTATAATATTTTTCTAAATTTGCTCGAGAGACGAGCAATGCTTTAAGTTTGGGGATTTTGATGTGTGTAAAATATACGTGCATTTTGAGGCTTAAAATGATATATAATTGATACATTTGCACGCATATTTACTATATTTTTACTTGGTTTCCTTTAAAGGGCATGATATGCGTATTCTTGTAATTCTTGCAGGAAATGGAGCTTAAAATGAAGAAATATCAGTAGGGATGCCGGACAAGATTGCCGAATGCAAAAAAAAGATCAAAACGACGGAAAAAGGAACAAAAACAGTCCACACGGTCAGACCGTGTAGCCTCACACGGTCGTATGGACTTGTGTCGGGAAAATGGCACAAGTGTGGAAAGAAAGGAAGAAAACAGAGGTTGAAGTAGCTCCACACGGTCGGACCGTGTGACATCACACGCCTTTGTGTGGACTTGGATTCCAACCGCACCACCAAACCGTGCGACATGCCTGCCCAGCGACAAAGGGCTACGCCAATGCCACACGCATGTGTGGACCCACACGGCCAGCACGGGTGGGACTCTATTTCACTCGTTTTTGAAGTTCTTTTCCCAATACAACTCTACAAGTGATCTATCCAAGCATCTATAAAAGGGGACCAAGTCTTGCACAAAAAAACATCACTCTCTACATAGAAAACACATCAAATAACACGGGAACAAAGGAATCGAGGAGCTTCGAGAGCAAAAGGTTAGGTCGCGAAGAACACCACAAGAGCTTGAGGGCTTGGAAGGGGAATACATCCCGACAAGAAGGGATTTTCTTTCTATGTCTAAGAACTCTTGTTTGTGCTTATATGATGTCATAATGTTGATTCGGATTTGTCTATGAGTTTGTAATCAATGTTTGGCATATTTTTAGGATCTTAGGGGTATAATCAAAACTATGGATTTGTATTAAATATGATTACTTGTTTTTCTAAATTGCTTCATGCGTTCTATTTTATGAATTCGAGTGCTTATTTATAATTGTTTTTATCGATCAATAATTTGCATGTCATACTTCTAGTCCATAATCCGGGAGGTGAGTTCTAGTAAGACAAAAATCGAATTCAAACATGAGACATGTGTGACAGGCATGTTTGTGGGGAGTTATTCAATTCACAAATCTTTTTGGAGTTAATAAGAATTGTAACGATCCGGAGGACTACAATTGTTATTAATCAATGTTTACGCACCACCCGGAGGGGAGTAAATGATATTAGGAATTTGAACCCATAGAATTGCATGAATTGGTTTTAAAACTTTATTCGCATTTAATATTATAGAAGCATGTTGATATTATGTGCCTAAGGTTGCTTCTAAAGATATTGAAAATACTTGTAGGGTTCACAAATTTATTTTATTTGTTTTCTTTATTTTTGATTTTAATGATTAAATAAACTCAAATTTTTCGCTTCTATAAAATTAGAATATGATGTTATTATAGCCTAAGTGTTTCGACCTTCAATCCCGAGGAATATGACCTTGCTTGTCATTATCTTATAAACTACATCGTATACTTGCGAGTTGTATGAACCAAAACAATTTTTGGCGAACACCTGTGTCATTTCGAAGCAAGCTCGTCACCAACAAATACTTGCTTTCTTCAATATTTTGCCTCTCCTTCGAACGTCTCTCTACTTGGGTTTGTAATTGTGAAGATGAACTCGCAAATCTTGATCTTGCTCGTAATTCTTGTTTCTCCTTCTCAAAATCTTGCTTTCTTTGTGAAACTAGGGTTTGTAATGGTGAAAATGAACTCCTCTTCGAAATCCCGCTCATCCAAAAGGTCACATTGCGACTTTTTTTCTTTTTCTTTTTTTTTTTTTTTTTTAAGTCAATGGTAAATTAGACTTTTTAGGGGATGAAGAGGGGTATATTTCCTTATTTAATATAGAGGGGAATTTTTCCTTAATAACCCCTTGTTGGGGGTATTTTCCTAATTTCCCAATACAATAGCAATTGATTCAAGTGCTATTACAAATGAGTCTCAAACCGCATATTTTCTATAAGGGTAGCGGCAATGGCATCTCAAAACCCAACTCAAAAACACTTTAAGCCAACTTAATAATTTAATCCCCATTGTGGGAGTGGCTTTTAATTGTATATCAAGCCCAACTCAATAAAAAATAATGCACTTTAGCAAATGGAGAAGTGTGTTACATGCATGAGTTTTTTTGGATGGTAACTTGCACGCGCGGTCCACGAAAATGGATGCTTATTTACCGCTTGTTATACCCCTTCTTTTTAACTTCAAATTTCTTTAATAATTTTTGTTCACAAAGTTGTTACTTTCGGGGAAAAATAGATATTGAATGAATCTTTTTATAAAAGTCACAAAATCTATACTATTAGATTAAAATGTGTTAATAATTTAATTAATATTTATTACAAAATTTTCGCAAATGTACTTTAATTATTTTTAATAAGTGAAAATTAAATATAAAAGTATTAAAAATAAAAGATAAATGAAAAATTAATAATAATGTGTGAATTGATAGTGGGACCATTATAAAGTTGATTTTCTGGATTTATGGTTGGGGGATAGGTTTATAGGTGTATTAAATTTTTTATTTTTGATGTGACAAGTGATGTGTGTATCAAGTTGCTTTTTGGGTTGAACCATAGCAACCACCCTAATGCACCATTCTATTCAACCTTCCTAATATGTTTGTCCTTCACCGACCTCATCATCACATGCTTTATTAAACTCTAGGAGTTTATCCCAAACGGTGGGGTGAGCTATGACTCGATGTCGGGTGTAGAAATGCGATAAGTGTGGTTCAAGATTCATTGACATTGGCAATATACATTTTGTGGCAATTTGAAATGGGTTTTCATATGTAAACAGAAATGCGCAAGTAAAAAGTCATCAAACACTTTCTCGCTTTAATATTTCAAAACACGAGCACATGTGTGCCATCAATTTAAACACTTCCAATCACAAGCACATCATGAGTGCTATCACATAAACCAAGTCAAATCAATGTATTATTCATTTCCTCTTATTATATTAAAAGTGTGTTTTAAAAGATTCTCTATCCCACGTAAGAAACTAAATGAAGTTTTACCCGTTTAATTAATGAGAGACAATTTATGAACTTAGAATAATGGACCAAGTGAATAAGGTAGTCTCGCACATAAAGAGTTGGGTCAAATTTGTAATTTCAAGTGTAAAATCGATTACTGCGGGTGATACGGGCTTGACCAGTTTCTTTAGCCACTTTAAAATTAATTTTTACACCTATTTGCTGCGGGGTGATACGGGCTTGACCGAGTTTATTTAGCCACTTCAAAATTAATTTTGACATATCAGGAAATTGATTGTTTTCTCATACTTATCTACAATTCGATTACTTTTACCTTTATTATTTGTTCTTATTTTTTCGATAACAATAAAATCGATCCCCGATTTTTAGATCGCAAAACGTGTGCAGATTTACAAATAATGCTTCTTATTTTTGGTTAAGCCCGTTGGTAGTGGGCTTATAAATACGCCTCATGTAGCTTAATATAAAACACTCGCAATAGTTTGCCTTCTTCTTTTTCGTTTTCTTTTCACGCTACGAAACATCATCTGCTGGTTACAAATTCCATTTTTCATTTGACATTCGACTACCGGTTGAATCCTGGGGATTGGGATAAAATCCTTTAGGACGGTGCCTCGTTGCACGCCTCAAAGCCTAACTAAATACACTCCTTCTGCAGCCTTTAGTTCCATGTGCTTCTATTTGTTGTTGTTGATTTCCATTAATTTTGACAACAATCTAAAGGATTTTATTCCATTAATGGCATCTAAACAACACAATGTTTGCCCGAGTTCGAGTTATCGAGATTAACTAAGCTGCTATTACTGAGAAAAAAACACGCCACCAGTCCCTGTTGTCCATCCTCCGCCTTTCCTTACGCAGAACCATTTCCGGATATCTCCAAAATTGAGATGTTCGGAGGCGAATTATAAACGTTGGCGGGAGAGAATATTCTCAATCCTTGACATGCACGGTGTTGCTTTTGCACTCACTCAAAAGAAGCCCGAAGGCATTACTGGAAAGCCCAAAAAAATTATAAAAGCTGGCAGGAGTTCTACAAGGAAGCCATGGATATTTGGGAGTCCATTAATCTGAAATACACCGCTGAAGATGCTGGAAAGCAAAAGTTTGTAACTGTAAACTACTGTCGTTGGGAGGTGACAGATGATAAGGATATCAAGATGCAAAGCAACAAGTACCACAAGCTATTGGAGGATCTTAAAGCTGAAAAGATCGTACTACAAGAGGAATTTGTTGTTGGGATATTGATCGAGAAGCTACCTGAAATATGGAATGACTACAAACAACAACTCAAACATAAATACAAGCAATTGTCACTTGTGGACCTAATAACGCATATCATCATTGAGGACACAAACCGGAGGATTGTGCAAAGTAAGCCTTCTACAAGGCTGTTAAGAAATATCAACCCGATAACAAACCTAAAGTGAATAACCCCAATACTTTCAAGAAAAAAGGAAATTGTTATGTTTGTGGAAAGTCAAGTCACCATGCACCACAATGTAAACAAAGAAAGAAACCTACAGATTTCCCAAAGCCAAATGCAAATTTGGTTGAAGGGGATGACGAATTGCGGCGGTACTTAGTCAAATTAATCTTGTGGCCGGTGTGAAAGAATGGGTGGTAGACTCTAGGGCTACCAAGCACATCCGGGCAAATAAAGAGGATTTTGCATCCTACAATCTTGTGGGGATGGAGAAGAACATGTGTATCTCGGGGATTCTCGTGCACAAGTTCTTGGCAAAGGCAAAATTATGTTGAAACTCACATCCGGCAAGACCTTGGTTCTTAATGAAATATTTCATGTGCCTAATATTAGGGTAAACTTAGTTTATGTTTCTCTGTTAGGAAAGGTTGAGGTTATGGTGTCATTTGAATCGATAAGATTGTAATGACAAAAATAATGTCCTTGTGGGCAAAGGTTATTGTAATCGGTCTTTTTGTATTGAATGTTTTCGATGTTGTTAATAAAAATTGCTTCTTCTTATGCTTACTCGATTGCTTCTATTGATGTTTGGCATGCAGATTAGGACATGTTAGTTCTTCATATATTCACAAAATACAAAATCTTGGTTTAATTTCGGAATTAATAATACTAGCCTTAATAAATGTAAAATATGTTGTGAAGCCAAATTAACCAAGAAATCATGTTTTTTGTTCAACAAGAATCAATTGCTTAGTCTAATTCATATTGATTTAGGTGATTTAAAATAAACCATGACTAGAGGTGGTAAATATTATTGTGTGACTTTTGTAGATGATTATTCTAGATATGGTAAGGTATATTTACTTAGAAATAAAGATGAAGTCTTTAGCATGTTTCGTTTATATAAGTCTGAAGTTGAAAATCAGTTGAATAAGAAGATTAAAAGAGTTAGACCAGATAGAGGTGGGGAACACACTTTATTTAATGATTTTTGTGAACAACAAGGAATAATTCATGAAATTACCCCTCCATATTCGCCCGAATCAAATGGTGTAGCAGAAAGAAAAAATAGGACTTTAAAAGAAATGATGAGTGGAATGCTCATTAGTTCAGGTGTTGCTAATAATTTCTGGTGTGAAGTTATTTTATATGCATGTCACTTACAAAATAGAATACCTTATAAGAAAACAGATTAAGATACCTTATGAATAATGGAAAGGCTATCACCAAACCTAAAATATTTAAAAGTGTGGGGTGCCTTCCTAACGTTATGTTGCCCGATCCTAAGGAGAGAAAAATAGGTTCTAAAACTTCGATTGCCTATTTATTGGTTATCCTAATCATAGTGTTGCATATAGATTTCTTGTTTTGAAAAGTGATGTGTGAGATGTTAATATGATTGTTGAAACAAAAAATGCTTAATATTAGGAGTCTGTTGCATTTAATGAATTTTTCACGACTGACATAGCTTTATGTTGTGTGTCGATTGAGCGAGATATACACATAACCCCAAGCGTGATCATTGGACGCTTTAGTCAGGCTAATGAAATATTTGAGAGATACCATTAATTATGGTATTCTTTATAGCGGATTTCCCTCCGTCTTAGAGGGATTTATTGATGCTAATTGGATCTTTGATTTAGATGAGATAAAATCCACTCTGGTTATATATTCACTCTTGGTGGAGGGTGCAATTACTTGAAGTCACTAAACAAACTATCATAGTAAAATCTACTATGAAGTCCGGGTTTGTTGCACTAGAGTTAGTGGGCAATGAGGCCGAGTGGTTGAAAAACTTCTTAGCAGATATTACGTTGGGTTCAAAACCAACACCTTCAGTGTCTATGCATTGTGATTGTCAAGAAGCAATCGCAATTGCAAAGAATAAAACCTTTAATGGTAAAAACAGACATATTCGTCTGAGACATGATGTGGTTAAACAGCTGTTAAACGATGGAGTAATATCCATTGATTATGTGAAGTCAGAAGTGAATTTGGCCGATCCTCTGACTAAACCTTTGGGAAGAAAATTAATTATTGAGACATCGAGGGAATGAGACTTAAGCCAATTGATAAATTAACAAATGTGATGTAAACCCAACCTTTATGATTGGAGATCCATGAATAAGGTTCATATAGGTAATAACAAGTCACTTATTAATTTTGTTAGCACTAAAATTAATTGTCCCTTCCTATGGTGTGAGAAGTGCTAAATTGCAATTATGTGAGGATGAGTTACTTTTCTTATCCTTAAGGGTGGTATATTTAATTCCAAAATATACTTGATGAGATTCACCTATATGAGTATGGAGTGGGCCGCTCCTATGAGACTTTGGCATGTTTCTAGAGCACTCATGAATATCGCACGCGCATGGCCTATTAACGTAACACCGCATTGAATGGCAATTTTTGAGAGGGTGTAATGTATTTGGTAAGATTTTAACTTACAATAAAGAGTTTTTGGTTCATAGAAGTTGCAATCTTCACCGAAAATTTGTATTTTAAATCTTATCTTTCTAGGTTTGGTTCATAGTCCAAAAGACACATGATTGATGCATTCTACACTTAATTTTTGTAACCTGCGCAGATCATTCCTTCTTATTCTTTATAATTTTTTAAAAAGATGTGGGAGATTGTTGTATTAAAAGTGTGTTTTTAAAAGATTTTCTATCCCACATAGGAAACCAAATGAAGTTTTACCCTCGTTATTAATAAGAAACCATTATGGGCTTAGTAATAATGGGCCAAGTGAATAAGGTGGTCTCGCGCACAAGAGAGTGGGCCAAATTTGTGGTTTCAAATGTAAAATCGTCGATTTGCCCTCCTACGCGCGAGCGATATGGGTTCGATCCGGTTTGTTTTGCCACTTTAAAATTAATTTTTGATTTAATTTTGAAGCCTTATCCGGAAATTGATTGTTTCTCATACTTATCTGCAATTTCAAAATTCTGTTCCTATTATTTTGTTAAGTGACTGATTACTCTTATCCTTTATAATTTGTTCTTATTTTCTGATAACAACAAAATCTGATCCCTGATTTTTAGACTGGAAAACGTGTGCAGATTTTTGAAATAATGCTTCCTATTTTTTTGGTTACGCCCGTTGGTAGTGGGCTTATAAATACCCCTCACGTACCTTAATATAAAACACTAAAACAGTCTGCCTTCTTCTTTTTCGTTTTCTTTCTGCTGCTACCAGAAATATCAGTCTGTTGGTTACAAATTCCATTTTTCATTTACCATTCGACTACTTATTGAATACTCGGGTATTGGGATAAAATACTTTAGGACAGTCTGCACGCCTTAGGCCTAATTAAATCTCTGTTGTAAAAATAAAAGCGATTAATCGCGCAAGCGCTAGGCCCCCTTTGTCCGCCTACGAATTTTTTTTTTTCCGCCTAGCCGCTCAATCCCGCCTAGGTCCCGCCTAACCTCGAGGCTGGCGCTAGGCCCCGTCTGCCACCTAGAAGCGCTAGCGATTTTTACAACATTGAATTAAATACACTTTCTCTGCAGCTTTAATTCCATGTGCTTCTGTTTCTTGTTGTTGTTCAGATTGTCCATTAATTTTGACAACACCTTTTTCCCATGTTAATGAGAAAAACCACCGAGTTCGTAATGGATTTGACTGTGAAAGAGTCTAACCCAATAAAGACTCATATGTGTCAATATGAATTCAGATGTATCAATCTATGTATTACGGATTTAAATTAAGATGTGTTTCCAATTTAGATTCTATTTTCAATTTGTATCTTGAAATTCACATTATGATTCTAGAATTATGAATTAATTTAATCAATTCTAATAAAATATTCCCGTAATTCTCATATTTGTTAGTCATTAGTTTACAGTTACATTTTAATAGTAAATTAGTGGATTAGGTATGGACTCTTCTTATTTCATATCCAAACTATTAGCCTGTTTGCTTCTCCAAACTTAGGCCCAGCGTAGAAAACGAACCCGGACTGAATTCATGCTTGGTTTCAGATTCTACCCATATGAGTATCTGTATCCAGGATACATAAGCCAATCTAATTCACCAGCTTATGTACATTAATTGGTGTAAAGACAAAAGTATCCCCCAATTATGAATGTTTGGGAATTTTAGCTTAGTTCTTACCCAAGCACCTCTCTTCTTTTATTTTTTACCTTTTTCTATGGCCTTGAATTTTATTTATTGTGATTTTTACTTTTTCTATTGTATAATTCAGAAACTCGGCTAAAAGAATTGACTCGAACATGATTTAATATCAAGTGCAAAAGTAAGTAGTTTCAAGTTGATGAAGTTGTTTATGGCAGTGAATATCTACTTTCGACGGGTTTAGATCATCGTGTCTTGATTTCGTTTTCTTTTTTAAATGAAAATTCTAGTCTAATTTATTGTTATTTATTGGATTGCACTTTATTTTATAAATGTTAATTTCATTATTATTTTTTTATGAAAATGTGAAAATTTCATTAAGAAAATATGTAAAAATACAAATTGAAAGGGGCATATACCCCGGTTCAAAAAAACCAGTGTTAATGGACATACCCATTAAACACGAGACTAAGCAAGAATCTGATTTAGAATCATCCAAGGCCAAAGCTTCTGGACTGACTTGATCTCAAAAAGAGGATAGACAAAGAATGATTAAACAACAAGCACTCCAACCTCAACAGAGTTTAAAAAAGCCAAAACAAAGAAAGGATCATCAACCAGTTAAAAAAGCATTCATAAGGAGTGGGCGGTCCCGACCCACGCTCACTATAAAATGCTTGAAAAAGGGTGAGTGATCTGATCATGAAAATTTACATTTTGAGGACGAGGCATACCTCGTTAACAATCGACCAAAACTAGGAAGCGATAAGTCAACCCTTGAGTTAGATTCGGTGAAGTGTAGGAACCCCATCGAGACAATGCAAAAAGAAATCAAAAACTGAAATATACCCCAAGGTTGCTTGATTTTTTTAGTAAAAGATTTTTTTGGGGAAAAACACCATTCTAGTAGGCAAAAGGCGTCGGACCAATCCAAATGATAGGGGCTCCAAAGAATCTCCGATCAGAATAGTTGATAAAAATTAAAAGGGAAGATGGTTGTCAACCAAGGGAGGCCAAACGAGAATCAAACAAACCCCACTACTACTGAGAAAGGCGATAGACACGGTTTTAAACCGGTGTCTATTAGTAAACCAACCGGTGTTAAAGTCACCTGGTGTTAAAAGTCGAACTTTTTGACACCGGTTTAAAACCGTGTCATTGAGGGAAAAGACACGGTTTTAAACGGTGTCTATTAGTAAAAACAACCTTAGGTGTTAAAGCCACTGGTGTTAAAAGTCGAACTTTTTGACACGGTTTAAAACCGTGTCTTTTTCCTTCAACGACACCGGTTTTAAACTGGTGTCTATAAGTAAAACAACCGGTGTTAAAGCCTTTGGTGTTATAAGCCTAAACTTTTTGACAGGTTTTAAAACCGGTGTCTTTTATTTAAAGACACGGTTTTAAACCGATATCTTTTCTTTGAAAGATACGAGGTTTTAAACCGGTTTCTTTGAGAAAAATTATCCGCTTTCTAATATTAAAAATTTATGTATTTGACACCGGTTTTAAACCGGTGTCTTTTGATGAATTCAATTCTAGCAATCATCATAATTTCACTACCAATTAAACATGAAATCCATTAATACTAAAGTCACCTCCAATAGCCAAAATCCAACAAAAAGTACAAGTAAGCGAAGTTTCCTTTCGATAAAACAACTATAAATTCATAGTCCATTAATTCCATCAACCAACAAAAAGACTACATAATTCAACTAAAGACAACAAAATCCGGATGATCAACATAGCTCATGTCATTCAAGCTTTAAAAAATGGTCAAGCTTCTCCGCCTTTAACCTTTGTTTCGTCACGAAGCTCATTCTTCTCACTACAAACATACTGACAGAGTTGAATGATTTAGCCATTAATGAACCAACCCTTCTCAAAGAACTAATCATAGTGAATTATGCACACAAAGAAAATATTAGGATTAAAGGGGTATTTGTAATTTTCAACGGGGAGTTTTATGTGTTTTCGTAATTTAACCAAAATATTAACTTCTTTAAAAATGACAAATTCTTTGGAACAAGATCAATTTTCCACAAAACATACAGACAATGGTAGAAGTATCATATACTTAGAGACACGGTTATTCATAATCTTTCACTATCAATAAAAAGAGTATCATGTATGCAGGACAAACATGCACATCGCATACACTAGAAAGAATCCCAAACATGTGGAAGATAAAGTAACTGAGTTCTCCCTTTTACGTTTACCTATAAAATGAAGAATCATAAGAGTGGGTCATATGGAAATTAGTAATTTTTTTTTTTTGATGCCATATGGAAATTAGTATTATGAAGCCAAGAGAGTGACCTTCAAAACTGGATCAATATTGACCAGTTCAATTGGGATAACAACAAAGTAGAACCTAAAATTAAAGCAAACACCTGAAACCAAGTAGCTTAAGGCATCTAACTAAAAGTCCTAAGAAATTTAAGTTTGGATGTGAAGAAAATATCTAATTCGCAACAGTAAGGGCATTTTGAAATGTCATTTTCATGGCTACTATTATAAATTTCCATTGCTCACAAAAATTAACAGCCACGAACCTGGGAACCCAATGATCCCTACAATATCTCCTCGCTTAACTGAAGAATGAAACCTAGTAAACTCTTCTTCGTCCAGATCCGATTTCCTACAAAATATCCTTGGTGAAATTCAATGGTGACAAGATAATCATGGCATAAATAGAACACAAGATAAAGTCTAGAAAATAGAAAAGGTAACATAAGATAGATCTAATTTCCTGCAAAAAAAAATGTGAGATCCGGATTCAAACGAATAATTCTTGAAGAGATCCCTTAATTAGCATAAATCTATTTGAAGTTTAATCCAAGTTCTGGCAGAAAAAAGGTGCAGAATGGCGCACATATTTTTTCTTTTCTTTTTCCATCTTACTTCTATCACCTAATGACTTGCAGGTGTGAAAATTGGAGGGCAGAATCAAGTAAACAAACAGAGAACACTACAATATGTGATATGAAATTAATTCAAACACCTTCTAACATTGTCATTATTTCCGGCTAATCAAAATAAGCACATTGCCACAAAGAAATTTTTTTAAAAAAGTTAGGTTCCTGCAAGTGGATCCAAATAGCAAACTTCAGGTATGCAATTACCTCACATCAGCCATAACTTGAACTTTAGCACCACCACCATGCAAATCATAAAAGAATAGCTTCGATGATGATGATCGTTTGTTCATAAGACGGCCTACCAAAATAAACATCAACATCACATTAACGAAAATGAAAATAAACTCTAAGACTTAATTTAAGAAAACCTCTGCTTTCTGGTCATTGAACTATTTTTATCTGGTCTTGAGTTCCACAACAAGCTGGTCTTTCTCCTGTAATGTCTTCTCAAGCTCACTAACTCTTTTCTCAAGTGAATCTACATTTTCTTCACGTTTCTCAACTTCCTTATGCAATAGATCAATTTTGTCTTGCTTTTCAGCCATATCTGCTTTTAGCCCATCCAATAGACCTTTGCTATCATTCTCCAACTCAGAAAGTTTCAGCAACAAGTCTTGCTGCGTGACACAAAACAAAACCCTCAAGCCTTCAAACAAGCTCTAAATCATTTCTTTAAGCCAGCCCAATCTTAACTCTAAGAACAAATCCCTCAAGCCCACTTAACCAAAAATCAATAACCATCAGCAACAAAGGCGATAATTTTGCAATGAAAAAAGCTGGAAGCAGCTTTTGATCCCAAAAAAAGCTGAAACTTAAAAAACATCCAAACTGAAAATCATAAGCACGTAAGCCTACAAACATCAACCACATATTAATCTTACTTCCCAAAATTTCGAACAAGCAAAAAATAGCTTTTTCCAGCAAAAAAGCTAAAAACAGCTTTTTTTCAAAAAAAGCTGGAAAAACTGAGGCAAAAAAAACAGAGCAGATCCCCTTAGAAACATAGCTGGATTGTATCACGTACAATTGGCAATTAGCTACATAATCCTAGTACTACACAATTCAAGGTTCAGGCATTATGTCAGACAAAATGTATGAGCATTATTTTCTTAGAGCACACATTTGTGAGCAAAACTAGTTGCTTACTTAACATAAAAGAACAAAGCAGAGTGAAAATCTATTTCGTGCAATAAAATATAGATACCACCGTGCCAATGAATCAACTGGCATTTCGTATCCATATCTAAAGTGAACAACATTTTAAACAACATTATTTTAAGCATTTTAAATATAGAAATTACAATTGTAATTATTTATTTGCAGGTCAAATTCGAAAACCTTGCAACAGATAATAGAAAAACAAAATCTGATCTATTTATATTAGTGTAGCAGACATAATCAGAGATCACACACACCAAAAACTGATAAGGTAGTGTAGCAAAAGATGTACCAGATTTTATATAGCTTTTTGCCAACTACCTGATGTCTTGCTAGCATATTCCATTTGGTAACATATACTATAGCAAGATTGAAACACCTATATTCTTATGCATGAATTATTGCACAATAATTTGAGTCTATGAATCAATTTGGACAAAACAACATATTCCATCTCAATGCTCATTCCTCACTTTTATCCTAAATCTGCCAACTAAAGTTTGTGACATACTAAATATCTTTTCAACATGCACCCATAGACGTGTAACCATTGAATCAAACACTCTCCTAGTTCAATACCTTTGACTTCTTCCCAAACTATCACCCAATGCCTAAAGAAGTGGTCACTTAAATTTTTCGCATTGTTTGAGAAACAAGTTAACCAGAAGATAATTAACCCCACAGAGATGGCCCTCTAGGCAAACTTCAAATAGACAAATGGTTTCAAACAAAATTTAGAAAGAAAAAGTGTACAAGTGAAGTGGAAAACAAGAGAGATATAAGGAATTGCAATTAGCAGCCCACATGAAAAAATTTGCACCTTTGTCATTCATATGCAATATAAATCAAAAAAATTGAGACTGAAACAGGACAACAAGATCACACTCCAAAGAATAGCCAATGGATTTATAAGAAGAAAAAAATCATACTTTCAAGACAAAAACAGAGTTATACCCTTGATTAAGAGCATGTGAAGAAAGAAATTATAAATCCCGTACTCCAAATGCAAAACCAGTCCCAACAATTGGTTATTGCTCTAATGCAAACTGCAAATATATGAGTAAAAGCAAATGAACACACAGAAATTGAGAGTTTAACAACAACCAACATAAGAAAGAAGGTGATTTATTACTCACTATAGCAACAAAATACCAGCCTTGTTTATATCAGAAGATTATCTCTCAGCCACGGATTTTTAGCGTTCTTTTGCAAAAGCCCCCAATCTATTACGATATGCCAATATGTGTTGTAAATTGTCGTAATTCCAGAAGTCGACGCAGTCATAATTCTCCAAAACATTTGTCTCCTGAGATCGTATATTTAAACCAAAAACTAAAATCAAAACTCAATCAAAAATAGATTTAAACCCTAAATAGAACAAATAATAATAAATAAATAAATAAATAACTGGATTTAAACTCTAAATAAAGAAATCTACCTTCGGCTTAGTGCTGAAAGATGTTGAAGATGGTGGTTGACGGTGGCGGTGACGAGCGGCGCCAGAGGTTGAAGATGGTGGTTGACGGTGGCGAAGGAAGAGGTGGATCTGGCAACTTGATTAACCAGCCGGCGAGGAGAGAAAGTGACGGCGGAGGGGAGAAGTGACAGTGGAGGGTAGAGGCGGCGGCGACGGCGATGGGCGAGCGCGCACGGCGAGAGGTGGAGATGGGAAGCTGAAACGAGGAGAAACCGAAAGATAGAATTCTATTCTTCAATTTCACTATAAGTGATAATTAACCTAATTATTAATTAATTATTAAATATGGCTCACAAAAAATATTTAATTAGGGGCTCAAGCGACAGGTTCTAGAATCCTAGGTGTCTAAAGATCTTGTGTTAAAAAATAAAGACACCGGTTCTATAACCGGTGTCAAAAATCTGGTGTCTAATCTAAAAGAATTTATACAAATAGACACGGTTTCGAAACCGATGCTAAAACCGGTGTCTATTTGGGAAATGATTTTACAATAGACACCGGTTCTAGGAAACCGCTGTTGTTTATCGAACGACAACACTAATTAGACATCGGTTTCTGACAAAACCGCTGTTATATGGGAAAAGACACCAGTAAAGTCATAAAACCGGTGTCGTTTTTGGTGGTGTCTATCGCCAGTTTTCTTGTAGTGCCCAAAGAAGCCATCCATTTAAGGGTAAGAATCGTTTTCAAAATAGAATGAGAGATAAGGAAAATTACTCAGTTAAAGAGATAGTTAGAGATCTGTAAAAAACCAAATAAAACAACTATAACCCAATGAAGAAATAATCCTCGGATGAAACCAACCAGAGAAAGTGAATTTAAAAGAATTC
Source organism: Rehmannia glutinosa (assembly GCA_016081115.2). Classification (NCBI taxonomy): domain Eukaryota; kingdom Viridiplantae; phylum Streptophyta; class Magnoliopsida; order Lamiales; family Orobanchaceae; genus Rehmannia; species Rehmannia glutinosa. Next base: position 103,746 of record JABTTQ020003076.1, read on the forward strand.
ATCATATGGGCGAAAAAATGAATCAACGGGAATGGCCTAATTGCAAAGCAGATTTAGGTAAGCATAGTAACAAAATCAGCCAATCAAAGAAAGGACAAAGAAAGACAAGCAACCACCATCTACGGTAAAAAAAAAAAAAAAAAGGGAAGCCGTGAGGCGGGAGGTCGAGAGAAAGTTCCACTATATTCGTTTATTACAATTTACAAAGACAAAAGAGAGGATTACCCACAGGAGGTAAGGATTAAAAAATCGAAAAAGAGCCCCGATAGTCCAGGGGCTAAAAGTTGACCATCTCAACAGGATAGCAAAATTAAACCACCTGGTACACATTGTTTTGGATTTTAGCAAAAACAAAGATCCTTAGAGATTAGAGTTCCTTAAAAAACGCGATTCTGAGCCTTCCGGATATGATAGATTGTGCGACAAAACGGCTACAACCCTAGCTTATTTAAGAGCAAAGTGTTAGTTGGTTCCTTTTTGGTCCACTTAAGAGCTCCAACAATGGTACTCATAGAATGGTAGAATTGGAGCCATTGCTTTACCTTATTCCGGATAAACCCAGAAGTGTCACAAGAGAAAAACAAATGAGTCATAGTTTCAGGTGATTACCACATAATTTGCAAGTGGGATCTAAATCAAGATATTTTGAATTGTTGATGGTAGCCATCCTTTCTTTAATAGCTAACCAAACACAAAAGGAGAATTTGGGAGGAATAAAAATTTTCCAAACAAAGAAACATTCCAAAAAGCCTTAGGGCCATGATCCCTAAAGATATCATACATATTAGAAGAACTCACCCCTTTAAGATTGGTAAGGGTGGAGAGCTTAGAAATCACAAATTTGAGAATTGCCAAATTTTCCAAAAGGTTCATTGCGAATATCACAAATTCTTTAAGCAAACAAGAGTCGATTTTTGGGCTCCCAGTTCGAGATGGATTGATTTTTAAGATAAAATGAATGGACGATCTAACCCACAAGAATCAGCCTTAAATTGTATGTTCCAAAGAATTTTAGAAAGCGAGCTTTGTTCAAGAGTGAACATCTCGACCCCCCCCACCTTCTTGTTGGAAGCGGACTTGGGACCAAGCAATGGGGAGGTTTTCTTACCCCATGTAGAGAGACCCTACAAAGCCTATAGATTCGTCACAATAACGAGTATTAGGGAGAGGAAAGATTTGAAGCCAAAAACATTCCACACCTTGTATGACATATTTAATAAGAAGGAGTCTCCCGCATGAGAAAGAGAATTAGCTTGATCCATTTATTAATATAAGTGTTATTCTATCATCAGAGAGGGGGCATAGTGATTACGATTAAGCTTTTGAGCTACTAATGGAACCCTAAGTATCTAACAGGGAGAGAACCAAGAGGAATATTAAGTAACTCATGAATATCATCCAATTCATCACCATAGATATCGGCAAAGTAAATAGATTGGATTTAAAAGAGTTCACAACCAAACTAGAAACCAATTTAAAGTCATTCAAGCAATCGCCAAGAATTTTAACAGAATAAGGATCCCCCTATAGAATAACATAAGATCATCGGCCAAAGACAAGGTGAGTAATCTTAACATCACCACACCTAGGGTGATAGTTAAACTCTAGAGAGAAGGTTCTAACTTTGATAAGTCTAAAAGGTACTCCATACAAAGGAGAAAAAGGGCGGGGGACATGGGGTCACCCTACCTAGGAACTTACCCCTGCAAGGAACCATTTATACAGATAGAATAGGAATTAGTAGACACACATTCCATAATCCAGGAAGTAAAGAGGGAGGAAAACCCAAGCCAATCAAAATTTGTCAAGAAATGTCCAAGAAATAGTATCATAAGCTTTCTTTAATCAAATTTAATATGACATCTTGGAGAAATCCTTTTTACGGAGTAATTTCTTATAATTTCTTGGGCAAGAAAAATATTATCAGTAATATTTCTACCACTTAAAAATGCATATTGAGTAGGATCAATAAGATTGGAAACAATGATTCAAGTTTGGAGGCAAGAATCTTAGTAATAATTTTGTAGATCACATTACAACAGCAATGGGCACGAAATCACCCACGATTGGAGAGTGGTCGAGTTATTGGGATGAGGGCAATAGAAGTGTGATTAATGCACGAGTAACTTAGAGGAAGAGAAGAACTCGAAACAAGATTAATCACATCCATTCCCATAACATCCCAAGCATTTTTGAAAAATCCGAGAAGAAAAACCATCAGTCCAGGGGACTATCATCTTCAATATCAAAAGGGCCATCTTAATATCATTAATAGATATAGGGCCAAAAGAGAGTTCTTAGCATCGAGTTTAAGCAAGGGCAGGTGAAGGATGTTAAAGTCCACATCCAGTGTCCTGGGAAGCAGACTCAAACAGATTTGTAAAGTAGTTAACAAAAGCATCCGAGAGTTCTTCAAAAGAAGATGTCCGAGTACCATCTTCAAGTAAAACAGAGTTGATTGTTCTCTTAAAGAGTTTCTCTTGACTATCTTTGTGAAAAAAAACTTGGTGTTTCTATCACTTTGGTTTAAAAATCACATTTGGCTTTTTGGGAGAAAGGATCTTTCGACTTTGGCCAAAAACATTTCTTCAATTTTAAGTTCTTTAATGATCCAAGAAGAGAATAATTAAGAGGATCGAGTGCAACAATTCTTGGTTGATTTTAAGAGTAGATTTGACTTGTTAAACCCGTGAAGAGATATCACTAAAATGGAGAGTGTTGAGTTCTTTAAGAGGCGGCTTAAGGGACTTGATTTTTTACGAGAGGATAAATTAGGCTTTTCGCCAAAAAAAGAAAAGTTCAGGAGCTTTGCACACAGTGTGAAGAAAATCGGTGCAAAGTCCACATGTTAAAGTATTTGAATGGTTTTGAGAGAACCAAATTCTGTTCAAAAAATGAAACCCCAATGGGAGAATGGTCGGACACATTCCTAGGAACGAGAATATGAACATCTCCGGTTAGAATTATTCAAAGCAAAATTAATTAAGGCTCTATCAAGCCTATACCAAAATGAGTATTATTGGTCCAAGTATAAAAGCACCCAAAGAGAATGCACTTCACTAAGACCAAGATAGGAACAAGTATCATGGAATTCCTCAACAGACTTACTAGTAAAAGGTTCCCATTAAGTTTCTCATCGGGGTTTTAATACTATTAAAGTCGCCAAGAAGAAGCGAAGGGTTGAAATTTTTGACCAAAAACCAACATTTTATCCCATAACAATCTTCTTTCACCTACAGTATTGAGACATAGATGAAGGAAGTGATAATGGAGTTTTGAGAAATCTTACATTTTAAAACAATGAATCATTTCGGGATCAATATCCGAACTTGCAGTTCAATCGTCAGAGGTTCCAAAGAACCAAAAGTCGCCATTTTTTATAAGGTGGAAATTATTGGTGAAAGCCAACCAGAAATCTGTTTTGACAATGAAGTCACAAAGCTTAGATTGGGTAACAACTTGATTTCAAGTTTAGTTTCTAAAATACAAAGAACATCAACTTTCTTTTTTTACAAAAGAAACAATGTTTTTTTTGTTTAATAGGTTCTTGAAACCCCTTACATTCTAGGAGACAACAATCATCTTGAACTAATTCTTTTCCTAGAGTTATTACCGAGGATTAGATTTGGAAGCAAACGGCTTTACCATTGCCCAAAGAATTAGATTTACCAAAGAAAGACTAAAGTGAGATGAGGAGTTACTTGAGCCTGGTAGGTGTTTACCTTGTTGGAAATTTTGGTTTTGATAAAGTGGGTGTCGACCCGATTTTGACCAATTTTTCGGTGGCTAAATATTTAATTCTAGAGGAATTAAATTATATATTATTAATCTACGTTCCGAGTAGATGTTCGTAGTATTTTTATTTCTCAAACCGAATTTGGTGAGTGAGAAATTAATACACGAAGGTAGTCACATAAATGGGCATTATGTAAAGATTTTGTAAAGGGAGATAAAAGGCTTTTGCCTTATCCCACATGGAATACAAATCATTGTTTATCTTAGTTTATTTACTAGAAGGTGTTATATGTTGTATAAACTATAACACAAGTGGATGATCACAAGTAGGCCACACGCGCGCGCGCGCCCGCCCGGCCGGCCTGGGCCTGGGCCTGGGCTGGGCTTGGGCATGGGCATGGGCATGGGCATGTGCCTTGGGCGGCCTTGGTCATATTGGGCCGGGTCCAGGTCCACTAAATTTTTGTCACTCGAAAATGGGCTTGGCGATTCAAGTGGTTGTTGGATTGTTAGAGCCCAATGAATCGGACATTGTAGGTGCCCGGATTTGTGTGACTTTTAGAGTGATCATCTCAAGAGAGCCCGCATTCTTTATGCATTATGGAGTAGTGGGGTGTAACATCCGGGATGTTACAATTGGATTAATGCTCACTACTTTGTTATCTCCCGCAAGTGTTGGTTGGCTATATATTCATTGTTGTGCATTGCAGATTTTAGACACAAAATTCATAGCATTTCATACACCTCAAAAAGCAATTTTCGCATTCTACACATAAAGTCCAAAGAACCGTCTTCAACATCTTCTACTTGAAGGAGCTTACGTGTTAGTGGTGCTACTACACGAGAAGACGTAAGAGGTTTCATCTTTGGAAACAATATGTGGGACCGTGAGCACTAGTCGGGACGTAATTGCTTTTTGCGGAAAGAGATTCGTCTCGACTAAGCTTCCGAAAGTTCTACTTTTGTAATAGCTAATTTTGTAATCTTACATTTACGTAATTTGCCATTTTGAAGGTTTTCCGATCCCCGCAGTGTATTCAACAATCGCAAAGCAATTATCCGAACTTCACGATGGCAAGCACAAGCGTAAACCCCGATCATCCCTCCCGCTCGCCTCCGAGAAACCCAAAAAAAATTCATGGGTTTTGACTTCAAGAGTAAGCGACAAAAAATGTTGTTCTCGCCCGACTTCCCCGAGTCTGGCGAAATATCGACCGAGGACGCTCTTGTTGTTGCCGAGAACAAAGCGAATCTTTGAAAAACGCGTTGTGTTTGATGCATGGGGCAGGGTGATTTCTGTCCGTAACTATGTCCTAAATGGACTTAGTGATGCACTTTACTGATGTGTGTATTGTCTTTGTGAAATCCTCCAAAAAATGTGGGATTCTTTGGAAAAGAAGTACAAAACCGAGGATTTTGTGATGGTTGATTCTAAAACCGTGATGGAACAAGTTGAAGTTCAGTTGATCCTACATGAAATCTCCGCCAAGGAATGGCTTTTAGGAAGCATTCCAAGTGGTCGCCTTGATTGAGAAATTGCCCCCAAGTTGGAGGGATTTCAATAATTATCTCAAACATAGGCGAAAAGAGATGGGACTAGAGGATCGATTGTCAAACTTAATTGAGGAAGACAATAGGAGGATTGACTCTAAGTCCAAGCTTGTCCCTATGGAGTCTTGACTTGATGGAGCATGGCTCGTCAAGTAATTCAAGAAAAGGCCTAACGATAAAGGCAAGAAACCGGCGTTGGAAAATTCCGGGGAGTTTACTACAAGCGTGGCAAATCGAACCATCCGAACCATATGGCAAAGGATCGCCGTCGACCAAAGAAAAAGAAAACAAAACCGATCCAATGCTAATGTGGTTGAAGAAATGGAGTCGGCGGATGTTGACATGTCGGTGGTGGTGTTTAAAGCCAATTTGGTGGATAACCGAAAGAATGGTTTATGGATATAGGTGCCACTTGCCATGTATGTTCGATCGGGATGCATTCTCTTCTTACATCCCATCGACCAGGAAGGAAGCTCCATATGGGGAATCACGCCTCTTCGATGTTGTTGGCGTTGTGGGTGCTAAAGCTTACTTGAGGAAATGAGTTGAAGTGAAGGATGTGTTGCATGTCCCGGACATCCGCAAAAATCTGGTTTTTGGGTTCGCTCTTGGTCGGCCATGGGTTTAGACTAGTTTTGAGTCGAAAAGTTTGTACTTAGCAAATTTGGACAATTCCTTGGTAGGGGTTATCTAGACAAAGGACATTCAAAATGAATGTAATGATTGTACGCCGTTTTGGCGAGAATATGAATAAGAATGAATCTTCTTTGTTTATATTGTTGAGTGCTCTAATTTATGGCATATTAGATTAGGACATGTAAATCAATGCTATAAAAAGAATGGTAAATTTAGAATTAATTAATTTACGAAGTAAACTCACAAAGAAAATGTGAAGTTTGTGTTGAAGCTAAAATGGCTAAATTACCATTTCATTCGGTTGAAAGCGGCACTTCACCTTTAGAGTTGATACACACCGACGATGTGTGTGATCTAAAATTTGTGCAAACTAAAGGTGGTAAAAATATTTCATCACATTTATTGATGATTGCACAAGGTTTTGCTACTTATATTTGTTAAGAAGCAAAGATGAAGCATTAGAAGCTTTTAAGAATTATAAAAATGAAGTTGAAAATCAACTTGGCAAATTTGGATTAAAATAATTCGGAGTGATAGAGGTGGCGAATATGTTGCACCATTTGAAGAACTATGTACCCGATCGGGAATAATTCATCAAACAAAGACCACCATATTCACCACGATCTCAATGTGTTCTTTGAACGCAAAAACCGGACTCTAAAAGAGATGATGAATGCCATGTTGATAAGTTAGGATTACCCTAGAATATGTGGGGGAAGGCTGTTTTAATGACCAACCACATATTGAATAAAATACCACTTAAAGGGAAAGATAAGACATCTTACGAATTGTGAAAAATCGTAAGTCTTCTTATAAATACCTTAAAGTGTGGGGGTGTTTGGATAAGATAGCAATACGAACCAAAACAAGTTAAAATTGGACCAAAAACTGAGTTGATTGTGTCTTTGTGGGATATGCATACCAAAGTAGTGCATATAGATTTATGATACATAAGTCGAAGAAAATTCGGAAATGAGTGAAGGTACCATAATCGAATCAAGGAATGTTGTATTCTTTGAGGATGTCTACCCTTGTAGAGAAAAATTAGAAGTGAGTACTAATAAAAGAACTCACGAAGCGCAAGTGGTTCAACACCAATTAGTGAAGAAGAAAACGCAGTGATAAGAGGTCTAAGACGGCTAAAGTCTTTTGGGCTAGATTACATAACATTTATGTTAGATGGTGAGCCAAACTCGATTAAAGAGTCTCTAAGTAGTCCGGATGCTCGCTCACGGCAAGAAGCTATCAATAGTAAAATCGAGTCCATTCCGCAAAACCATACTTGGGAGTTGGTTGATCTCTCTCGGGTCATAAACCTTTAGGATGTAAATGGATCCTAAAGAAGAAGTATAAAGCGAGATGGAACTATTGATAAGTATAAAGCACGGCTTGTAGCCAAAGGCTTTAACAAAAAGAAGGATACGACTTCTTTGATACCTATTCTCCGAACTTGAGGATTGCATCTATTCGGGTGCTTCTTGTGATTGCTACTTTGCACAATCTAGAGATTCATCGGATGGACGTTAAGACGGCGTTTTTGAATGGAGAAATAGATCTTTGAAATATACATGAAACAACTGAAGGGTTTGTTTCACGGTCAAGAAAAGAAAGGTGTGCAAGTTAATAAGATCCTTGCGGACTGAAACAAGCTCCAAAATAATGGCATCTTAAGTTTGACAATACGATGTTGTCAAATGGATATAAAATCAACGAGTGTGATAAATGCATATATGTCAAAGGGACATCGAAGCATTTGTCATAGTTTGTCTATCTGTGACGATTTGTTAATCATGGGCGTGTAGTCATGATACTATCATGGAGATTAAAAGAATGTTAAAAAGGAACTTTGACATGAAGGATATGAGGACTTGATGTAATCCTTGGGATAAAAATCGTGAGAACTCGATGGAATTATCTAGTCACAATCCCACTATGTGGAGAAAGTGCTCAAGATATTCAATGTTTTTGACGATTCGATCAAAGATGCCCATTGATTTAAGTATAAATCTGGTTGCTAATAAAAAGAACAGTGGCTCGGATGGAATACTCACGTATAATAGGCGATCGATGTACATCACAAATTGTACACGTCCATACTTGGCCTACCCTGTAAATATGTTGAGTAGGTTCACGAGCAATCCAAGCTATGAGCATCGGAAAGCGTTAACCAGGGTGTTAAAATACTTGAAGTATACCTTGGATTATGGGCTATACTACTCAAAATATCAGTGTACTTGAAAGATATAGTGATGCTAATTGGATTTGGATTCGAAAGATTCTTATTCAACTAGTGGATACATATTCACCATTGGAGGTGGTGCGGTATCGTGGAAGTCCACGAAGCAAACGTGTATAGCTCGGTCCACCATGGAATCTGAGTTTATAGCTTTGGATAAAGCTGGTGAAGAAGCAGAGTGGCTTCGAAACTTTTTGGAAGATATTCCATGTTGGAGGAAGCATGTGCCTTCTGTGATGATTCACTATGATAGCCAAGCGGCTATAGGAAGGGCACAGAGCAATATGTATAACGGTAAGTCTAGACATATTCGTCGGAGACACAATACCGTTAGACAATTGATCTCAAATGGTGTGATGTCAATTGACTACGTAAAGTCAAAAGACAATTTGGCAAGATCCTTTGATGAAAGGATGAATCGAGATCAATTAGGTAAATTGCTAGAGGGAATGGGCTTAAAGTCCACAAAGTAAAAATAACCATCATAGTGGTAACCCAACCATGATTTTGGAGATCCCAAGAACTTGGTTCGGTGGGAAAACTAAACTATGAAGGTTATGTTGTAACACTTGGAAACAATGTTATAACCCATCCCTAGAAAGCAATACCAAGTGTTGGAAACACCTGCAAAGTTGTGGTGAGGCTAAGTCATTTGACTTTTAATGATTCCTACACCTCGTTGAGGTTGAGTATGGCAGGATACTCGGATAGGAGATCACCTATATAAGTAAGAAGTGCGGGCCGCTTCAAAGTAACACTTATGAATCCAAAGTGGTGTCCATGGTGAAAGCGGACACTAAACGTGAGAAGAAGGTGTTGAGACCTTATTGTGTTAATAATGTTGACTCGGTATACACCGTGGAGGAATAGTTCAAGGCATTGTGTCCACTAAGCCGCCCGAGTGTACCGATGGTATTGACTACGGAAGGTTCAAAGCCAAGCTACCTTTCCAAATGCCATATTGTCTCTTGAGGACTGGTTTGCGTGTCCGCATTCATGCATTCATTAATTTCCACTCATGTAGGGGATTGTTGGAAATTTTGGTTTTGATAAAGTGGGTGTCGACCCGACTTTAACCAATTTTCGGTGGCTAAATATTTAATTCTGGAGGAATTAAATTATATATTATTAATCTACATTCCGAGTAGATGTTCGTAGTATTTTTATTTCTCATAATTGAATTTTGGTGAGTGAGAAATTAATACACGAAGTTAGCCACATAAATGGGCATTATGTAAAGATTTTGTAAAGGGAGGTGAAAGGTTTTGTCTTATCCCACATGGAATACAAATCATTGTTTATCTGTTTATTTACTAGAAGGTGTTATATGTTGTATAAACTATAACACAAGTGGACCCTGGCCGACCTCGCCTGGGACCGGGACCTGGCTTAGGCAGTTGCGCCTTGGGGTGGCTCGGCCTGTTAGGCGGTCCAGGTCCACTAAAGGTTTGCCACTCGAAAATGGGTTTGGCCCAGTTCAAGTGCTTATTGGATTGTTGGAGCCCAATGAATCGGACATTGTAGGTGTCGATTTCGTGATTGTTAGAGTGATCATCGAAGAGAGCCCACTACTTGTCATGTATGGAGTAGTGGGATGTAACATCCGGGATGTTACAATTGGATTAATGCCCACTACTTTGTTATCTCCTACGGTGTTGGTTGGCTATATATTCATTGTTGTGCATTGCAGATTTTAGACGAGAAAATTCATAGCATTTCATACACCTCAAAATGCAATTTTCTGCATTCTACACATAAAGTCCAAAGAACCAGTCTTCAACATCTTCTAGTTCGAAGGAGCTTATGTGTTAGTGGTGCTACTACACGAAGAGGCGTAAACCGTTTCATCTTTAGAAGCAATATGTCGGACCATGAGCACTAGCCAGAGACGTAATTGCTTTGAGGAAAGAGATTCGTCTCGACTCGGCACGAAAGTTCAACTTTTGTAATAGCTAATTTTGTAATCTTCTTTCTGTAATTTGCCATTTTGAAGGCATTCCCGATCATGTACCAAAGTGTATTCAACATACCTTTCACCACCATGATTACCTTTATCGAATCATTGGAAGAAGATCCTTGGTTGATCTTTTATTTTTTTTTTTTTTTCTGTCTCTTCTTAGCACTCTTGGAGAGTGTAGGAGAGAACTCAAAGATCATCTTCTTGGGAGGTTTGAACAAGATTGGGAGAGGAGAGGACCGGGGGCACCTCTTCAACATTACCCAAAATCTTAGTCATTGAAGTAGAGGGACCAGGGGCACAATCTCCTCAGTACCCTGCAATTCAACAGAGGGGTCTAAAACATTGAAATGGTTAGTAGTAGCAACTGGATAGGAATGGCATGCGATGGGGCGGGTCAAAACCCGCCTCCGCATTGAACCCGTCTGTTAAGGCGGGTCTAAACCCGGTCAAACGGGTCTCGGGCGGATTATGGACCCGTTTGGCTAAAACCCGTCGGGTCAGGGCGGGTAATGGATTTGGCTTACCCCACCCGTATATATATATATATATATATATATATATATATATATATTCACTAAAAATTAGTTATTACTCATTATTTAAATTTTTGCATTACAGACATATTTATGGAATAACCTAGTTTTATCGACAATGTTTAATTATTTCAACGACAGTCAGATAGTCAATTAGTTTAATTGTTTAGTGTTGCATGTTAATGAGAGAGTTTTTGTTCATCAATTTCCTATTTTCCTTCTTTTCTTTTCCATGTCAGTGTCTAAATTAGTGAATTATTAGTCTGCTAGCAGTGAAGCTACCTTTTTTATTTTGTTTGCTTAATGAGTTTTTGCTAAATTTGGTTGTCTTAACGATGGCATTTAGATTTTAGTATACTTTGTATCATCTAAAATATATTTTGATAGTTTGGAGTTTGTAAAAAAGGAACAATCGGTTCAAGGCTGTTAAATTTTTTTTTTGGCGGGTCTACCGGGTTGGACCCCCGGGTTACTGAGTCAAGGCGGGGCGGGCGGGTTTGTGGCGAGGCGGTTCTTGGGTTCATATTTTCCACTGGCGGGCGGGTCCTGTGGTTTGACCAAACCCGTCCCGGCACCACTCAAGAAAACAAGGAAATTCCAACGGAAAATATGTTGACATTTGGCTCATTTCCATTGGAATTATCGATTCAATGAAATTCCAATGGAAAAGCACCATTGGTATAATGGCGTTGGAATGACAAGATTCCAACGAAAATTCCTATGGAATAAATATTCCAACGATGCCAAAAGGTTTTGCTTATCGTTGGACATTACATTGGAATTTTCCAGCGGTATCTTTTAGCATTAAATTTCCATTGGAATTTTAAAAATTCCAACGAGTTTTTATTCCGTTGGAATTATTTCGTTGGAATTTGATTGTTTTTTCTTGTAGTGCCGCCCCATTGCCATCCCTACAATTGGAGGAGGATGGATCACAAGGGTTGGTTCTTTAACAACCAGCTCTTGATTATTCTCAGAAAAATAACATTTTCCTAATTTCATTATTGTTTCTGGTTGGATGGCTTTCAACTAAAATTATTTAATACTTAAGTTAGATTGAGTCCAACAAACATATAAAGTTCGGTACAAACAAATAAATATGAAAAGTACGATAAGTTGTCATTTTACTATGTTATATGGAGGCTATTCTAGGGATGGCAATGGGCGGGGTGGGGCGGTAGGTCGGGGACCCGGACACCTTCGTGTCTAGAACGAGGCAATTCGGCAGATTATGTCCCATTTTAAATTAAATTAAATAAAAAAATGAAAAAAAAAAAATATATTTATAAATATTATTTATAAAATTTATTATTATCGATTTATAAATATTAGATAGAATATAAAAATACATAAAAATTACATTATAATATATATTATATATACAAAATATATTTTAAAATAAAAATATTAGGCGGGACGGAAGTGATACACAGACCCGCCCGGAAAGGGCTATCCAAACGGAGGCGGGCGGGAACGGATACCCACAGATCGAGTCAAAATTGCCATCCCTAGGCTATTCACATAAGTATAGTCACTTGTTCAGCAAATGATGCACTGCAGGTTTGCTATCTCTAATTCTTAATATTTTTGTAATTGTTGAGGGGTGAATTAAATCATATTTTTTATATTTAATTGTTTATATAACTTGTTCTTAATTACTTGCTAAAAATTGCTGCTAGCCCATAAAAGTTGTTAATAGGGTCAAGTTATCGAAAGAAGCCTATGAAGCCTAATTTATTAGGCTCTTGAGGCCCAATTCATTACATTAGGGCTATTGTTCCATGTATAAATAGTTCATTTATAATTATTTTAGCAATTAATTACAGTTTATACGCTTAATTTCCTTATGCTCGGATTATTCTCCTACAAAATGATGACTTAAGCATTAGAAAGACTTTAGGGACAACTTAGGGCCCTTCTCGACTTTGTCGTGTGTTGAAGACTTATTCCTCACACGTAGATTGGACTGAATTGATTTCTTAACTTAGAGTACCTTGCGAGCCGTCCTGGGGCGGTCAGGCGGCAGCCATTGCACTGGGGGCCCCCTCCGTGAGGGGCCCTGGGATTTTTTTTTAATGGTTTGCGATATTTGTATATGTATAATAAACTTTGTAAATTTCATGAAAAAGTTCGTTGTTCGGTTTGTGTGCTTATTTTGTACACATAGATCACGAGTTTGAATTTTACGAGTAGTGTTGTTTTTCATCCTTTAACAACAAATCACGTTGTAAATTAAAATAAAAAAAAGCTAATTTCACTTATAGAAGCTTGTTGGTTTAATAATTTATGGTCTTTTATTACACATTTAGGGTTGTGAGTTCAAACCTTTCTCTTAACAAAATTTCTATATGTTTTTCTCCTTTAACACAAAAGTTGTGTTTTAACTTTTAACTAAAAGAAACCCAACCAAAAAAAAAAAAAAATAGAGGCTTCCATCTCCAATAAAACCAGCAAATAAAAATTTAATTATCTTTAGTTGGTCTATTTTTGCCATTATGAATTGTATGTTTATTCTATTTTCTTTAGAGTTCTATTCTTAGTATATATTTTATTTTGTTTAAGGTTATTTCACAATTTCTTATCGTTAATTTTAATTGAGAGTGAATTTTGAGATAAACTTGATCATGAAAGACTAATTGATGACTTTGCGAGATAAAAATGTAAGGAAATCTATTTTCTTTGGCTAATGTATTGGTGGTTTTTCTTTTAAATATATTGATTATCGAAGTATCTCTTTGTACCACTATTTTAATGAAATTATAAACATTGAAATTAAAAATATAATGTTTCATTATTATATGAATAATGAAATTATTTTTCGTAACATTAATTAATTAGTTATTTTTAATTTCTTATATGAATACGAGATAGCCCACTTTTTTTTCTGCACTAGGCCCTTCAAATCATAGGAATGTACCAGTACCTTGACTCGAAGTAAGATGTCAATCTTTTAGCAGCATCAATAATGTGTAATGTGATGAACAATTGTAGCTCGGAGTTTGATCCAAATCGTAGAATTGGATCAAATCAAATCAAAATTCTGATATAGCTAATGACACGGGTAAATGTGTTTTGATTGAATTCACAATTAAAATTTTCTTAATTTGTTGGTTTATACTCTTTATTGGTTGTCGTAAGCTGTCCCCAACAGCACACAGTTAGAAAGATGATCAAATTATTTCAAAATCCAAATTAATTGATGAAAACTGATAGAATATGTAAATTATTCTTGTAAATTATATGTAGGCATTTTATAATATATCCACCAACCAATCATTTTGTGCATGTGGGAGAGTGACAAAGGGCATCACCGTGCACAATCAGATAGAACATGCAGGCATTATCAACCGTACACGTGGCCGCCATCAACGGCCCTAACATGGGTCTGGGCCCTTTATAATCTGGAATCCAAAAACTTTTAACATGGGAGTAGTGTTCTCTGCTTCCATTAATACTGTAAGTTCCACACTGCAAAATTAAACCACACACAGAGAGAGAGAGAGATCAGATTTTGTTTGAAAGGGAAGAAAATGGAGATGTTGAGATTGTACATTTTGGTGGCAATTTTTGCTCTTCTTTCAGTTTTGCTTATTCCTTCCATTAATGCCCAAGTCCCTGAGCCAGCCCCTGCCCCTTCAAGCGATGGTACTTCCATTTTTTTCCCTTTTCTTTTACAAAATTTAATTTGTCTTTTTGATTGAAGATGATTTAAGTGTTTATAAATCATTAAATTTGTTAGAATAATTTAAAGTACATTTATATCTATTTTTTTCACTTGGTACATTGGATTTCAGGTTCATTTAATATTTAAGTAATTTGAGATAATTTTTTTCAAATCTTTTCATCCAATATCCATTTTTTCCAAGCTATTACTTGGTGTTAATGTTTCTTTTGTAACTAATAATGGTTTTGAATTTAAATATTTTTTTTTAATTTTAAATTTATTAGTTCATTTATTTTGTAGGGGTAGCAATTGATCAAGGAATAGCATATGTATTAATGCTGGTTGCTCTCGCTCTCACCTACATTATCCATTGATGAAATCTCCATGAGTGTGATTTTAACATTCATTGGACGATTTGCATTTGAGTCAAGCTGATTCTTTCTCGAGTTGGGGTTGATTTCTTTTTTGTTTGCCAATTTAACCTTTTTCTCTTATTTTTTACTTTCAATTTTAACCTAATGATTCCTTCCCATTGTACACATTTATCTCTTTTTTGGATCAAGATATGTTAAGGTCATTTTGAGCATCAAGTATTTGTTACATGCCCTTAAAATAAGAAAAACCATGTACTCGGTGAGTGTGAAGGTGAATTGTATAAGAGAAATTACCATGTGCTGTAAGAAATGCTTTCATGTATACTCGTACTATTTTTTTTCACTTCATCTATGCATCAATAAAATCAGACTGTTTCTCTAAGCGTATTTCAAAGATCTTATTATAAGCTCCTATATCTAATAAAAAAAAATGGAGCTTATAAAATGATAGATTTTATTTTGAAAATAATAGAGCTAACAACCTAAGATGCAACAGCAGTTTAATAATTAAAATTGTCAAAATTAAAGGAGGTTTGTTAAATTCGAGGGGCTTAGTACGATCCACACCATGAACCGTACTCGATACGAGAGAGCACAAACCCACCAAGTGAAATTTCATCCTAAAATCAATTGGTAATATGAGGAATAGTTCACTTGACTTGTAAGTTAGGCTATCTCCCACTAATTAATCAATGTGAGACAACTCACAGATAACATATTTCAACAAGGTTTTTAAAATAAGATCTTATTTCAGTAAAAAGTTTGGATCCCCCACCTTGTTTAAAAACAATTTATAAGCTCCTAACATCTTATTTTTGGACTTGATAAGATCTTCTTTTAAATAAATTAACAAACACATTTAAAGAGCTTATAATCTTCAAACATCTTATAAGATGTTTTGAAAAGCATATAGCTCAGTCAAACAAGCTCTAAACCTTGCTTAGACATTAAGATATGAAACCACCATGCCCTAAACTAACTTTTGATGCACCTTCTGCCCTCACATTGGCAATGCCAAACTACAATCTATATGCATACATGCGGAAAGTTAGACACGATTATAGTTATGGTTCATCCTTAATTCAACCACATACTGAGTCATTGGGATTAATATAGGCATGGATGTGGATTACAATGTCGGCAATGTCTCTAGCACATGCATATATATATATGTACACAGGCTGCATAACCAGCAAATACACAAAAGATATCAAATTGCTGAGGAATCCCACTGCATGATTTGTGCCGATATAAATAGACCTCTTCCAACATAACCTGTAGATAACCGACACATCAAAACAATTCAACTCTGCAACAACGTATCACAATATTAGAATTTACACTAGATGCCCCTTGGGTGGCCTAAGTGGTATACGGTGAGTTCTTGAGGCCAAAGGTCTCAAGTTCGAATCCACATCCTTGCACCACTTTGATTGCACAAGGCTTGTGGTTGTGGGTTCCCCCGTTATCAGGAAAAAAAAATGAAAGAAAGAGTATACACTAGATAAAATTGGAACTAGCAGTTCCAACCAATTTCAAAATCCCAATGGCTACATCTCATCTATGTGTCGAGTGGTCAATCGACTGCTACACTAACAAATCCCCCTTATCTTAAAAACCACACAAGCAATAGACTACACTCACCAGTTTAACAAAGAAACGGACACTTTAAAGTGCCATTTCTGCTTGCAGAGCAGCAAGTTCATCTTCCTCCTGTGTTCGTTTCTGAGGAGCAGGTCGAGTAGGAACTCTGCCTGCTGGGACTTGCACTGAAGGAGCAGGGGCTGTGGTTGCAGGCTGAAGAAGCTCTTCTTCCAACTCTGCACCTTCTAATTCTTCGAGCTCAGCCTCCAATTCATCCTGTAGTACCCAAAAACATTCAGAAGAACATTGGAGAAAAAGTTGATACAAATAAAGTTTCAGATATACGGGGAAAATAGAAACAAGCCAATAACCTCGTCAAAGTCGGCCGCTGCACCAATTGGTGTAGCAAGTGCTTCCTGTATCTGCTTCATGTTCTCCGTTTGTTCATTTATCTCATCCATTGTCTTGTCCACATCGTCAATATTTCTGTGTATAAGAAGCATGCGAGAGTGATTTGGTTAGAGGTATAAGTGAATGTCAAAAGGTTTAATATATAACATTTGGGCACATAAATCTATAAACAAGTGCGAGATAAATTTTTCAGAAACTGTAGGTATTGTACGTAGTATAATTCATCTACTTACGTCGCTTTCTGCATTGCTTTCATTGCAGCTGCTCCACTTCTCAATGCATCCACAGTTTCAGTAGTAGCTTTTGCACCTTCTAACATTATCATCTATACCAACAAGTGTTATATATTAGTCAGATAAAAATCGACCTTCATTTAAATTTCATAAATTATCAAGCGAACCTGATCATGGATGCGCAGTTGAAAATTGGCTAGCTGCCCAATCTGTTCCTCATAGAGTTTTTTCCTCTTCAAACACTGTATGGCCGCTGCATGGTTATGTTTTTTAGCATCAGTCAGGCAATAGTTCATATAAAACATTAGATACTCAGTTGAAAATTGGGTCGAGTAAGATATTTAATTTTCTTTTTATTTGCTTTTGACAAGATCAGTAGAAAGACAGACGGTTAACCTGACCCAAAAGAAGTGTTGAACCTCAAATGTTATAAAGGAAAGTCCATCATCAAGCAACTCAAAATGTTAGCTTAGAAACACTAAAATTAGTCACGAAAAAATTTCCTTAAGCAACTTCAAATCACAGGACAAACTCAACTAATGCTAAAACAAGTGAACCAGTAGCTAGAAATGGAAAGGAACTTTTTTCAGAATGAGAAAAAAAAACAATAAGAGAAGAGTTTTAGAATATAATATGAAGTGGAATGTCTGAACGACAACTAAAAATAGCATACCTCTCTTATTCTTTGCTTTTGTATATTCTTTGGCCTTCTCAACCTCAGCAAATGCTTTCTTTTGAAGCACGCCTTCCTTCTTCTCAAGCATCTCAAGAGTCTAGATAATGGGAAGAATCAAATATTCAATATGATGGCAGATAGGAGGTAAGTTACCAAATACCAATCAAACATCTAGCTAAACTATAATGGAACTGCTTTATGGATAGCACATAGTCGGGCATAAAAGGTAGTAACGGAATAGTTGTTAGGGATAACAGAATAGCAAGCATTTCAATAATAACTTCCACTATCTAAACGCAATCAATAATCAAGTTGTTCAAATTTATGATAGTAAAGCTTAATCCTAGTAAACACTGACCAACAATAGTCATGTCTGCAATATTCACATTTCACAGAAACTAATTAATAGCACAAACAAACTAGTAATATAAAGGCGTAATTATATATATATATATATATAACACAAATCCACTCACAAACCGCATATTTTTGAAAAGGAAACCAAAAAAAAATAAAAAATTAACATAATTACCTCGTTTAATTTGTCTAGGGTGGTGAGAGCATTAGCCTCTTGCTTGGGTTTGCCTAAAAGCCGAGCAAACATCTTCGATTTGATCAGATCAAATTTCTGACTCAATTACAATATTTTCCCCTCTTCAATGATGCTATTATAACCAGCAGATAACGATCAGACATCAGAAAACATATCTGCATCCACTTCACAGAAAAGTATAGGGAAAAAAACCAAACTTTAACATATAAAAGATAAACTCATAACAGTACCAGGGCAAATGAAAAAAGTCCTTCAGAATCAACAATTGGAATGAACGGAATTGATGGGTGCAATCTGCAGAGTTTGCTAATTTAGGGCAGCGTAAAAATAGATGTTTTCTTTTCAGGTTGGATGAATAGAGGCGTGTTTGGCTTTTGGTTTACTTAAGCGCGTTGGTCAAGTTGGGAAAAATGCTTTTCTTTTGGCGAAATAGAAAAGTTTGAGTCAAGTTAGTCGAGTACCGAATGAGCAGACTTGGGTTCGATTCTATCCCCTCCCTTTCAAGACATCTCATTTTTCCATTCCCCTAAACAAAGTCTTGTATAGATGTATTTCCAAGTCTAATTTTCAATTTTTTGGATTTTCAAGTTTTATTGATTTTCATCTTGTTTGTTGTCTTAATTTTATATTTGGAAATGAAAATATGTTTGGTTATAATTTTTCAAGTGTATTTTTCATAATGATTTGTTGATTGTGGTGAAAAATTATTTGGTTGTGTTTCCAAAAAAATCTTTCATAAAAAAATTGAAAATAGTTTATTTCTATTGGGAACTTTCATAAATAAACGTAAACCTATTTTTTTGGAAAACTTAGAAAATGGGAAATGAATTTTAAAAACACAATCATACATAGGAATATCTATTAACAGTTAGTGGTGTGTTTGGTAATTTGATGCATGTATATATTTATTTGAGAATTATCGACGCCCCCACGATGCACGGACTATTCTAGTAATCAAGTACTTGTGTTCGTAGCAATTCATATCAATAGCATGTAATGATGGTGATCATTCCCTACAAAATAGTGCATTATCAACAATGAATAAGTTGTGTCGACAATGGATATGAGATTATTTTTGTATATAAAAAGAAGCGAATATAGCATAAACAACAAACACATGATAAGCTATGTCGATGGTGAGTGGTTCTCGCATGTATAGATTTGAATATAAAGTTTTACATTTTTCTCCGGAAAAGTATTATTAAAAACCTCACAAAAATAGTTAAAAAAACTTTATTAAAATATAGTGTATTGTTTGGAGAATACTAAATTTCCAATATTAAAAATCTATTTTATCAAATTTTTATATATTCATATGATATATATAAAAGATTTTATGTCATTAGAAATACATTTAGAATTTTACTAAAGCAATTTTTTAATCACTAATAATTATACATGATGTATTCGGTTTTTAGGAAAAAGATATATATCATATTATGTTATATTATATAATATACATTATATATAATCGGGATGTGCATTTATATATAATTTTGTGTACAATCTGTAAGTCCAAACGGCTACGATAATCTAGAGGGGGGGTGAATAGATTATCTCCATCTTTTCGATTTTACCCTCTTTTTCGAACCGAATGCTCAAAGACAATAATAAAGGTGCGGAATGTAAACAACACACGTCGATTTAAAGAGGTTCAACCCACCTAGGGCCTAATCCTCTACCACCCCAAAGATATCCAGGGATGGATTTCAAAAAGAAAAAAGATTTTATTAATTTACCAAAAATTAATACAACACCAACTTACAACAACATCTTGAAGAGCACCACACTCTTCTTCAACACCACCTTTGAGATTACCACAATCTCTTCTTGAAGATTACCACAATCTCCAACGGCACCTTGTGAAGATTACCACAATCTTCAATCTTGAATAATACCAAATTCTTCAACACCTCAACAAGAAGATTACCACAATTTTCTTACACCTAACACCTAGATCACCCAAGTATGTTCTTACCACAAGAACACTCACAAGGATATCTTGTGTTGAATGATTACCCAAATTCAAGATTACAACTCGATAATTGATAATACAATAGAGTGCAAGTGTAATCAAGAAAAGCCTAGACCTCAAGAATGTGAAAGTGAATAGCTAGGCAAATTACAACAAGAAATAAGACAATGTAAGAACAAGTGTATTCTTGAGTGTATCTTGTTGTGTTGTAGTTTTCTCTCTTATTATGTTGCTTCAATTCTTCCTCTATTTATAGAAGATGTCATGTACATAATAGGCTCCTCTTGGAGACATGAATTCTGTAAAAAATACCAAGACAATTGAAGAAAAGAGCTGTTAGAAATCCATCCCACAAATTAAGGGAAAGTTGTCTGTTGTCAAACGGTCAGATTTTTGCTGTCAAATAGAGGGCGACCGGTCGCGCACAAATAAGATTAGAAAAGAACGCAGCAAAACTTACACGGGGTGACCGGTCGGGGGTCGCCAGGTCGCCTAGGTGCGACCGTCGCCCTCCACGATGACCGGTCACCCCGACCAATTTTTAGGAGTCAAGTTTTGTTTGCGAAACTTGTTCCTGTGTACGGTCGCCTCTTTGGTCGACCGGTCCGACCTCCTAAATGACATGTTGTCCGATTTTTGTCAAAAATAAACCTCAAGAAATACTCCAAAAATTTGTAAAAATATTTTAAATCGATCGGGAGTATTTAGGACAATATTAGAAATATAGTTTTGATAAAATAACACATAAACACAAAAATCATCAAAAGTGTTGTCCGATATAAACTCCAATAAATACTCCGAAAAATAGTAAAAACATTTTAGACCAATCGGGAGTATTAGGACAACATTTAGAAACATAGTTTCAATGTAAAAACCCATTGACACAAAATCATTAAATGTGTTATCCAATTTTGTCGAAAATAAACTTGAGGAAATACTCCGGAAATTATTAAAACCATTTTAAATCATTTAGGAGTATTTGGACAACCTTTAAAAGTATTGTTTTGGTATTAAAATAAAATCATCAAAATCATGATAAAACCATTTATCAAACAATCTCCCCTTTTTGATGATTACAAACCAAAATAATTTTAACGAGGTCGATTTAGAAAACAAAACAATTTTACCTAGGTTAAATAGAAATATCCATTGAGAGCGACAACATTCCGCGCAATATAAATACAAGGATGGGAGTAGAGATATTCAAACACATATAGCAAATGCTCCCCCTATCAACATGCACAACAAGAGTAATATAGAAGCAACTTCAACATAAGCTAAAATCTTAGCTTTTCGATATTGAGCTTAAGTATCAAAAACTTAAAAGCTCCCCCTGTCAAAGAGACATCATTAGAACCATATATAAGTCCATACTACAACCAATGGACCATGATTCATACATAACCATAATGCACCAAGTGGACTAAATATGATCCACAACTTATGGCTATATGAAGCCATAGCTTATAGCTTCTTTTCGTTAAGCTTATCTTAGCTTCTTTGAGCTAAAGAGCTTATAACCTGTTTCTCCCCCTTTGGAATCATCAAAAAGAATGTTAGCACGATAAATACATCATATATTCATATCAAGGTGCGCAACTAAACCAATGTATCGAGCTATTTGAACATTGAAGCTTATAAACCAAATAGGAGGAAAAAGTCGAATCATACGACTTGTAGAAGCTTATGAAAACTCATTTGAGAAACAAAACATGATCTCTATAAATATATAAGTCTTTTGAAATCGAGAGAATCATGTAGGTGATGAATTTTTCATTGAGACAT
This sequence comes from Rehmannia glutinosa, assembly GCA_016081115.2. Lineage (NCBI taxonomy): Eukaryota > Viridiplantae > Streptophyta > Magnoliopsida > Lamiales > Orobanchaceae > Rehmannia > Rehmannia glutinosa. Next base: position 125,652 of record JABTTQ020003076.1, read on the forward strand.
TTTATCGAACACTTGGCGGGCGTCAAAAATTGAAGAAGATATATATAGCCCTTGTAAATGTAATCAAGCCAAGTTTTTCATCACCAAATGCAATTTAACAAATATCATTCATCAACAATCAATAAGCTCATCACAAAAATATATGAATTGCATCAAGAAAAATACATATAAGCCACAAACTCGAGGTTCAACCCAATTGAGCTAAAGAGAGTGAAATTTTTACCATTCGATCGGTAAAGACGATCAATGATGATGATAACCGAGCTAGATAATCCCCAAAATATAAAATGTACGCAATAAAACAAATTTGGAGTGAAATTTGTGTGCAAGTTGCGACGGGGACGAAAAAATGGACAAAATAAGCCATAATGGCTAAGTCCGAAACATAACCATTTTAAGCCAAACAATAGCCAAGGGCGGCCCGGTCAGGCGAGCGGCCGTCGGCAATTTGGGCGGCCGGCCGGCCTTAATTTCAAATGGTTCTTTTCTGTTTTGAAAAACCGAAATTTGATCTAAAAATCCAATTTTTTCGCCCCTAAGTTTTAAAACGTGCAAAATGCAAATGTAGACCTCATTCAATATACATTATGCCATAATCAAGCTCGAAATGAGGTAAAATACTCAGCGGTGAGTGATTAGGAAGTCCGCGAGTTATCCTTGAGACGGAATTAAACACATCTCAAGTTTTTGTTAAAACATGCAATCCCTTAACAATTATATCGAATCTCAATATGTTTAGTTCGATTATGACGAGCCATAGTTTGAATAATTCTGGCTGGACTTGTTATCCCTAAAAATAAGAATGTTTTAAAGCTTTGGATACAACAAGTCATAAGAAGAAGTGCCTTTCAAATATTTGAAAATTTCTTTTAACGGCACTTTAATGAGATTCGTTGGGATAGTTTTTTGAAGTCGAGCATATAGACATAAGGCATATGGAATGTCGAGTCTATAGAAATAATACAAGAAAACATACCTCGAATTTGTTTGTCGGCCGATATGCCTTTCTCAACCTTTGTCAATCTTGACCATAGAGGTTGAGATAGTTCTTCTTTCTTCAATGCTTAACTCCTTCAAGAGTTCTTTTGAAATATAACCATCTTCTTGGCATTGAGTAATTTGAATTCCAATGATCAAATTTGAGCTTCCTCATCATGATCATCTTAGGTTCACCTTGCATTGACTGGAAAAATATCTTGCACAAATATTTATTAGTAGCACCATAAATATTATCAACATAAATTTGCACAAGTAAACAACCTTGCCCTTTTTCAAAACAAGAAGTGTAGTATCAACTTTACCTTTTATAAAATCATTTTGCAAAAATAGCTAAGTCTATCAACCGTATAAGGCCTTTTATAAAAATTATTTGGCCTAGAGAAATTTTAATCCCGGAGGTTGTTTTACATAGACTTCTTCTTTGAATAAAACTATTGAGAAAATTTGATTTAACATCCATTTGGTAAAGCTTGAAATTTTCTTAAAACAAGAATGGACAAGTAAAATGCAAATAGCTACTAAATGTGCTATGAATGCAAAAGTTACATAAAAACAATTACCTTCTTCTTGAAAATACCTTCGAGTTACTAACCTCGCCTTAGTTCGACCAATGTTGCCTTGGTCATCGAGTTTGTTCAGGAATACCCTTTTTGTCTTCTTCATCACTATCATCATAGGGCATCCAATTGATCTAAGGTGTTCATAATAGAACATTTACATCGAAATATTTTGAGGTAACCAATTTTTGGAGTACTTCATTTTCCATCTACATAACTTAACAAACTCATTAACGGCATCGCTTATATAAGCAAAAACAATAGCCCAAGTGTAAAAACATGCCTCAATCATCAATCACAAAATATCTTGCAAAAAAGAGCATAGTAGAAAGAGACACTATATATATAGACCATGAAGCAAGAAACACATACTATGCATTTAGAAGACCATCAAGAGTCTAATAAATCATGCAAGTTCAAATAAGCTTAAGAAAGCTACAAAAGGTCTCTTTTGAATTTTGAAAATTTGATAGCATATAGTTTAGACCTCATTAAAAGAAGTATTTGAACAAAAGTTGACAAAGCAAATATGTGCAATCAAATATCGAATAGTGCCTTTGAAAAATCTAAAAATCCTCTTAATGGCACTTGTATGAAATATTATGAAAAACAAGCACATAGGCATATGGCAATATATATATCGAGTATATAAGAGTAAGAATAACACAAGTAAACATACCTCGATAATTTATGCCTTTCTTGACAAATAATGACGTAAATGGCCATTTGTGAAAATATGTAAACCCTACACAATACTTAAAACAAGTCTAGCACAAATCATAATGATAAAAGTGTAGGCTTAGAGATATCACAAGTAAGCTCATGCCATAAAAATCCATAAGAGATGATAACACACTTTAGTCAACAAAAATGCACAAGAGTTTTAAAAACATCATATAAGGTCTTCTTTTTCAAAAATATTTTAAAAGCACAAATATATATTGAAGACCTTAAAAATAAATACTTGAAAACTCATTTTGCAATTAAGACACAAATAAAAGCATGCAAAATAAAATGCATATTTAAATAGGGAGATACGGGTTACCAATTACGCCATTTACATGGGTTGTGTCATTCCCATTGTTGATGATATCTTCCTCGAGAAGTCACTTTGTTGATGATGGCTTCTTTGATTACTCCATTTCCAAGATTTTTGTCATTCCCATTGTTGATAGTCTCTTCTTCTTTGAAAATCGTCTTGTTGATGATGTCTTTGCCATTTCAAGGATTGTGTTCTTCCCATTTTTGATTATATCCTTTTCTTGGAAATTGGCTTTGATGAAAATGTTTTCTCCTTTGATCAAATGAATTGGTCATTTGATATCTTCTTGGCGGTATGAATTTTCTCCGATTATTATTTCGTCGGGTACCTAATACAACATTATTTTGTGGTACCCTCAAGTCTTAGGTCCTTTAAGATTAGCTTTGAGACTTTTAGGTCTCCAACAATAATTAGAGCTATTTCTAGCCCGACAAGTATTTACCGTATGACCCTTTTTACCGCAATAAAAACAAGTAATAATTCTAGGAGCATAATGACCAACATGCTTAGAGACTTGATTCTTTTTCATATGATTGACAACATTAAACTTATGATCAAGTTCTAGTTTCGAATTATCACAACAATCAATAATTTTATCGGTAGACTCAAGTTGGATTTAGATAAATCCTTTTTCATGCAATTAATATCCTCAACAAGAGTACTATTTTGTCTTTCAAGGTTTCTAACCTTGTCAAGTGTGGTGGTGTGAGCGCATGATAGTGATTCATAGCAAGTAAATAAACTATCCTTTTCATTTTTCAAAACATTGAAATCCTTTTTCAAATATTTGTACTTAACAAGTAAATTTTGGAATTCATTTTGAAGATCATCAAAATCATTTAGCAAATCACTATAATCATTTTGAATAACAATATCATAAGAAGTAGAGGGTTTAAGACATACCTCGTTTTTTTCTTCGATGCCCATAAGACAATATTCAACTTTCTCATACTTGGAAGTTGTAAGAGGCTTGTTCCTTATATTTGACATTGTATCCCTTTGAGAAGTAGATGCTTTTGTTTGACTCCTTTCATTTGCAAAAACTCCATAATTGGCTTCTAATTTTTGCCATACTTCATGTGCCGATCAATTCCTACAATATGTTCATATTCCAAATTAGTAAATGAACAATACAAAATATTGAGAGCTTTACCGTTTAAGGAGATGATTTTCTTCTCTTCATCATTGAGCTCTTTGAAGCCTTTGGAGGTGTGTGGTGTATCTTTCATCGGAATGGATTCTCCATTTATGACGGTGTTCCAAATGTCGAACCCGCAACCTTGTAAATAGCATTCCATTCTTTATTCCCAAAAAATAAAATTTTTGGAATCAAATAGAGGTGGCTTGGTGGTGGAGGTGCCGGATAGATAAGCTTCGTTCGTGAGTCGACGATCGTTTCTCTTCACTCGCGATGTGAAACGAGCTTGCCAAAGAGTTTGGCTCGATACCACTTGTAAGTCCAAGCGCTCACGAAATAGATTATCTCCATCTTTTCGATTTTACCCTCTTTTTCAAACCGAATGCTCAAAGACAATAATAAAGGTGCGGAATGTAAACAACACACGTCGATTTAAAGAGGTTCAATCCACCTAGGGCCTAATCCTCTACCACCCCAAAGAGTATATCCAGGGATGGATTTCAAAAAGAAAAAGATTTTATTAATTTACCAAAAATTAATACAACACCAACTTACAACAACATCTTGAAGAGCACCACACTCTTCTTCAACACCACCTTTGAGATTACCACAATCTCTTCTTGACGATTACCACAATCTCCAACGGCACCTTGTGAAGATTACCACAATCTTCAACCTTGAAGAATACCAAATTCTTCAACACCTCAACAAGAAGATTACCACAATCTTCTTACACCTAACACCTAGATCACCCAAGTATGTTCTTACCACAAGAACACTCACAAGGATATCTTGTGTTGAATGATTACCCAAATTCAAGATTACAACTCGATAATTGATAATACAATAGAGTGCAAGTGTAATCAAGAAAAGCCTAGACCTCAAGAATGTGAAAGTGAATAGCTAGGCAAATTACAACAAGAAATAAGACAATGTAAGAACAAGTATATTCTTGAGTGTATCTTGTTGTGTTGTAGTTTTCTCTCCTATTGTGTTGCTTCAATTCTTCCTCTATTTATAGAAGATGTCATGTACATGATAGGCTCCTCTTGGGGACATGAATTCGTAAAAAAATACCAAGACAATTGAAGAAAAGAGTCGTTAGAAATCCATCCCACAAATTAAGGGAAAGTTGTCTGTTTGTCAAGCGGTCGATTTTTTGTTTGTCGAAAAGAGAGATGCACGGTCGCGCACAAATAAGATTAGAAAAGAACGCGAGCAAAACTTACAGGATGACCGGTCAGGGTCGGGGTCGGCCGGTGTCGCCCCTAGGGTGCGACCGGTCACCCCGACCAATTTTTAGAGTCAAGTTTTGTTTTGCGAAACTTGTTCCTGTGCACGTCGCCTCTTTGGTCGGACCAGGTCGACCTCCTAAATGACATGTTGTCCGATTTTTGTCGAAAATAAACCTCAAGAAATACTCCAAAAATTTGTAAAAATATTTTAAATTGATCGGGAGTATTTAGGACAACATTAGAAATATAGTTTTGATGAAATAACACATAAACACAAAAATCATCAAAAGTGTTGTCCGATATAAACTCCAATAAATACTCCGAAAAATAGTAAAAATATTTTAGACCAATCAGGAGTATTAGGACAACATTTAGAAACATAGTTTCAATGTAAAAACCCATTGACACAAAATCATTAAATGTGTTATCCAATTTTGTCGAAAATAAACTTGAGGAAATACTCCAAAATTATTAAAACCATTTTAAATCATTTAGGAGTATTTGGACAACCTTTAAAAGTATTGTTTTGGTATAAAAATAAAATCATCAAAATCATGATAAAACCATTTATCAAACACAATCTCGCTTCATCAATATTATGGGCATATTTTTAAATACTTACTTTATATGATTAAGATTATATCTTATAAAACTTTTGTATATGCATATGATATATTGTTAGAAAACTCTCAAAATTATTCTTTCATATTAATTTAATTTTTTAAAAAATTAAAGTATTCCAAAAATTAAACAGAAATAAGACATAATATAAATTTTTTTCAAAAATAAGAACTTACTATTATTTAAAAAAGAAAGTATAAGATCAACAAAAATCCAATTTCCAGAAAAATGAGAAGCATTTTTGTAAGTATTTGAGATTTCTAAAAAAAAATTATTATTCAAATTAAGAAAGTATAAAATCAGTTAAAATACAATTTTCTATAAATTCAATTTTAAAATTAATTATTTAAATTAAGAATTGGAAATCAGTTTTGAATCCAAACTTTAAAAGTTGATTATCAATATACGTATAAATATAAAAAAATAATTTATATTAACATGAAAAACATATTAACATATATCAAAAAAATTCTACATATAAAAATATTATAATATAGTTTTATGTTAAATAAAAATTTAGTTGATTCTTACATAAATATATATAATGCTATGTATATATAATATATGGAATGTATATATATAATACTTTGATACATATTTTGAGATATTTTCTTCATTTAAAATAAATATCTTTTAATCAACTTAAATATAATTCAATATAATTATGGGCAAATAGGCGAAGCCAAAATAACAACGATATATTCATTGTGGTGAAAATTTGTTTGGTTGTTTTTCCAAAAGAATATTTCATAAAATAAAATTGAAAATGGTTTATTTCTATTGGGACTTTCATAAATAAACGTAAACCTTTTTTTTGGAATAGTTAGAAAATGGAAAATGAATTTTAAAAACACAACCATACATAGAAATATCTATTAACAATCGGTGGTGTGTTTGGTAATTTGATGCATGTGTATATTTATTTGAGAATTACTAGCACTAGATGACGCCCCCGCACAATGCACGGACTATTATAGTAATCAAGTACTTGTGTTCGTATCAATTTATATTAATAGCATGTAATGATGGTGATCATTCCTACAAAATATTGCATTATCAACAATGGATAAGTTGTGCCGACAATGGATATGAGATTATTTTTGTATATAAAGAACTCAATATAGTATAAACAACAAACACATTAAGCTATGTCGATGGTGAGTGGTTCTCGTATGTATAGCTTTGAATATAAAGTTTTATATTTTTTTCTAGAAAAGTATTATTAAAAACCTCACAAAAATAGTTATAAAAAAAAAACGTTATTAAAATATAGTGTATTGTTTGGAGAATACTAAATTTCCAATATTAAAAATCTATTTTATCAAATTTTTATATATGCATATGATATATATATAAAAGATTTTATGTCATTAGAAATACATTTAGAATTTTACTAAAGCAATTTTTTAATCACTAATAATTATACATGATGTATTTAATTTTTAAGAAAAAGATATATATATATCATATTATGTTATATTATATAATATACTTTATATATAATCGGGATGTACATTTATATATAATTTTGTGTACAATCTCGCTTCTTCAATATTATGGGCATGTTTTTGAAATACTTACTTTATCCGATTAAGATTATATTTTATCAAACTACAAAATATATGCGTATGATATATTGTTAGAAAATTCTCAAAATTGTTCTTTCATATTAATTTAATTTTTAAAAAAATTAAAGTAATCTAAAAGTTAAATAGAAATAAGACATAATATAATTTTTTTTTCAAAAATAAGAACTTACTATTATTTAAACAAAAAGTATAAGATCAACGAAAATCCAATTTTCGGAAAAATAAGAAGCATTTTTGTAAGTATTTGCGACTTCTAGGAAAAAAATTTATTATTCAAATTAAGAAAGTATAAAATCAGTTAAAATACAATTTTCAATAAATACAATTTTAAAATTAATTATTTAAATTAAGAAATTGGAAATCGATTTTGAATTCGAACTTTAAAAGTTGATTATCAATATACGTATAAATATAAAAAAATTATATTAACATGAAAAACATATTAACATATATCAAAAAGAATTTTACATATAAAAAAATATTATAATATAATTTTATGTTAAATAAAAATTTAGTTGATTCTTACATAAATATATATAATGCTATGTATATATATGGAATGTATATATATATAATACTACGATACATATTTTGAGATATTTTCTTCATTAAAATAAATATCTTTTAATCAACTTAAATATAATTCAATATAATTATGGGCAAATAGGCGAAGCCAAAATAACAACGATATATTCATTGTGGTGAAAAATTATTTGCTTGTATTTCCAAAAGAATCTTTCATAAAAAAATTGAAAATGGTTTATTTCTATTGGGAACTTTCATAAATAAACGTAAACCTATTTTTTGGAATAATTGGAAAATGAGAAATGAATTTTAAAAACACAATCATATATAGAAATATATATTAACGATCGGTGGTGTGTTTGGTAATTTGATGCATGTGTATATTTATTTGAGAGTTACTAGCACTAGATGACGCACTTTCTAAATGCGATGCACGGACTATTCTAGTAATCAAGTACTTGTGTTCGTATCAATTCATATCAATAGCATGTAATGATAGTGATCATTCCCTACAAAATATTGCATTATCAACAATGGATAAGTTGTGTCGACAATGGATATGAAATTATTTTTGTATATAAAAATGAATATAGCATAAACAACAAACACATTAAGCTATGTCAATGGTGAGTGGTTCTTGCATGTATAGATTTGAATATAAAGTTTTATTTTTTTCTCTAGAAAAATATTATAAAAACCTCACAAAAATAGTTATAAAAAAACTTTATTAAAATATAGTGTATTGTTTGGAGAATACTAAATTTCCAATATTAAAAATCTATTTTATCAAAAAATTTATATATGCATATGATATATATATATAAAAGATTTTATGTCATTAGAAATACATTTAGAATTTTACTAAAGCAATTTTTTAATCACTAATAATTATACATGATGTATTCAATTTTTAAGAAAAAGATATATATCATATTATGTTATATTATATAATATACTTTATATATCATCAGGATGTACATTTATATATAATTTCGTGTACAATCTCGCTTCATCAATATTATGGGCATGTTTTCGGTGAATACTTACTTTATATGATTAAGATTATATCTTATCAAACTTTTGTATACGCGTATGATATATTGTTAGAAAACTCTCAAAATTGTTCTTTCATATTAATTTACATTTTTAAAAAAATTAAAGTATTCTAAAAATTAAATAGAAATAAGTCATAATATAAATGTTTTTCAAAAAATAAGAACTTACTATTATTTAAACAAGAAAGTATAAGATCAACAAAAATCCAATTTCCAAAAAAAAAGAAGCATTTTTGTAAGTATTTGCGATTTCTAGAAAAAAATTATTATTCAAATTAAGAAAGTATAGAATCAGTTAAAATACAATTTTTAATAAATACAATTTTAAAATTAATTATTTAAATTAAGAAATTGGAAATCATATTTGAATCCAAACTTTAAAAGTTGATTATCAATATACGTATAAATATAAAAAATAATTTATATTAACATGAAAAGCATATTAACATATATCAAAAAATTTCTACATATAAAAAAATATTATAATATAATTTTAAGTTAAATAAAAATTTAGTTGATTCTTACATAAATATATATAGTGCTATGTATATGTTGACGTGCGTTTTGGTCAACAAGCAAAAATATGTAAAAGATTCAACACGTGGAAATATAAGCGTGCGTAACGTATGTTTATTTATGGCTAATTCTCGCCCTTTTTGCATAATGCCGGCCGAATTATGGGGTCGGTCTTTCTTACAATCTTGCTTTTTCTCTTTTTGTTTCTTTTCTTCCTTTTTTTTTCGGTCTTTTACAATCTCTCTCTATCGGGCCTTTTATACCCTTGAGGTCGGTTGGTTTGCAATAGTCATCTTTGCACTAACTAGTCATTAATTAGTAAAATAATTAAAGAAAGACACATGTCCTCTCTAGCTGTGCATGTCGGTCAAATCTTGCCACTTGTCGACTTCTCTTTATAACTTTTCGACATGTGGCGGTTTCGATACCAATAAGGCATTTAGCATGGGCGTGTGATTATTTTTATGAGTCTGTCGTGCATCGTTTTCACGAAATTTGGGCTCGGGGCTCGGCGGCCATGTTGCGGTTGGGCTCGTAGCGGGCGAGCCTAATTCGTGACATGTCGCCGCCAAGATTATTCGCGTCACCCGCAGTCCCCTACTCGGACGTGTCTTTGGGTGATGACGTGGATTAATTTCTTCGGCTCGGCTCAAGGCGTCATCGTATATATATATATATGGAATGTATATATATAATACTTTGATACATATTTTGAGATATTTTCTTCATTTAAAATAAATATCTTTTAATCAACTTAAATATAATTCAATATAATTATGGGCAAATAGGCGAAGCCAAAATAACACGATATATTCATTGTGGTGAAAACTTGTTTGGTTGTGTTTCCAAAAGAATCTTTCATAAAAAAAATTGAAAATGGTTTATTTCTATTGGGAACTTTCATAAATAAATTTGTAAACCTATTTTTTGGAATAATTATGAATTTTAAAAACACAATCATACATAGAAATATCTATTAACGATCTGTGTTTGGTAATTTGATGCATGTGTATATTTATTTGAGAATTACTAGCACTAGATGACGCCCCACGATGTACGGACTATTCTAGTAATCAAGTACTTGCGTTTGTATCAATTCATATCAATAGCATTTAATGATGGTGATCATTCCCCACAAGATATTGCATTATCAACAATGGATAAATTGTGTCGACAATGGATATGAGATTATTTTTGTATATAAAAAACTGAATATAGCATAAACAACAAACACATTAAGCTATGTCGATGGTGAGTGGTTCTCGCATGTATAGATTTGAATATAAAGTTTTATATTTTTCTCTAGAAAAGTATTATTAAAAACCTCACAAAAATAGTTATAAAAAAACTTTATTAAAATATAGTGGATTGTTTAGAGAATACTAAATTTCCAATATTAAAAATCTATTTTATCAAATTTTTTATATATGCATATGATATATATAAAAGATTTTATGTCATTAGAAACACATTTAGAATTTTACTAAAGCATTTTTTTAATCAATAATAATTATACATGATGTATTCAATTTTTAAGAAAAAGATATATATATCATATTATGTTATATTATATAATATACTATATATATAATCAGAATGTACATTTATATATAATTTTGTGTACAATATCGATTCATCAATATTATGGGCATGTTTTGAGAAATACTTACTTTATATGATTAAGATTATATGTTATCAAACTTTTGTGTGTATGATATATTGTTAAAAAACTCTCAAAATTGTTCTTTCATATTAATTTAATTTATTTAAAAAAATTAAAGTATTCTAAAAGTTAAAAAGAAATAAGACATAATATAATTTGTTTTCAAAAAAATAAGAACTTACTATCATTTAAACAAGAAAGTATAAGATCAACAAAAATCCAATTTTCAGAAAAATAAGAAGCATTTTTGTAAGTATTTGCGATTTCTAGAAAAAAATTATTATTCAAATTAAAAAAGTATAATATCAGTTCAAGTACAATTTTCAATAAATACAATCAGTTTTGAATCCAAACTTTAAAAGTTGATTATCAATATACGTATAAATATAAAAATAATTTATATTAACATGAAAAACATATTAACATATATCAAAAAAACTTCTACATATAAAAAATATTGTAATATAATTTTATGTTAAATAAAAATTTAGTTGATTCTTACATAAATATATATAATGCTATGTATATATATGGAATGTATATATATATAATACTTTGATACATATTTTGAGATATTTTCTTTATTTAAAATAAATAATTTTTAATCAACTTAAATATAGTTTAATATAATTATTGGCAAATAAGCGAAGCCAAAATAACAATGATATATTCATCACAAATAGTCAAAATATATGAATATACAAATTGATGTCCAATAGCCCGAATGCGTAATTTTTCAAGTTCATTAGAAAATAAAATTTTGTTTAAACATATCTTATATTTTTATGTTTATATGTTATTTTATATATGAAATATAAGTGTCAAATTGAAGATTTGATATATTATACGTCAAAAACAGATCAAAAAAATTAATAAATTTTAAAATATAAAGAAAGATAAATATAATAATTAATGCATTACATACAAAAATTTGAAAGCTAATTTTTATAATTTTAATTTTAATATGATCATACACAAAAATTACCAAGATTCTCGGTGAGCGTGTCTATGTATATATAATATAATATAATTAAAATAACCTAAAATACATTTTTTACCATAATATTGTACTACTATATGTAGGATATAGTTTTGGAGGGATGATGTTTTTAGAAATAGGTTTGTTGTTATATATATATATATGGTTATGATCAAATGTGGGGGGGCTTACCGTGTGGCGGTGTGGAGTAATCCAATCCATCCACACATTTTATTCAATGGTCAGATTGCTATAAAAAAATAATCGATTTATCAATTAATAGGTGGAAAGGGCATAATAGTAACTAGCAAAATGTCATAAATCACGCCCCTTGAATCAAGTGATTGATTAATATCACGTTCTATAATAGAATTGTGCACCATTTTAATAGCTTAATCGTACACCATTTAATAATCGATTGTACACCATTATATATATCTAACATTACATTATTGTATAACTAATTGTACACCATTCAATCCCAACGATTTTTATGGGATTTGATTTTCTTGATAGATATAAAATGGTGCACGATCGATTATTAAATGGTAGTACATTGACTATTAAAATGGTGCATAATTTAGTTATGGAAAAATGATCTTTATCACATCCCATGATTGTAGGCGTCATTATGGGAAGGTGGTTACACCATTTTGTCTTTATAGGGTTTTGGATGATGTACAATTAATTATACAATGATGCAATCGTTAGATATAAAATGGTGCACGATTAAGTTATTAAATGGGAAGATGGTTACACCATTTGTGTAACGCCCCGTAAATTTGGAGCCGCTACCCAACGGTAACTCCGCTAGTTCTCCCATTTGAGAATATAATCCACCAAATATTTGAGCGATATTAATTCTCGAATAGATATAGTTCTTCATAGTCTCGGAAACAAAGTCAATAGTTGCAGCGGAAATATTATTTTAATCCATTTGTCTAAGCGAAAGAGGTCTTACGCCCTCTATTACATCCAACATAACAATTGTTTATAAACAAAATTTAAGGCTAGATCGATGAACTATGTCTAGGGATTAATCCGTCACTTGGTCGTCTTCGTTGACGCGTCTTCATAATATGGTAGATCATTAGCTCGCCGTTGAAAAGGTGGGGTGAGACAAAAATTCTCGGTGGATGGGTGATCGTGTGTAAGTGTGGCTTATATAGATGCGGGAAAACAGATTATATGAAAAATGCATGATTCATGATGTGTGCGTCACACGTGATTCACAAGCAACATGGTATTCAAAATAATATAGCTTTATATAGTTTGATGAAAATAGTTCATGATCATTCAAGCACTATGAATGCGTCGCAAATAGTTCAAGTAGTGGTTGCGTCACGGAGTGTAACGCCAACCCAAGCAAGTAATGGGCTGCGACGGAGTGTAACGCCAACCCAAGCAAGTAGTGGTTGCGCAAGGAGTGTGACGCCAACCAAGCAAGTAACATTGGAACCGTGTGGATCGACAACGATTCCGTCGTTCTACCTTATGACTCCCCAAGCAAGTTTGGCACAAGGCCCATGTCTACCTTATTACTACCCGGCGAGACTACTCCAACGATTCAGCTTGCAAAGGCCTAGAGTGTCATAATCATGATTATATCCAAACTACGACCCACTTCCTTTGGATACTCCATTATTAGTTGCGGGATTAGGGACGATGGGGCGGAGAGTGGCATAGCGACCAAGTCGCGGTTCCATCCCGACGTATCCATTCCGACTATGAGCTCGACACATCAAGTTGACTCAAGTGCAATTAGATTCACAAATTTCTTATCATGTCAACAAGGTAGTCGAGTAAAAGAAAACATGACGATACATATAAAAAGCGATTACAAGATATCAACAAGTTAAGTTTAAATTTATCCAAAGGCGAGGAAGTCGCCACGCGTAGTGCGTATAGTCCGGAGATTTTCAAGAAAATACGAAAGTATAATTAAATCATAATTAAATCAGTTTTAGGACTGTAGAGAAGAAAATATTTTATTTTGGGGTTTTTGATAAAAGGAAATTTTGGTAAATAGTCCCATTTCTTGGATAAAGTACTTATCGAGTCAAAAATGGAATAAGTCCTAGTATCGACCTCGGAAAAATGTAAGGTCAGTTTATAAATTCTTAAAATTGTTCAACAATTCGGTTTTCAAAGGATTTGGGTCAAGGTTTTGGGAAATTTCAGTTTGGTCCCTTCTTTTGTCAAAAATGCCATTTTTGGTCCCCGAACATAAAAATTTTGGATCTCACAAACCGGGAGGGCTTTTGATGTGATTCAAATTTTAAAATATCATGTATAATAGTATAATATTGGACAAAAGTAGTTTTGAAATAGGGTCGGTTTAAGTGTGAGACCCCGAATTTTAACGTGAGATTCGGTGTTATGTAGTGATTATTTATTCGACTATGTATCACAAACCTATTATTAATGAAACGTGTCGTCGATAATTTAGGAGTACATTCCAATTCTTATCCTAATATTTCATCTTATTCTATAATTCATCCCAACCAATTTCCCAATCAATTTGTTTTTAAAAAAAAAAAAAAAAAATAAATATATATTTTTTATATATTTTTAAAAAATTCGAAAATTACCATAAATGGGGAGGTTGTTTCATATTCTTTTCAAGACCTACAATTATATATGTATATATATATATATTTACATATATATATTTTTTTTTTCTCAATTTTGGTCACATGCTTAAAGGATGGACAAACTTTTCTTTCCACCAAATTCTAATAAATAAAAATACCAACACCATGATTATTATTCCCTCCAACTTTTGGCTCCTTGTCTTAGGGGAATCAATCATTTTTGTTATTTTTTTCTTTATCTACCAATATTATTCATTTCATAATTATCATAAAAACACAAGACTTGTTTCCATTTTCCTCTCTAAAGGATCAAATTCTTCAAGCATAAGGTAAGAATATCTTCATTTCTCCCAACTCTATTTTTCTTCTCCAATCCTCAACCTTATACCTTCACCATTTAATGATGTTGAATCCTTCTTGTTGAGGTACTCCTAGAGGAATTTGTCATGAAAATTAAGAATCTTAGACTTGACTACAAGCTTGAAGAGGAAATTCAAGACTACATATTATTAAGGTGAGAAAATTATGGTTTTAGTATTTTTCTCTTGACAACATGAAGAATTAATTTTTGACTCAAGAATATGAATTTTTGGAGCTTAGGGGCTGACCTACATCATCTCAAGTTGAGGTTATAGGCTTGAAGGAAAATTTCCATTTTTGAGACTACTTGAAGACATTAAGGTGAGTAGTAACCATTTGGTCCTAGTATATTTTCTTTAGACTTGAGACTTTAATTTTAACACCAAAATATGGTTTGGATACCATTTAGGGGCTGATCTTCAAGAGTTTTAGTCAAGAAGTTGATTCAAGGAAGAAGACCACATTTTAGATCAACCCGAGAAACTACTACGAGGTGGGTGGAAAAATTCTTTCAACTTCTAGGTGTTTTAAATTGAAAATATGCATGTAGTATTTTGATATTGAGCACTTGAGATATATATTATGTATTGCATGCTATTTTCTTGTATCAAGTTGGAAAAATTCTCAAGTGTTGCTCAAAAATATGATTTATCGAAAAATAGGGCATACATGCACATTTTATTGCTATACTTGATGAAATTTTGTATGAGAAGGATATGTATGTGTATGACTCTTGAAATCTATATTTTTAATGATTTATAACCTGGACAAGTCGAGCATAATTGATTAAATTTCAACTTTTGGACTTAAAATGCAAAAATGGAAAGTTGGTGGACTTAATTGCAAGAAAATAAAACTTAAGGGACCTCTCTGCAAATTTCGATTTTTGGGACTGTACTCAGGTCCAAAAATGATGTTTTGACATTTTAATAAAGTTTTAAGAGTTTTTAGATAAATAAAATCAACCCTTAAAAGCCCAAGGACTAGATTGTATAATTTGAGAAGTTTAAGGGCTATTTTGCAAATTTCGAAACTGTACCAGACCCTAAAATTTAAAATTTGAAATTTTAACTCTTAAGGGACTGGAAATAACATATTTTATGTGTATTCCAAAAATCCAAGTGTTTAGAGCTTGGAAAGTAATTTTATAAAACTTGAGGGACCAAATTGTAAAAGATTAAACTTGAGGACCCAAATGAAATTTCCAGGACTTATACAGCCCATGTACCTGGAAATGCTAATTTACCTATAACATAATTATATTTTGGACCCAAGGTTCAAATTTCATAACAATTGGACCCTAAAAGCCTTAAAGGCAATTATTTCAAAATGGGACAAAAATGAGATTTTCAAAAGTTGAGGGACCTATACTTATGACGTTTTAAAACTGCTTTTGTCCCAATATTCCACCAACCTTAGTGACATTTTCCAATTTGAATCACATTAGAAGCCCTTCCGGTTTGTGAGTTCCGATTATTTTAAACTTAAGGCCGAAATGACAATTTTAACAAATTTGGGGCCAATGTGAGAATTTTATAAAAACTCGACCTCAAAACTTTAAAAACCTGAATCTCTGAACAATTTAGAGATTTTAGGAACTGACCTCATAATTTTTCAAGGTCGGGATATTTATTTATTCAATTTTTAACCCCAAAAGTATTGGTTTTTACAAAACGGGGCTAATTGTAAATTTTTCTTTTTATCAAGGACCTAACTTAAATTATTTTTCATTTACTAAAACAGCCCTGGACCCTCTGACTTTAATATTTAATTAAAATATTTTATTTTCTTAAAAATCCCTTGACTTATCGAATCGTCTTGACCGATTAATACCCGATCGCGGGCGATTTCCTTGTCTCGCGATTTCGAATTTATAACGGGACTTATGTTCCTCCTAATCCTTAAGATATCGAAGACTACTTATCCTCCCGATAATTATCTTCATCCCAATAACTCCACCAACGCCATAACTATCTTGTGCAAATTTTTGAGAACTTTTCATGGCGCTTCCCTAGAATCAATAATACTCATTGCTGGTTGACTACATGAACTTGTGTTTACTTTCCCGCTGAGTCAACTTGGTGTGTCGAGCTCACGATCGGAATGGATACGTCGGGGATGGAACCGGGCAGCTCGGCCGCTATTCCACTCTTCCGGCCCCATCGCCCTAATCCGCGGCGAGGGACGGAGTTTGTCCCGGGAAGCGGGTCGTAGTACTTGAGGTATAATCATGATTATGACAAACCCGAGCCTTGCTAGCTCCATTTGTGGATTTTGTCTTTGCCTCACGGAGCGATAAGGTGACAGGTCTTGGACCATCTTGCTCGGGAGTTACAAGGAAGAACGAAGGAATCGCTGCCCCGATCCACACGATTAGGAGTTAATCGGACCCGTTTGGTTGGCGCTACAAATCCGTGACGCAACCGCTACTTGTATTGCATAGGTTGGCGCTACAAATCCGCACGCAACCGCTACTTGTATTGCATAGGTTGGCGCTACAAATCCGTGACACGCAACCGCTTACTTGTCTTGCATAGGATTGGCGTTACAAACCGCACGCAATCCCCGCTTTTGCTTGGACCATAGTGCTGCTTGACCATGAATGTTTTCTTAATCGTATAAGTATATTAATTAAATATATTTATCACGACGCTTGTGGTGTGTGTGAAATCATGCATCATCTCTCATGCGTTTTCATACAACTAAATTTCTCGCATTAACTATTTATATCGCCACACTTGCAATACACGATCACCCCATCCATCGAGATTTCTCGTCTCACTCCTCCTCCCGTTTTCTAACCTTTAGATGAAGAGTACGTTGAAGACATCGAACCTACCGCAGATTAAATCTCTATCGGCGATGTGGAGCGATATTTCCTTTTCTTTTTTTTTTTTGTTGTTGTTGTTGGACTCCTTCATTTTATTTATTTGTTTGGATTTGTAAGTTAATTAAGATAATCTTTTGGGTTGTATTCGGATCTTGCGGACACCTTAAGATATAATTTGTACTCGTGGTTGTTATAATTCGCATTGCATTAGACTCTATTTCACTTGGAGTTTGGTACCTTTGGATTAGATCGTTGATTAATTCTGTTTAAGTGATTGATCGTTGTCGCGTCACGTTTGGGCGTGATGTTATGGTATCGAGCTCGGCTAGTAAGATGAAACTTACACCGAGTGACCCGAGATAGGACCCTGTTTGTGTTGGGTAGTACCGTGACTTGACTAATTAAGTTGTGAAATCGATTTCAATAATGGCATAGAACCGTATTATTGATGTTTATGTTAAGTCGAATTTATACTTGGAGAATACATAGTCATACTTGATTTGACTTAGTTGACTCTGATGACTTTCCTTAGTCATTCTTTCTTGTTCTTCCTTATCTTTTCCTTACATTCGTCTAATCCGCTTTAGTTTTGTTTAACTAGGATAGGTTCCTCTCGACCTTGGATTAGGTACCACTACTAGTTGACCTAAGTTGAATTTTGGAGGAATATTTGAACTCTTTTGGGCTATTATAGTGTTAAGATATCCGGATATTCCTCTATTTGGACGTTAGGTGATTTAGAAAATCCGTGATTTAGAAGTTATAATGCGATATGGTGAGACTCGAAGAATATGAGGATATCTCTTAATGAGTATATGATTTGGATGTGATATATTATGGGATCTAGACACCTAATGATATTATTTTGGGAAAATGATAGTAGGGGAATCACTAAGTATAATGATCGATGATAGTACCCTTGTGTTATTCATTCTCAAGTACTTGCACAAGCTTAAGTAAGGGAATTTGACTTGTGGATTAGGTATCACGGATAAGATACATTGAGGATGTGACTATTATTCGATCTTGACTAGATGTTACCATTACATATCCCCTCCGAGGATAGAAGAACTATTTGATCAACTTCAAGGAGCGACGGTGTACTCTAAGTTTGATTTGCAACAAGGATATTATCAATCAAGATCCGTGAAGAAAACGTTTCCAAAACGACATTTCAAACAAGATATGGACACTACGAGTTGGTAGTGATGTCTTTCGTCCGACGAACGCACTAGAAGTGTTTATGGATCGATGCATCGAGTCTTTCAACCTTATTTGGATCAATTCGTAGTGATATTCATTGATGACATACTCGTATACTCTAAGTCTAGAGAAGAGCATGAACGTCATCCGAAAATTGTTTTGGAGATACTATGAGAGCACAAGCTGTATGCCAAATTGACAGCAAGTGCGAATTTTGGCTTAGTGAAGTCGCATTCTTGGGACACATAGTATCCGACCTTAGGGATCGCCGTAGATCCTTCGAAGGTACAGACGGTGGTTGAATGGAAACAACCCGAGTCCGTAACGAGAGATCGAAGTTTCTTAGGACTAGTGGATATTATCGAAGATTTATCCAGGATTTCTCTAAGATAGCGGACCACTCACTCGACTAACCAGGAAGCAAGTCAAGTTTGAGTGGAATGACAAGTGTGAGGCTAGTTTCAAGAGTCAAGAACGACTTACTACGACTCGATCTTAGCCCTTCCAAAGGGAACAGAAAACTTTGTCGTCTACTGATGACGCATCAAAGGAAGGACTAGAGCAGCGACTCATGCAAGAAGGAAAGGTCATTGCTTACGCATCACGGAAACTCAAACCGTATGAAGCCAATTACCCAACGCATGACTTGGAATTGGCAAAGCAATAGTGTTCGCGTTAAAGAAATGGAGATACTATCTCTACGGAGCAACATTCACGGTTTATACAGATCATAAGAGCCTAAAGTATCTATTCTCTCGGAAAGGAACTCAATTTGAGGCAACGGAGATGGATGGAGTTAATAGAAGATTATCACTTTGATATTCAATACCATCCCGGAAAGCTAAGTAGAGCGACGCCTTGAGCAGAAAAGCGAGTTTAGCTAGACTAATGATTCGAGAGGGAAATCATTAGAAGAGTTGAGCACTTGGAATCCGACAAGAACCAATACTCAAATTTTGTGTGCTAATATTTCGGTTAAACCCGACCATCAACGAGATCAAAGCAAAGACAAGAGACATATGTGCAACTTCAAAGACGAAAGAGAAGATACTTAAAGGAGAAGGATTAGAATTCTCAAGTACATGAAGATGGGATCATCGTTTTCGGAATCGAATTTGTGTACCGAGTGACGAGCAGTGATTAGGAGTAGAATTCTAGCCAAGCACACTGCGTTCGAAATACACTATACATCCCGGAGGAAACAAGATGTATAAGGACTTGAAACAACATTCTTGGTGGGCAAACATGAAGAACCAGGTAGCGAGTTAGTTGCGAGATGCCCGACTTGTCAACAAGTAAAAGTCGAACACCAACGACCATCGGTTTGTTACAACCGTTGAGAATTCAGTGGAAATGGGAACACATAACAATGGACTTCGTGACGGATCTACCAAGACCGAGGCAGAGGCGATGATGCTATATGGGTAGTCGTGAGACCGACTCACAAAATCCGCACACTTCCTACCCATGAAGAAAACCGAGCGACTTGCGAGAAACTTGCGCAAATTTACATCCAGAGATCATCCGATTGCATGGAGTGCCAATCGACATTGTGTCGGCAGAGACCCGAGGTTTGTCTCCGATTCTCGAAATGATTACATGAGGAATTGGGTACCTCGCTAAGTTTCAAAGACAAAGAAGACATCCGCAAACCGATGGCCGTCGGAGCGAACAATTGGACCCTGGAAGGCATGTTGCGAGCCTGCGCACATTGGATTTCCAAGGAAGTTGGGATTCGCACTTACCATTGGCCGAGTTTGCCTATAATAACGATTATCGTGCCACGATTGGGATGGCACCCTACGAAGCCTTGTATGGACGAAAGTGTAGATCCCCACTACATCGGGAGATTGATGACCAATGGACTCCAAAAGAGAAACGAAAGTCACCATCGATTCCAAAGGTCGACTTAGTTCGGGAGGCCATGGAGAAGGTCAAGTTGATCAAGGAACGAATCCGCATGACTCGGAGCCGCCAAAAGAGTTACGCGGACAAGAGGAGAAAGGACTTGGAATTTGAAGCCGGAGATGAAGTATTTCTCGGACTCTTGCCACGGAAAGGATTGATCAATCCAAAGAAGGGAGGCAAACTAAGTCCGAGATATATTGGACCTTACAAGATTTTGCGAGAGGATCGGGAAGTTGGCCTACCGACTCGAGTTACCGCAGACAAGACGCGGGAATGCACGATGTATTCCATGTATCGAGATTGAAAAAGTACCAACCGGATCCCGAGCATATTATCACTCGTG
Source organism: Rehmannia glutinosa (assembly GCA_016081115.2). Classification (NCBI taxonomy): domain Eukaryota; kingdom Viridiplantae; phylum Streptophyta; class Magnoliopsida; order Lamiales; family Orobanchaceae; genus Rehmannia; species Rehmannia glutinosa. The sequence continues at coordinate 146,809 of JABTTQ020003076.1, forward strand.
ATGCTCCTCCTCTAATGGAGAATTTATCTTACACCGAGGAACCAATCGAATCATTGACCGTGAGATACGTCGGTTGCAAGAGAGAGATTCCAATGGTTAAAGTTGTATGGCGGAATCACAACCGAGACGAAGACGCAACGTGGGAGATGGAAGAAGGCATGAGGACTCAATATCCGAATTGTTCTAAAGAGAATTTGGGGACCAAATTCTTTTAAGGAAAGGGGTGAATGTGAGACCCCGAATTTTAACGTGAGATTCGGTGTTATGTAGTGATTATTTATTCGACTATGTATCACAAACCTATTATTAATGAAACGTGTCGTCGATAATTTAGGAGTACATTCCAATTCTTATCCTAATATTTCATCTTATTCTATAATTCATCCCAACCAATTTCCCAATCAATTTGTTTTTAAAAAAAAAAAAAAAATAAATATATATTTTTTTATATATTTTTAAAAAATTCTAAAAATTACCATAAATGGGGAGGTTGTTTCATATTCTTTTCAAGACCTACAATTATATATGTATATATATATATATATTTACATATATATATTAATTTTTTTCTCAATTTTGGTCACATGCTTAAAGGATGGACAAACTTTTCTTTCCACCAAATTCTAATAAATAAAAATACCAACACCATGATTATTATTCCCTCCAACTTTTGGCTCCTTGTCTTAGGGAATCAATCATTTTTGTTATTTTTTTCTTTATCTACCAATATTATTCATTTCATAATTATCATAAAAACACAAGACTTGTTTCCATTTTCCTCTCTAAAGGATCAAATTCTTCAAGCATAAGGTAAGAATATCTTCATTTCTCCCAACTCTATTTTTCTTCTCCAATCCTCAACCTTATACCTTCACCATTTAATGATGTTGAATCCTTCTTGTTGAGGTACTCCTAGAGGAATTTGTCATGAAAATTAAGAATCTTAGACTTGACTACAAGCTTGAAGAGGAAATTCAAGACTACATATTATTAAGGTGAGAAAATTATGGTTTTAGTATTTTTCTCTTGACAACATGAAGAATTAATTTTTGACTCAAGAATATGAATTTTTGGAGCTTAGGGGCTGACCTACATCATCTCAAGTTGAGGTTAGAGGCTTGAAGGAAAATTTCCATTTTGAGACTACTTGAAGATATTAAGGTGAGTAGTAACCATTTGGTACTAGTATATTTTCTTTAGACTTGAGACTTTAATTTTAACACCAAAATATGGTTTGGATACCATTTAGGGGCTGATCTTCAAGAGTTTTAGTCAAGAAGTTGATTCAAGGAAGAAGACCACATTTTAGATCAACCCGAGAAACTACTACGAGGTGGGTGGAAAAATTCTTTCAACTTCTAGGTGTTTTAAATTGAAAATATGCATGTAGTATTTTGATATTGAGCACTTGAGATATATATTATGTATTGCATGCTATTTTCTTGTATCAAGTTGGAAAAATTCTCAAGTGTTGCTCAAAAATATGATTTATCGAAAAATAGGGCATACATGCACATTTTATTGCTATACTTGATGAAATTTTATATGAGAAGGATATGTATGTGTATGACTCTTGAAATCTATGTTTTGAATGATTTATAACCTGGACAAGTCGAGCATAATTGATTAAATTTCAACTTTTGGACTTAAAATGCAAAAATGGAAAGTTGGTGGACTTAATTGCAAGAAAATAAAACTTAAGGGACCTCTCTGCAAATTTCGATTTTGGGACTGTACTCAGGTCCAAAAATGATGTTTTGACATTTTAATAAAGTTTTAAGAGTTTTTAGATAAATAAAATCAACCCTTAAAAGCCCAAGGACTAGATTGTAAAATTTGAGAAGTTTAAGGGCTATTTTGCAAATTTCGAAACTGTACCAGACCCTAAATTTAAAATTTGAAATTTTAACTCTTAAGGGACTGGAAATAACATATTTTATGTGTATTCCAAAAATCCAAGTGTTTAGAGCTTGGAAAGTAATTTTATAAAACTTGAGGGACCAAATTGTAAAAGATTAAACTTGAGGACCCAAATGAAATTTCCAGGACTTATACAGCCCATGTACCTGGAAATGCTAATTTACCTATAACATAATTATATTTTGGACCCAAGGTTCAAATTACATAACAATTGGACCCCTAAAAGCCTTAAAGGCAATTATTTCAAAATGGGACAAAAATGAGATTTTCAAAAGTTGAGGGACCTATACTTATGACGTTTTAAAACTGCTTTTGTCCCAATATTCCACCAACCTTAGTGACATTTTCCAATTTGAATCACATTAGAAGCCCTTCCGGTTTGTGAGTTCCGATTATTTTAAACTTAAGGCCCGAAATGACAATTTTAACAAATTTGGGGCCAATGTGAGAATTTTATAAAAACTCGACCTCAAAACTTTAAAAACCTGAATCTCTGAACAATTTAGAGATTTTAGGAACTGACCTCATAATTTTTCAAGGTCGGGATATTTATTTATTCAATTTTTAACCCCAAAAGTATTGGTTTTTACAAAACGGGGCTAATTGTAAATTTTTCTTTTTATCAAGGACCTAACTTAAATTATTTTTCATTTACTAAAACAGCCCTGGACCCTCTGACTTTAATATTTAATTAAAATATTTTATTTTCTTAAAAATCCCTTGACTTATCGAATCGTCTTGACCGATTAATACCCGATCGCGGGCGATTTCCTTGTCTCGCGATTTCGAATTTATAACGGGACTTATGTTCCTCCTAATCCTTAAGATATCGAAGACTACTTATCCTCCCGATAATTATCTTCATCCCAATAACTCCACCAACGCCATAACTATCTTGTGCAAATTTTTGAGAACTTTTCATGAACTCGCTTCGAATCAATAATACTCATTGCTGGTTGACTACATGAACTTGTGTTTACTTTCTCGCTTGAGTCAACTTGGTGTGTCGAGCTCACAATCGGAATGGATACGTCGGGGATGGAACCGGCAGCTCGGCTGCTATTCCACTCTTCCGGCCCCATCGCCCTAATCCCCAAACCGAGGGACGGAGTTTGTCCAAGGGAAGCGGGTCGTAGTACTTGAGGTATAATCATGATTATGACAAATCCGAGCCTTGCTAGCTCCACTTTGTGGATTTTGTCTTTGCCTACGGAGCGATAAGGTGACAGTCTTGGACCATCTTGCTCGGGAGTTACAAGGAAGAAACGAAGGAATCATTTATCGATCCACACGATTAGGAGTTAATCGGACCCGTTTGGTTGGCGCTACAAACCGTGACGCAACCGCTACTTGTATTGCATAGGTTGGCGCTACAAATCCGCACGCAACCGCTACTTGTATTGCATAGGTTGGCGCTACAAACCGTGACGCAACCGCTACTTGTCTTGCATAGGATTGGCGTTACAAACCGCACGCAATCCTCCGCTTGCTTGGACCATAGTGCCGCTTGACCATGAATCGTTTTCTTAATCGTATAAGTATATTAATTAAATATATTTATCACGACGCTTGTGGTCGTGTGTGAAATCATGCATCATCTCTCATGCGTTTTCATACAACTAAATTTCTCGCATTAACTATTTATATCGCCACACTTGCACACGATCACCCCATCCACTGAGATTTCTCTCACTCCCTCCTCGTTTTCTAACCTTTAGATGAAGAGTACGTTGAAGACATCGAACCTACCGCATGATTAAATCTCTATCGGCGATGTGGAGCGATATTTCCTTTTACTTTTTTGTTGTTGTTGTTGGACTCCTTCATTTTATTTCTGTTTGACCGTAAGTTAATTAAGATAATCTTTTGGGTTGTATTCGGATCGCTGGACCTTAAGATATAATTTGTACTCGTGGTTGTTATAATTCCGCCGCATTAGACTCTATTTCACTTGGAGTTTGGTACCTTTGGATTAGACTGTTGATTAATTCTGTTTAAGTGATTGATCGTTGTCGCGTCACGTTTGGGGCGTGACATTAAGTCCCTTATTTTTTTACAAATTCCATTTCTAGTCCAAAATTCGGTTTTTGCCCTTAGGGGTTTATTTGGTGTTCGTTTGTTATGAAACTTGAACCATGAGTTCAAAATGTTATAAAATAAGGTTATGTAAAATCTCAGGTGTCTGGGACGTTTATTTTCTGAAATTACATTTTAGTCCTTTGAAATTAGAATATTTACACTTTAGTATTTAAAGTTTCAAAAATAGGTTTTCTCAACCCAAACCACTTTATCCTTTTAAAATTTCTCAAAATACAAATTTTCTAGTTTGATAAAGTCAAAGTTTCGAATTTTTAGAGGGGTCCTGAACAGTTTTTAAAAATTCATTTTTGCCCCTTAAACTTTCAAGTTTCGACATTTGAGTCTCTAAAATTCCAATGATAGGTTTTCTTATCTCAAAATCTTTAAAATATTATTATTATCTTAAAATATTAAATTTTACAATTAATACAGTCCAAAATTTCGAAATTTATAGATTGGTCCTTGGAATGAGTTTTTTCAAAAATTACGATTTAGTCCCAAACTTTGCAAAAATTGCATAAATAGCATATTTGTTCAAATTCGAGCACAATGTCATATTTTCCAGAATATATATCAAGTATAGAACATGATTTTGAGCATATAACACATTCATTTACACATTAATCAAGAGTTAAACAAGAAATTAAGATATATATGCAAATATGTCTCTATTGTGCAAGAAATCAAAATCATGCTCGTTTTTGTGAAACTTCTTGAACTTGATACATATCAAAAATACATGTAATATATATATATATAGCAATTTAAAATATTTTCATGTACTACATGCATTTTATGAAAATTATTTGTCTATTTTTGAAAGATTTTTCACCCATCTCGTAGTAGTTTTTCGGGTTGATCAAAAATGGAGTCTTCTCCTTGGTATGAACTTCTTCACTCAAACTCTTGAATGTCAGCCCCTATATGGTGTCTAAACCATATTTTGGTGTTAAAATTAAAGTCTCAAATTTTAAAGGAATTTAATAGGATTAAATGGCTACTACTTACCTTAATGTCCTCAAGTAGTCTTCTAAAAATGAATTTTTCTTCAAGCTTCTAACTTCAACTTGAGATGGTGTAGGTCAGCCCCTAAGCTCCAAAAATTCATATTCTTGAGTCAAAAATTAATTCTTCATGTTGTCAAGAGAAAAATACTAAACCATAATTTTCTCACCTCTTGAGTTTCTTCTACAAACTTGTAGTCAAGTCTAGGTCCTTTGATTCTTCAAGAAATTCCTCTAAGAGTACCTCAACAAGAAAGATTCATCATATTAAGAATTGGAGGTAGATGTTGGGAGTTTCAAGAAGATAAAATAAAAATGAAAGAGAAGAATTTCTTACCTTAGTTGTTGGATTTTTTGATTCTATGAGAGCAAAATGAAGAGGACTTTTGTGTTCTTGTGTTTAAGTGTTAGAGTGAAATTGTGCTGGGAGAGTTTGAGAGTTGTAGGAGGATGAGATGAATTTTTTCTCCATAATCTTGTATTGACCTATTTTGTTGTGTAAGAATGGGAGGAGGATTTTTGTTTTGTTTGAGTTAAATGAAAGTTAATGGGGAATAATTAGGGGTTTAGGGTAAAAAAAAAATAACTAGCTTCCTTTATTAGGGACATGAAGCCAAAAGCTAGGTTTTAGGGGAAATTTAAAATTCATTTGTTTGACTAAAGGGTTAGTGGATTCGTAAGAAGATTTTTAGTTGTAGGCTTGCAAGACATAAAATAAAATAGAATTGAAATTATCAAAATTTTATTTATTTTTAGTCTCATAATAATTTAGTTGGGAGATACAAAATGATAAAATAGTGGTAAAAGAAAAATTGAGTTATTTTTCCCATTTAAAGTGGTAATTTCGAAAATTAAGGGAAAAGGAAAAAAATATTTGGTTTCTTTTCTTTATAAAATTGAGGGAAAAAATAAAATGTATAAATATCCATAATTAAATATTTAGAAATTTAAAATAAAGATGTGAAATAAGAAATGTGTAATCGAAAAATAAACTGAAAGTTGGTTGGGATGAATTATAGAATAAGATGAAATATTTGGATAAAGGTTGAAATGTACTCCTAAATTTTTGAGGGTCTAATATTTCTAAAGTCGTGGTTAACCGATCAAGTAATGATACTAGAGGAGAATATAAAATCGTTAGGCTCTTAAAACGAGGAAGGTGTAATTGATGTTGAAAGAAATAAATAAAAGTCGGGTCGCGTTTCATTAATAATGGGTTCGTGTTACCTAACCAAATAAATCACTACACAATGTCGTATCCCACGTTGCTAAAATTCGGGGCATCACATAGTTCCTTTAGATGATGTACAATTAGTTATACAATGATGCCTTTCATTAGATATAAAATGGTGTGATCGATTTATTAAATGGTGTACTGATTCGGCTATTAAAATGGTGCATAATTTGATCGTGGAAACATGATATTAATCAATCCCTTGATTGTAGGGGTGTGATTTATGGCCTTTTGCTAGTTACCATTATGTTTTTTCCACCTATTAATTAATTGATAAATCGATTATTTTTAATAGCAATCGGACCATTGAATAAAAGGTGTGGATGGATGAGATCAATCCACACCGCCACAAGTAAGAGGTCGCCACACGAGATCTCATCCCTATATATATATAAGGGGAGAGTTGTATAGACCCCTATTATATGAGTACATAGGACCAAATCCAAGCCACAAATCTATTAATTTCAATGGTTGTGATTAAATCTGATTAATGTTGATAAATTATGTGATAAAGTCAAATTAGGAGCAAATCATCCACATAATAAAAGGGGTGTTGGCTAAATCTAGTAAATCCCATTAAAATAGGATGAGTTACCATCAAATTTGCAATCACAATCCACCAAATCCGTTGTTGGAAAATCGTCCCACCATAATCATCTTCTCCACCGAGTCTATGCAACGAAAATCTTCTCCCACAAAGACACAAGTCGACATTTTGAGATTTCAAGCAAGAAAAAAATGGATGACACCTATGAAGAATGCTTCAACACTAATGAACAACAAGGTAACCATTTTTCTCACCTTTAGATTATTTATATTATCCATCTTTTACCGATTCCAATGAAAATTTGATTCGCATTTTTCTAAAAAAATCATTTGATTCATCATTTCAATTTTTTTGTATGTTTACCCGAGAGTTGATTATGCGTGTCTATAATCTTGCTTATTTGTGCCAAAGAATATGCTCATAATTATGAACATACTTGCGAATCGAGAAAAATCCAATTATTCATCCCTTTTTTTGTATGTTTACACGAGAAAGTTGCTTGTACGTGTCTATAGTCTTGCTTATTTGTGTCTATGAATATACTTACAATTATGGACATACTTGCGATCTGCATAAAATTCAATTCTTCATCCCCATTTTTTATATTTACCTAGAAAGTTGCTTGTGCGTGTCTATCATCCTGTTAGTCAAGTGGCTACAATAATCTAGAGGGGGTGAATAGATTATGCCGATTTTTCGCAAATTACCCTCTTTTTCGAAACAACGAGTAGATAGCAAGAATGTAAATGCGGAAAATAAACAACACTCGTTGATTTAAAGAGGTTCAACCCACCAGGGCCTAATCCTCTACCACCCAAGTATTCAGGGATGGATTTTGAAAAGAAAAAAGTTTTTATTAATTTACCAAAAATTAATACAACACCTTGAGGATTACCACAACCCTCTTTCACCACCTTGAGGATTACCACAACCCTCTTACAACACCTTTGAAGATTACCACAATCTTCAAACACCTATCACCTAGATCACCCAGTGTATTCTTACCACAAGAATACTCACAAGGATGTCTTGTGTTGAATGATGACCAAAATCAAGATTACAACTCAATAATGATTGATACAATATGAGTACAAGTGTAATCAAGAATTGAAAGCCTAGACCTCAAATAAGTGCAAGTGAAAGTGCTTAGGCTAATACAACAAGATATATGAAAGTGTTTGCTCAATTGCTCTTTGCTTGTATATTGTGTGTTGTTGTATCTTGTTGCTTGAATGAAGCCTCTATTTATAGGAGAGGACTTGGCTTTCATTTCAGACATTGGCTCCTCCTTGGGGAGTGATTTGCTGCAAAAGAAACCATTTAAAATGATCAATATAGTGTTAGAAATCAATCCCACAAAATAGGGAAAAGTTGTCCGAAAAACGCAACGGATAGTTTCTTTGATAAACATGGGGTTCGACCGGTCGCGCAGAGATAAGATTGAAATTGGTCGCGAATTTTTACACAGGGGACCGGTCGAAGGGGAGTGCGACGGTCGCCCTTAGTCGTGTGACCGCTGTTGCCCTCGAGCGTTTTTCTGAAACAGAAGTGCGGAACAAAAATCCAACTTGCAGTACAGTCGCCCGGCCGGTCGACCACACCGGCCGCCCACCTGGTCGGCCGGTAGCCCCGTCTTCTATTTTTCTTACGTCCCATTTTTTCGTTTCTCGACTCAACTCAGTGCGGGTTGCCTATAGTGGCGACCGGTCGAGCCCGAAACAAATGTGTTGTCCAATGTTTTATTGAAAATAAACTTCAAGAAATACTCAGAAAAATAGTAAAAATATTTTAAGTTGATCGGAAATATTTAGACAACATTTAGGGACATAGTTTTGGTTTGAAAACATATTTGAACAAAATCGAACATAATCATCAAAATCATGATAAAAACATTTATCTAACATCATCTTCCTTATTTGTGCTTATGAATATGCTTATAATTATGAACATACTTGCTAATGAGAAAATTCAATTCTTCATCCCCCATTTTTTTCTTTAAAAAAGCATGCATGCTATGATCGGAAATGTTGCTTATATGTGCTTAAATACTCGTTGTCATGAATGCAAAATGTTGCTTACGTTTGTTCTGTGTTTTAAACTATCGATTTATTGAGCATTGTTTTTCACGATTAATTGCTCCCCATTCATTCAATCATTGTTTTTCGTCATATGTAGGTTGTATGTATCGAAATTATTTGATTATGTCCCCTTTTGTTCGACCAAGATTACTTTGCTTATATATGGCTATACATTTGCTTATATATACTTACCTTTATGCTTATGCGTATTCAAAATCTTGCTTAATTATTATTTTTTAAACAGTTGTAATTGCAAATGTTCGCAGCAATGATTGAAATAACATCGGATTCATCTCCGAATTTGATACCGAATGTGACGAACATATGACTCTAAAAGAAGGGATGAATTTTGATATTGTCGACAACGGAATACAATTCTACAAAAATTATGGGCGTGCTAATGGATTTGATGTGAGGATAAGTACAACCAAACTCTTCGCAGTGGTATAATATGCATGCAATATGTAGTGTGCAGCCCGAAGGGTTCAAAAAGGTTAAGAGCTCATCTACATCTCATGAAAAAGAAAGTGATAAATGATGACGAAAGCTCACAAGTGAGACACAAAAAACCGACAAGGGTGGGATGCAAGGACGCGGTGCGCGTTCTAGGCCACTTCATCCAGTTCTTACACAAGAAAAAGGTTTGAATCATGCACATACATTCCTTGACACCCGGGGTGTACAGAAACTTTCTAAAGGCCAATAAGAATTTAAATTTGGCTCACCAAAAAGTCATCCTAAGTTGTATAAAAGCAAACATTGGGACAACAAAAACTTATCGTCTGTATAAGGAGATGGTTGGAGGGTATTCGATTGTAGGCGCACCGCCAATAGATTTTAAAAATTTCAAGAGAGAGAAGAAAGCATACGTATGTGGAGTGATGCATGACTTATTATAGACAAGTTTTTAAAAAAGATTGAAGTTTGTCCAAATACAAAGATTCAATTATGACGTTGATGAAAACGACCAACTTACACGGTTATTTTGGGATGATCCAATGTGCAAGCAAAACTACTGAGAATGTTCGAGGATGTTATCTCTTTTGATGCAACATACAACACTAACATGTCAAGACAATCCCATCAAAATTCGTGCTCCTCCCTTTTTTTTATTCGTGCATAAGTATGCATATCAAAAAACATAAACCGCTACGAGTTATTTTCATATTGCATATGAGAATATATAATTTTATAAAGAAAATGACCATTTTTCTTACAAAGATTTATTCATGTGTGGATATGCATGCGAATTGAACATAAATTGCTTATATATTAGTTAAATGTTGCTTATGTATTATAAGAACATTGCATACGGATGAACTTGAAATATTTGTAATTTAAAAAAGACTAACTTGTCACAACAACCATAGGTACAAAATGGTGTTTGCACCGTTCTTTGGTGTAGACAACCATAGAAGATGTGTTACGTTCGCGTCGGGTTACTTCTCAAGGAGGATGAAGAATCATATATGTGGTTATTAGAAAATTTCTTAAAATCAATGGGCCATGAGCCAACATACATATTTACATATCATGATCCCACAATGAAAAACGTGATAAAAAGAGTTTTCAAAAACAGTATTCACCGACTATGTATGTGGCACATCATGGAAAAGGTTGGCGTGAAGGTTGGGCATACTTTTCTTAAAGACGAGCAATTCATGGAAAGCTTGAATCGCATCATTTGGAGTAACTACATCGAACCACCAGAATTTGAGGAGAGACGAGCACGTTGATGAATGATTACCAATCGACTTTGCATTCATGGTTCGCACATATGTTTGAAATCGAGAAAATCGTGGATTCTTACTTATTTTAAAAGTGTGCGATTGAGCGGATTACTTAGAACCACATCAAGATCGAGAAAGTGCTAACAACTAGTTCAGAAGTTTCACCAACCCATAGGTTAGTCCAAGAGAGTTTTTCATGCACTACGATAGCGCTATAGAAGCTCAAAGACATGTTGTAGACAAATGAACAACGAGATTGAATCCACTTGCTCGAATGCAAAACACTGATTGGAAATTGAGAAACATCGTCAATTGTGTATACAAGAATGGTGTTTTTGCTGTGAGCACCGAGATCGAATCATCTTGTTACAAGTGCGTGACAATAAAAATCAACAACGGGCCGACACATGCACTTACAAAATCAGGGCGTGGAAATAAGAGTCTTTCTGAGTGGTTTGGTATATAAATGACGATATGATGGAATGCGGTTGCAAGATGTTTTAACGTATCGGGCTTTTATGTCGTCACATTTTCTCGCTACTAAAAGAAGTCGATAAAACCCAAGAAAATATATTCGCAAAAGATGGACGAAAAAAAAAAGCATCCATGCTACCATGTCAAAACAATGATTCGTTGAAGCAGTTCGAATCGAAATGCGGTGTGATACAAGGCTTCAACGTAATATGTATGACATTCATCGTTGTATTGTTCTATCAAATGACAACAAGTTTAAGATTGAAGCCTTGTCAAAGATCACAAAAGACCATAAAGATAAATTGTTGATGGATCAACAAACTGATTCCAGTTCGGTGAACAAACAATCATTGATCGAAGGATTCGTTGGGGACAAATCCCTGCTAGGCGTTGTAGTGTTTCCACCAACACGGGCCAAAAATAAGGAAGCGACAGTCGAGTCAAGAGCCGACTTCAGAGTCAGAAAGAGAAAGCAATCAAGGCCGGGCAGAAATTGAAGAGACGTTGTGGGAAATGTGGAGAAATAGGTTCGCACAATAGCAGAACGTGCGACAAGTAGAATTCACTCTTATTGACGTTATTTTTGAAGTGCATGTTTGATACTGCTTATTTATGCATATTTTACCGCTTAATATTTATGTTTATTTCAAATTTTATAATTATTTGTTTGATACAATCCTAACTATTGTTCCTAACAAATAAAAAAGGGCATGTGCTCGATAAAAAATGTTGTGATTTGCTGTTTATTTTTTAACACCACTTATTCACATATTACAAAATGCATATGATTTCTTATTGTAATGCTTTTTAATAATTTGTACTTTGCTTATTTATTTGTTGTTGTAATGTAATGCTTTTCGACCAAAAGAAAAAAATGAACATAATTAATATTGCTAATGATATAAAATATCATGAAGATAATTGCTTACAAGTCAATTGACTTCGCTTACAAAGCATTTGAATCCTCGCTTACAAAACATTTGAATCTTTGCTAAAAAATATAAGATACCATCAAAGATAAAATGCTTGCAAGGCAATTGATCACGCTTACAAAGCACTCGAATCTCGCTTAAAAAAACATTTGAAATCTTTGCTAGAAACATTATAAGATACCATGAAGATAATTGCTTACAATAAAGTTGAATTTTGCTTATATAAGCAAATCGAATTCCGATTTACGAAATATAACAACCATGAACTAACACAACGACAATAATCAAAAACATTCGACATCAACTACAAGTAGGTCAAAAACCAACCAAATTTAAAGTGGCTATAAAACACCAAAGAATTAACACTTTGATCGTAAGAAGCAACAAACATTTCGGATTGATCCTATTTCAATATAGCAAACTTCTTCGCCCATCCCAAGACCGCCTCCCTCTACTCATTCATTGCATCCAAACATAGTGCGGTTGTGTACCTTCTACGCATCATCAATAGTTGCACCTCGTCATTTTTTTGAGCTCTTTGTCCCAATTTTTGATCCCACCTCCCCCATATACGTCTCCATGTGGCGCATAGCGAAAATAGCGCAATCAACTTTGTTATCCTTGTCCCTCTAAGGCATACACAAACGGAAGCAGATGAATTCTGAATCACACGAGCAATTGATGAAAAACCATTCGCCAATAAATATTGCGAAAAAACTTGTCGTTGTCAAAAAAAAAAACTATGTGAATCGCCAAAAAATAAACATTGAAAATATATATGCAATCATCCATGGAGCACAAAACAAGCCAATTTATCGGAAGGCCATCATATTTGAGGTTTTGTTGTCGTCAATCGACGAGTTGTTTAATACGTGGCAGACCTTCTTTGTAACGTCAAAGCATACGACAAAAAAGAGCTCGATCTTGAATATCGGGAAGATGAATTACACAATGGGTAAAAAAAAGGTAAGGGTCACGAATAAAAAAAAATAAGCCTCATCATATCACACATACCAAATAGATCTCCTCCATCTTGCTCGCACCGCAATCACTAAATTCGATGTTGAGGCTATCATTTGAATCTCCTAAGCATTTCACTAGAATCGATGCTTTGATGGGCATTACAATCGTGAATGTCCAAGTAAATAGCACAAAAATAAGCAATATTTATACCTGTGAAAGCAACATTTTTATTGCGGACATAATCATTAGTCATAGCACCAAGCAAACTATCATACATAAAACATAATGCAAACCATAAAATAAGCATAATACATAACGTGAATAGCATAGTGCAAACCATACATAAGCATAATTATCATACATGAGCAAAATGCTAACCATAAAATAAGCATAATACATAACGTGAATAAGCATAATGCTAAGCATAATTAACTTACATAAGCAAAATTCTAATCATACATAAGCATAAGGCAAACCATACGTAAGCATGTGGCGGTATATGCATAATCATAATGCAAAAATCAGAACATAAGCATGGATACTACTTACAAAACAATATATACCAATCAAAACATAAGCATGGATACTACTTACAGTAACTCGTACATCAAAAATAATCTACAAAAATTACGGGTGAAAACATACAGTAGGATATGTCGTGGCAAAGAATCTACGCGGATAGCTATCACTCCTCAACATTTTTTTGCGATTTAGGATAAACGACCACGTATCCACAACAGACACTGTGACGTCTTCGCCCACCTTTCAACGTCTCCATATCTTGTCTCGGTGATGACAAATTCACCACTACCAAAGATGACTTATTCCTGTGTGTTCATACGATAGTTCAAACAAATAACTTCATCGGAAAAAAATTGAATTAAACAAAAACATAAATAAACTTACCTATCACCTGTTAGATTTTCAAAAATCCAATTCGATATCATCATCTCCATTTTGGTACACTCGGACAACACATCAATCCGTATTGCATTCTCGGTTTGCCCCCTCCATCTCATCGTCACTTCGTTAACTTCCTCTTCTTCATTGCCATCACACGCTTTCTTGTTCCAAATCGGCATCACTGTATCCCCTCATCATCGTCATTATTAACCTCATCCCCCTCATCGTCATCGTCACCGTCACCAAGATTCACACCATCTCCACCAATATCGTGCACCGCTAACCCCGCCCGATAATAAAACAAAAAAAGCAACACAGATCACTACAACATAAAAAGCAACATTCTATTCATAATAAAGCAACATTTTGTGATGTTGTAAGTGGGATAGACCGGATGTTAAAAGAATAACAGAAAAAAAATCGCATATCTTACATCACTCCCATCATTGTATCAATCTCTTGGATTACTCTAGGCTAAAACTTAGCAAATCTTCCACACCCTTTTTGTACTCGTCCCTCCGACCAGCGCAAGTTCAACTTTTTCGACGAGAGCTATGGTCTCGGGATTATTCCAAAAGCTTCGTTTAGCTGCGTTTGCTCATAACATCGCTTGAGGGCCCTCCGCATCCAAGGTATGCTTACTAGTTGAGCATATAAGCATCCTAGTTGATTCTTGTAATTTGCAAAAGTCGCAGACGCCTATCATCTTTTTGGAGCATTCGAAACAACGCAATTATGTCGACCACATATGTAGCAAGGCGACAACCACGCAACACTCTCGATTTATACTCCTTCACAAAAGTTATCGAACAAATGTCGATTACATAAGCATTATTTATAACATACTAAAGCATGATTTACAACACATGCAGACAACCGATTGTTTATAGTCATAGTGAAAAAACTTAAAAAAATCTTTTCCAACTTTTGTAATCATTATTAACTACACATATAAGCATAATTGGCATATATCATAAGCAATCTACAAACATTTGTGAGAATATACAAAAAAGTGCAATAATTAATACTCCATCATTTTTGTAAGCATTATTAGCTACACATATAAGCGGGAATTGGCATATATCATAAGCAATATTTCAACATTTTTGAGAGAATATACAAAAATTACAATAATCTAAAACCCATAATTTTTGTAAGCATTATTAACTACGAGATAAGCACATTTGGCAAATATATTAAGCAATATTCAAAATTGAGAATATACAAGAATTAAAACAATCAATACTCCATCATTTTATAATATAAGCATTATTGACTAGACATATGAGCATAATTTGCATGTGTCATAAGCAATCTTGCAAAATGGATTCATCCAATCAAAACAAGTAAAATTTATACCTCGTGACTCTCGGTCTCGGGCGATGTCCGACCTTCATGATTGACTTTCTAACCGCCCGGTATCATTTGCGGCCGACCCTTCGTTCGATGCGGCTATATGGAGCATCCGCCAAATGACCCTATCCAAAACCACCATCCTTCATCTCCTTGCGCACCCTTGCCCGAATGATCTCAAGCGGTCAAAATCTTATACCTGGGATTGTTCTAACCACGTCCCAGTATAAAAACAACTCTATCCCAATAAAAACCTAAAACAAATAAAAATTAGAAAGTGCACAAGGTAGTAATACATAAATGTATATGCAATAAATATTTAACACTTACCGATAAAAATAGAAGAGGCCCATTGAACATACTTTTCTTGATGTCTCCCCAACGTGCCATGTTTGTAACCAACGTATTAATCGTATACCGCACTTTTGACCAAGGTTACGAATATTCGAACATCCTCCAGGCTATCCATCATAAGGGGATTAACATAACCAATAGGGTTATTCCCAATAATCAAGCGATCCACCAAGGCAACAAAATGTCTTTTAAACCACCACCTCCGTCCCGCGCATTTTAACATCTCCGTGCATACGTGTTTTGCCATGATGTGGTTGTTAGCCTTGTTAAAAATCTGTTGTCATTCTTTAAGAATGTCATAGCCTCCCGCTTTGCTTTTCCGATCAATATTCACCCTCCCGTTTGGAATTCCCAAAACCCGTTCAACATTCGTAGCGTCAATGTGAATGGTTTTCCCCTTTGATATCACCAATTCACGGCTAATTGGATTGAAATTGTCAACCAACCAAGAAGTTAACTATGCCGTATTTCAACAATCTTCATGTGCAACAGTCGCGAACCCAATCTCATTAACCGCAATGCCTGCGGGGGGGGTTTAGTTTCTTAATAACTTTAGCAAACCTCCTCGCCTTTGATCTCGTAGACAACCTAGGATATTTGGAATCTTCATCACCCTTGCTACCATCTACCACTTTTTTCCCCTTATCCTTCCCCATTTTTTTCTTACTCGCCCCGCACGATCATCAATAGTTGTCGCCTTCCTCTTCTTGCTCTCTTTTGCCATTTCCAATAGAAAAACTAACAAATAAAAGTGGACACTAGTCATTTAATCAAGCATTTATTAACGGACAATATTTATAAAGATTATTTGGGGGACGGTTTGTAGGGAGAAGAACTCTTGAAGAATGAAAATGGAGATGGATTTTCTCACGGTAGGGATTATTTGAGGGACGGTTTGCAGAGAGAATTCTTGTGTTTTGCGGGGAGAAGAACTCTTCGACTCTTCGTTTACCAAGTTGGAGAAGATATGCAAAATTTTAGATAAACACGTCGCCTAAAACCGTTCCTAAATTATAGCCCACTCCCAAAAATAACTTCCCTCCCAAAACCGATCTTAATTAAAATTACCAAACAACCCTTTTTTTAT
Source organism: Rehmannia glutinosa (assembly GCA_016081115.2). NCBI lineage: Eukaryota > Viridiplantae > Streptophyta > Magnoliopsida > Lamiales > Orobanchaceae > Rehmannia > Rehmannia glutinosa. Next base: position 163,467 of record JABTTQ020003076.1, read on the forward strand.
TCAATTATATATTAAAATATGGTAAAATCTCTTTAATCTCAACCATTTAAAAATTAAATCAAGGCCTCGATTTGGTCGTGTACTCACATAAGTTATGTAGACTCACCAGATCCAAATCCTATATATATATATATATATATATATATATATATTATATTCATTTCGATTTTTACACACTATATGAAATTTCTATGTTGACTTAGTTTAAACTTAATTTTTACGCACTATATGAAACATAGTTTAAACTCAAATGTATTAATAAATAAAAATAAATTGTAAAAAAAATCAAGATGAATGTAACTATGTCCATAATTTCATCAAAGTGCAAATATTTTGCTAGCTTCCTTTAGGATAAATTTATTATCGCTTTATTCGATGTTATCCACGCGGGTATTGTCCAACTCCTGTAAAATGGTGAATGTGTCACCACTCACAAAACTTGGTTGTATTTTTGTTCCAAAATAAAAAGAGATAATATCTAAAGTGGGACATATGTCACCATCTTGCATGAATTAGGCACTAATTACATTGATAACATCAACTTAGCCCTTATTACATGACCAATTCTATTCGAATTTTAAAAATTCCATTGTCACCCATCATGAGATGGAGTGGCCTAGTGTATAGGTGGGTTCGTGAGCTGAAATGTTTCAAATTCGAATCTTACCTGCACTACCCGATCAAATCTATTGCACAAGACTTGGTTTGCATGCTATTATATTGAGCCAAAAAAATACACATCAAGAAAATAGTGATTGTGGTCTCATTATGATGGGGAAAAAAGTGGGGAAATTGATTGTCATCCACGCTCCACATAATAACTAGGGCTGAAAATTCGGGCCATCGGATGATTTCATGTTTGGTTTTGGATTGATTTGGGTTATGCTTAGAATACATAAAAATTAAGAGGAAATTGCACTAAGCCCCTGTACTATTTGCGTTTTTACATTTTACCATATAAACTATTTTTTGTTACACTTTACCATATGAATGTGTATATTTTTACACTTTATCCTATATGGACAGTTTTATCCCTAAAATCTTATTTTTCTTAAATTAATAAAAACGGTTCATTACGATCATATCCAACACATTATGCTTTAGTATAAAAATTAATAATCTCTTAAATTCATATATTATTTCATTGGATTGTAGTTGAGTATTCTTATTTAGTGACGAATATTTTCATTACTAATTGACTAAAATTATATATATATATATATATATGTATATATATATATATATATATTTCTTTTTTAATTGGTTAGTGAAGTATACTTAAGATTGGTTGCTAATGACTAAAGTTGGCGGCGATTTATTTTTTCGCTGCAATTTTTTGTTTTTTCGCGTTGCTACGAACCATTGCGATGTCTATTAAGGTTGAGTATATGGAGCGATCATAAAGCTGTACGCGTGGCGAGCATCCCGAAAATTGGCTAAAAATACCTAGCCCATTTCGTTGAAATAATGTATGGATTTAAGAAAATATTAATTTTATATACGATAACATGATAGGCTTGATGACCACAATGAACTTTTTGTCATTATTCTAAGGAAAATAAAATTTTAGGGGCAAAATTGTCCATATTGGGCAAAGTGCAAAAATTTACATATTTCAAATGGTGAAGTGTGTTAGATCTATGTTTTTTATTTTGATCTTGATGATTTTATATAAATGAGTTTTATACCAAAACAATGTCCTCTAATGTTGTTGTCCAAGTACTTCAAACATTTTCAATGGTTTTTACTAAGTTTTTAAGTACTTCTTGAACTTTATTTTTTACAAAAATCGGACAACTTCTCTCGTAAAGAGGTCAACTGGTCGCCCTATGGGCAACCTATACCTGAAAGTTTGTCAAAATAAATAACAATTTGTATCCCGAAAACAGGGAGGGCGTCGGTTGACCCCATAGGCGACCGGTGCACGAATGTTTGTGTTTTTCTTGAAATCTCTCTATTTCAATAGCGAACGGTCACTATCCTTGAGTAACCTGGGTCGCCCTAGACAATAACCGGTCGACCCTCTACAACAACCTGTGTCAAAGCACTTTTTAACGGCTTTAAGATTCAAATTTATAAGAGAGCGATCGTCGCCCTATTGTTTTATTAGCGTAAACTATCGATTGTGCAGATAACTTCTCATGAGTTTAAGGCTTTATTATTTCTTAACCATTTCTTGGAGTTGTTTGATCTTTCTTTTGCGAAATCACTCAATTAGGAGGAACCTATGTTGGGGATTACATCTTGGATTTCTCCTATAAAATACATAAATGCTTGAATGATCAAATACACAACACAAGCATACAACACAACAAGCAAAAACTCAACAAATTATTTGTTCTTCATTTTCAACATACTTGTTGTAATAGCCTAAACTTATAACTTTCACATCTTTCTTATTAGGCTATCCTTTCTTGATTACACTTGCACTTACAAAGTTGTATACATCATTTGAGTTGTAATCTTGATTGTTTCAAATCATCCAAAATAAGACATACTTGTTAAGTGTTCTTATGGTAAGAACCACTTGGTTGATTATTTAGGTGTTGAAGAGTTTGGTGTTCTTCATTGTTGTAAGAAGAGTTTGGTACTCTTTATATGTGTTGTAAGAAGAGTATGGTACTCTTTAAGGTAAATGTTGTAATAGTTTGGTATCTATTAATAAACTTTTTCCTTTTCAAAATCCATTCGAAAATACCGAGTGGTAGTGGATAAGGCTCTAGGTGAGTTGAACCACTTTAAATCATTGTGTTCATCCTTCTTCTATCTTATTATTGAAGTGTTTTTCACTTATTCAAAAAAGAGGGCATAAATCAAAAAATCGGGAAAATCTATTCACCCCCTCCCTTCTAGATTTTTGTAGCCATTTGGACAAATAAATGGTATCAAAGCCAAACTCTTTGGCAAACACGTTGCTCATTGCGAGTAAAGAGGAAAGATCTATGGCTACGAACGAAAGCTACCTCACCATCGGCGCCTCCACCAACAAGTCACCACTATTTGACGTCAACAACTACGCTTTTGGAAGGACCGAATGGAATGCTTCCAAAAGGTTGCGGGTTTGATATATGGAATGCGGTCATCGAAGAAGTTGCCCAACTAACAAAAAAATTGGAGGATGGAACTTTATCTCCCAAATATGACTACAATAAAAAAGGTTAATAGACATTGGTTTTTTAACCGGTGTCTAATGATGAAAAAACCGATGTTGAAACCCGTATGTTGTTAAGGGGGTTTTCAACATTGGTTTTTCACCGATGTCAATAAGTGAAACAACGTCGGTTAAAAAATGCGTTTATTAAGAGACATAAGCGATGTTAAAGCCCATGTTGTCACGCCCCAAACGGGACGCAACGAACGATCCACAACTTAGATACAATAACCAAACAAATCCAGACAAATATCAACGAGAACCCAATGAGATGAGTCTAAATAGCGTGAAATACATAACAAGTACAAGTTACAACTTAAGTGCCAACAAAATCCAAATACATCCAACATAATAACCTGAATAAGTTTAGGCCAAAACTAAAACAACATGTAAAGTACAATATCCAAATCTTAATCGTCAAAGGATCCTACGCCCTTAAATTACAAATTCAAAGAGAGAAAAGAGTAGCAGGATAAACGGAGTCCAACATCAATAGAAGTACATGAAATAAGAACGATCATCGGTAAAAAGGTGCAAGATCGACACGCAGGCGAGGGTCATCAATCGTGGCCGGTTCGAAATCTTCAATATAGTCCCCATCTAAAGGTTAGAAAACAGTGGGGATGAGACAGTAAATCTCGGTGGATGGGGTGATCGTGTGCAAGTGTGGCGCAATATAGTTAATGTGAGAAAACAGTTATATGAAAACGCGTGAGTATGATGCATGGATTCACACACGATTCATAAGCGTCGTGATAAAATATTAAATAATATACTTATACTGATTCAGAAGCGATTCATGGTCACACAGCACTATGTGATTTCAAGCCAAGACATGTAGGATTGCGTACGGAAGTGTAACGCCAATCCTATGCAAGGAGATAATGGTTGCGTCACGGATTTGTAGCGCCAACCAATGCAAAACAGGTAAGCGGTTGCGTGCGGAAATGTAACGCCAACCAAAGCGGGCCGATAACTCCGGAATCGTGTGGATCGGCAGCGATTCCTTCGTTCTTCCTTGTAACTCCCGGTCAAGTATGGTCCAAGACCGACACCTTATCGCTCCATAGGCAAAGACAAAATCCACAGTGGAGCTTGCAAGGCTCGGATCTGTCATAATCATGATTATACCTCGATTACTACGACCCGCTTCCCTTGGACAAACTCCGTCCCTCGTTGCGGGATTAGGGCGATGGGGCGAGGAAGAGTGGAATAGCAGCCGAGCTGCCGGTTCCATCCCGTATCGACGTATCCATTCCGATGTGAGCTCGACACACCAAGTTGACTCAGGACAGGAAAGTAATTACAAGTACAGCGATCAACCAGCAACGAGTATTATTGATTGAGGGAAGCGATTTTAGGAAAAATTTGAAAGACGCGAGTGGCAATTATGGCGTTGGTGGAGTATTTGGATGAAGATGATTATCGGAAGGATAAGCAACCTTCGATATCTTGAAAGATTAGGTGGAACATAAGTCCCGTTATAGATTCAAAATCGCAAGGCGGGAGTCGCTCGCGATCGGGTATTAATCGGTCAAATTGATCCGATAAGTCAAGGGTTTTTGGAAAATAAAATACTTTAATTAAATCTCCAGGTCAGAAGCTCCAGGGCTATTTTAGTAAGAGAGAAAATAATTGGAGTTAGGTCCTTTATAAAAGAGAAATTGTAATTTAGCCCCGTTTTGTAAAAACCAACACTTTTGGGGTTAAAAATTGAATAAATAAATATCCCGGCCTTGAAAAATTATGAGGTCAGTTCCTAAATTCTCCAAATTGTCCAGAGATTCAGGTTTTTTTTTAAAGTTTGAGGTCGAGTTTTTATAAATTCTCACATTGGCCCCAAATTTGTAAAAATTGCCAAATCGGACCTTAAGTTTTTTTTTTTTTTAAATTCGGAACTCACAAACCGGAAGGGCTTTTAATGTGATTCTAGTTGGAAAATGTCACTAAGGTTAGTAGGATACTGGGACAAAAGCAGTTTTTAAAAGAAATCTGTGTAGGTCCTTTAACTTTTGAAAATATCATTTTTGTCCCATTTTAAAATAATTGCCTTTAAGGCTTTTAGGGTCCAATTGTTATGAAATTTGAACCTTGGGTCCAAAATAAAATTAAGTTATAGTTAAGTTAGTATTTCCAGGTGCATGGTCTGCATAAGTCCTGGAAATTTCATTTGGGTCCTCAAGTTTAATATTTTACACATTAGTCCCTCAATTTTTGTAAAATTACTTTCCAAGCCCTAAACACTTGGATTCTTGGAATACTTTTAAAATATGTAATTCCCAGTACCATAAGATTAAAAATTTTATATTTTAAAGTTTAGGTCTGGGGCAGTTTTAAAAATTGCAAAGTAGCCCTTAAACTTTCAAAATTTTACAATCTAGTCCTTGAGCTTTTAAAGGTTGATTTTATTTATCTAAAAACTCTTAAACCTTTATTAAAATGTCCAAAAGTTATTTTTGAACCTGAGTACAGTCCCAAAATTTGAAAATTGCAGAGGGGTCCTTTAACTTTCATTTTCTTGCAATTTAGTCCACCAACTTTCCATTTTTGCATTTTTAAGTCCAAAATTGAAATTTAATCAATTATGCTCGACTTGTCCAGGTTATAAGTCACCCAAAATATAGATTTTAAAGATCATACACATGCATGTCCAATAAATACAAGAATTCATCAAATAAAACATTAAATTGCACATGCATGCACCTAAAATTCAATAAATGGCAATTTTGAGCAACTCTTGAGAATTTTCATGATTTGATATATAAAATTGACATGCAATACATAGATTATACATCTCAAGGCTCATGATCAAAATTTCTACATGCATTTTAATAAAAACACCTAATAGTTAGAAAGTATTTTTCCACCCACCTTAAAATTGGAAAATTGTGAAATAAAAGGATAAATTTCACAATTTTTGGAGGAGGTCACTTAGGTCAGCCCCTAAGTCAAGAAATATCAAAATTTGGAGTTAGAAAAATGAGAGAAAAATTAGAGAGAAAAGAAGGAGATAAGGAAATTGGAAAGACTACACTTTACCTTGTGTAGTAGGTGATTTGAAACTAGTTGGAGCTTCAAATTTGGAGATTTTGGTTCAACTCCAAAATCACCTAAGGTCAGCCCCTATTTCTCAAAAAATGAAAAGGGGGTGTTAAAATTTGAAAAAAATAGAAGGAAGAGGAAAGAAGGGTTCTAGTGCCCAATTCTTACCTTGTAGTCCAATTTTCTCTACTAGTTCTTCTTCAAGTCTTCAAATTTCACCACCATGCATGCATGTCTCCAAGTGGTCTTCTAAGTACCTCAAAATCCAAAATTCAAGCTTATATTAAAAGAGAAGGTGAGGAGTAGTAAGAATTTAAGTTGAATTGAGGAGTGAAATTTCTTACCTTGAGATAGGGGTGTTCGAATTTTTAGTGTTTAAGTGGTAAGATTGTTTGTTTTGGTTTAGATGTTTGAAGAAAGAAGTATGTTTGATGTTAGGAAGAAGATGTTCTTGAAGGTTTGAAGGTAGGCTTGAAGATGTGAAGAACTTGTGTTTGAATTTTGAAGATGTGAAGAAGTGGTACTTGAAGATATGAAGAATTTTTGTTTGAAGATTTGAAGATGTGAAGAGTTGGTGTTTGAAGGTTTGAAGATATGAATGAATTTTTGTTTGAAGATTTGAAGATGTGAAGGATTTTTAGAGAGAGATTAGAGAGAAGAAGGAGAAAAGGTTTGAGAATTAAAATGTGTTGGATGAAAAATGAATTTTTGTGTAAATTTTGCCATTATGGCCGTCCACCATGGGGGGAGAGAGGAATTTTTGTTCAATTTTGTGTCTTGCAAATTGTCTCTTGCATGGGGACAAAAGGGTGGTCAAAGGTATGGAATGAGAAGGAATGTTGGAAGACTTCCAACATGTTGGCAAAATTAATAATAAAGAATTAATGTAAGAGATGATGTGTATAATATTTGAATTAATGGTATAATTATACACAAGATGACTAATATAAGGTGTAGGTGTACAAGAGTTGGATGATATTTTTACTCCAAAAATGTCATCATGGCAAATCCATACTAGGGCTTTATGGTAATTCCATATATTTTTTGTTTGTCCCAAATTTGATGATAATAGATGAAATATATCAATCTCCAAAATATTTAGTGATTTCCTTGATCACTTGTAAGTCTCATGATCACTTAATCTAAATCAAAATCTTAATTCTATAAGGTAAAAGTCTCTAAAATAAATAGTCTCTTAAAATTCTAAGGTGACTAATAAATACAAAAATAGTAATAGTGATCAATCAAGTGATCATAATTGAGGAATGGAATTAATGATGATCATCATCACAAGTAATTAAATAAAATGAAATAAAGTACAAAATGTATATATTATCAATACTTACCCGTCAAAATGACGCGGTAAAATAGTCGATCAAAAGTATAAACAACAATAAGGATCAATTATAAGCTCGGAAAAATTGGGGCTTCACATCCTCCTCTCCTTAAAAGAATTTGGTCCCCAAATTCTCTTAATAGTTCGGATATTGATTCCTTATGTCTTCTTCCATCTCCCACGTTGCGTCTTCGTCTCGGTTGTGGTTCGCGCCACACCACTTTAACCATCGGGATTTCTCTCTTACGCAACCGTCGTATCTGGCGATCAATAATCCGGATTGGCCTCTCGGTGTAGGATAGATTTTCCATTAGATGAGGAGTACCATGAGTGATGATATGTTCGGGATCCGGTTGATACTTCTTCAATCTTGATACGTGGAATACATCGCGCATTCCGCATATGGTCCGGTAACTCGAGTTGATAGGCTAACTTCCCGATTCTCTGTAAAATCTTATAAGGTTCAACATACCTCGGACTCAACTTGCCTCCTTTCTTCGGGTTGATTAATCTTTTTCGTGGTGAGAGTCCGAGAAATACTTCATCTCCGACTTCAAATTCCAAATCCTTTCTTCTCTTGTCCGTGCAACTCTTTTGGCGGCTCGAGCCATGCGAATCCACTCCTTGATCAGCCGACCTTCTCCATGGCCTCTTGAACTAAGTCGACCTTTGGAATCGAGGGCGACTTTCGTTTCTCTTTCGGAGTCCATTGGTCGTCAATCTCCGGTGTAGTGGGGATCTACATTTTCACCCATATAATGCCTCGTAGGGTGTCATCCCAATCGTGGCACGATAAGCTGTTATTCAGGCGAACTCGGCTAATGGTAAGTGCGAATCCCAACTTCCTGGGAAATCCAACGTGCAGGCTCGCAACATATCTTCCAAGGTTTGAATCGTTCGCTCAGACTGTCCATCAGTTTGTGGATGTGCTTCTGTGCTGAAACTTAGCGAGGTACCCAACTTCTCATGCAAGCACTTCCAAAATCTAGAGACAAACCTCGGGTCTCTGTCTGATACTATGTCAACTAGTACTCCATGCAGTCGAATGATCTCTCGGATATAAATCTGCGCAAGTTTACGCAAGCTATCAGTTTTCTTATTGGGTAAGAAGTGTGCGGGTTTCGTGAGTCGGTCTACAACTACCCAAATAGCATCATGGACTCCTACGGTCTTTGGTAGATCCGTCACGAAGTCCATCATTATGTGTTCCCATTTTCACTCGGGAATCCTCTTCTGAAATAATTCCTTTCAAATTCTAGATGAGATTCATACTTATTGTATCTATTCATGAAGGATCTATCCCATCCTCAATATCAAAACTTAGGTGGCCTAGAGGCGCTTATATTCGATCCAAATTCCCATCACCAATTCCAATAATCATTCTCGCTAAAATATCTCTAACAACCTTAGTGGTATGCAAAATTTCTTGTCATCACCTTGTAATAGACACTATTCATAGTACCATATTCATGTGATCCGTAACATTTGCACCACTATTCGATTATCACTTAACCAATCATTTCTACTCCACATATCAGTCTAATGTACTATTCCCATAATTATTAGTTCAAAACATACCTCTTATAATTCAAATCCCGAATATATCCTTGCTTGTCACAGCTAGTCAATACTTCATTTACCTAAGAAAGTGATACTCATTATAATAAAGTCGATTTAACTAAATAGTCGACACCTATTCATATCGTGGTATATTTTCTCGAACAATTGGTAGTAGATTTCATCGCTAAAAGTGCATGATCAACCCATAATCTCCACCCATCAACATATAATAGTCGAGACCTCAGTAATCATTTAATAAGTTATTTCCAAAGTTGTAATCATATGAGTTGCTCCTTCCAAAATCTTGATAGCAATCTCAATTTCCCATATCCATAAGGTCCTTGATTATTCCAGATAAATGTGCACATCTCATATACTTTATATAGAATACTATTATCCGTCTCCTCCGAAATTAATCAATACTTAATACTCAATAACTAAGTCGAAATCAATCAAATTCATATATCATGTGAGTGCCTAGATCACCATAATATTCCGAATACTCACAGATAATCATTATCCCAAATTTAATTCACAAATGAGATATCATAACTTAAAAATATATTTAGTGACAATATCCAGTTGAGACCCTATAATCGTCATATCCTTTACGTATCTTATCCACGATACCAAACAACAAGTCAAATTTGCTTATTTAAGCTCGTAGAAGTATTTAGAACGAATAATACAATGGCATATCATCGGTAAATCCCACTTAGTGATTCCCACACAATCATTCTCTAAACTAATATCATTAGGCATCTAACTTCTATAATATATCATATGACCCAATTATATACTGTCAAGTGATAACCTTATATCCTTCAAGTCTCATCATAATGGGGCATTATAGCCTTCAAATCAAGAAATTCCTTAATGTAAAATTGGAATACACCCATGAAGTCCAACACTAGTAATACCGAGTCAAAGATACATCTGAACCAAAATACAACTGAATCTAATACAACAGGAAGCAAGGTACATCATGGTGGAAAAGTGTCTACAATAACGAAAGCACAACCGACAATCAAGCTAGCTAATCAGTGAGATCGCCATCATCGTCACTAGCTGCTACGTCCATAACCTTAGGGGCCTGTCCAGGTTGAGGTGGTGCCTCGACCTCGGGCCAATCGACGAAATCTAACCACTGCTCGAATCCTGTGCATCATCAAGCGGAGCAGCCTCCGGTGCCTCATGCTCTCCGACCTCGAACTGGATCCTCCTCAGGGTCCTCCTCGGCGTCGGGTATGGGCCCCACCTCGGGTGGTGGCAATAGGTGCATTAGGCTGCCGAGAGCGACCTAAAGCGGCGTCTCTCCGAGCTAGGGCACTGTAAGGTCCTCTATCACCTGTCATCCGCTTGATGAGGGTCTCTCCAAGCGCTCAACGGTATCGCGAGATATGCGGGCGTCAATCTCCCACTTACGGCGGCCGTCACTTGCTCTCTTCATTTTCTCTCACACATTATCCAGGCGTTCTTGGATAATTTGTATCCCGATCCTCCAGCGCCCGTATGGTGTTGTCGCGGTCCTTAATGATAATGGTCAACTCGCTCTTTTCATCTTGGCTCCTTGCCAAGCGCCGTGTCAAGTCACATACCGGGCGCTCCTCGGATAGCTACGAGGTTGCTCGAATACTCTCCCGGTACGGTGAATCGTGAGTGCCCGGTAGTACTCCCGCTCAAAGACGGGTCGAATAAACGTCCCACCAAGCGGTGGTGCGGCTCCATCCTAACCAAACAAAACTAAGGCGGATCGGTCAAAGGCAAAGGAAAGACACGGAGGGGAAAAAGGAAAGAATGAACAAAGAAAGTCGGTCAAGAATCAACTAAGTCAAGACAAGTATGACTATGGTATCTCCAAATATGCGCTCTAACTTTGTTTCAATCTCAATAATATGGTTCTACGCCAAATTGAAATCGATTTCACACTTAATTGGTCAAGTCACGGTAATACCAAAAACACGACCGGGGTCCTATCCTGGGTCAGCTCGGTGTAAGTTTCCATCTTACTAGCCGAGCTCGATACCACTCTTCTTTGTCACGCCCCAAACGGGACGCGCGAACGATCCACAACTTAGATACAATAACCAAACAGTCGGACAAATATCAACGAGAACCCAATGAGACAGAGTCTAAATAGCGTGAGAAATAGATAACAAGTACAAGTTACAACTTAAGTGCCAACAAAATCCAAATACATCCAACATAATAACTGAATAAGTTTACGAGGCCAAAACTAAAACAACATGTAAAGTACAATATCCAAATCTTAATCGTCAAAGGATCCTACGCCCTTAAATTACAGTCAAAGAGAGAAAAGAGTAGCAGGATAAACGGGAGTCCAATATCAATAGAAGTACATGAAATAAGAACGATCATCGGTAAAAAAGTGCAAGATCGACGAGGCGGGCGAGGTCATCAATCGTGGCGGTTCAAAATCTTCAATATAGTCCCCATCTAAAGGTTAGAAAAGCGGTGGGGATGAGACAAAAATCTCGTGGATGGGGTGATCGTGTGCAAGTGTGGTGCAATATAGTTAATGTGAGAAAACTTGATTATATGAAAAACGCGTGAGTATGATGCATGGATTCACACACGATTCATAAGCGTCGTGATAAAATATTAAATAATATACTTATACGATTCAGAAAGCGATTCATGGTCACACAGGCACTATGTGATTGATCCAAGACATGTAAGATTGCGTACGGAAGTGTAACGCCAATCCTATGCAAGGCAGATAATGGTTGCGTCACGGATTTGTAGCGCCAACCAATGCAAAAGCAGGTAGCGGTTGCGTGCGGAAATGTAACGCCAACCAAAAGCGGGCGATAACTCCGGAATCGTGTGGATCAGACAGCGATTCCTTCGTTCTTCCTTGTAACTCCCGGTCAAGGTATGGTCCAAGACCGCACCTTATCACTCCATAGGCAAAGACAAAATCCACAAGTGGAGCTTGCAAGGCTCCGGATCTGTCATAATCATGATTATACCTCGATACTACGACCCGCTTCCCTTGGATAAACTCCGTCCCTCGATTTGCGGGATTAGGGACGATGGGGCGGAAGAGTGGAATAGCACCCGAGCTGCCCGATTCCATCCCCGACGTATCCATTCCGATTGTGAGCTCGACACACCAAGTTGACTTCACAGGCGGAAAGTAATTACAATACAGCGATCAACCGGCAATGAGTATTATTGATTCAGGGAAGCAGTTTTAGGAAAATTTTTGAAAGACGCGAGTGGAAATTATGGCGTTGGTGGAGTATTTGGATGAAGATGATTATCGGAAGGATAAGCAACCTTCGATATCTTGAAAGATTAGGTGGAACATAAGTCCCGTTATAGATTCAAAATCGCAAGGAGAGGGAGTCGCTCCGCGATCGGGTATTAATCGGTCAAATTGATCCGATAAGTCAAGGGTTTTTGGAAAATAAAATTCTTTAATTAAATCTCCAGGTCAGAGGTCCAGGGCTATTTTAGTAAGAGAGAAAATAATTGGAGTTAGGTCCTTTATAAAAGAGAAATTGTAATTTAGCCCCGTTTTGTAAAAACCAACACCTTTGGGGTTAAAAATTGAATAAATAAATATCCTGGCCTTGAAAAATTATGAGGTCAGTTCCTAAATTCTCCAAATTGTCCAGAGATTCAGGTTTTTTTTAAAGTTTGAGGTCGAGTTTTTATAAAATTCTCACATTGGCCCCAAATTTGTAAAAATTGCCAAATCGGACCTTAAGTTTTTAAAATTCGGAACTCACAAACCGGAAGGGCTTTTAATGTGATCCCAGTTGGAAAATGTCACTAAGGTTAGTAGGATACTGGGACAAAAGCAGTTTTTAAAAGAAATCTGTGTAGGTCCTTTAACTTTTGAAAATATCATTTTTGTCCCATTTTAAAATAATTGCCTTTAAGGCTTTTAGGGGTCCAATTGTTATGAAATTTGAACCTTGGGTCCAAAATAAAATTAAGTTATAGTTAAGTTAGTATTTCCAGGTGCATGGGCTGCATAAGTCCTGGAAATTTCATTTGGGTCCTCAAGTTTAATATTTTACACATTAGTCCCTCAATTTTTGTAAAATTACTTTCCAAGCCCTAAACACTTGGATTCCTGGAATACTTTTAAAATATGTAATTCCCAGTACCATAAGAGTAAAAATTTTAAATTTTAAAGTTTAGGTCTGGGGCAGTTTTAAAAATTGCAAAGTAGCCCTTAAACTTTCAAAATTTTACAATCTAGTCCTTGGGCTTTTAAAGGTTGATTTTATTTATCTAAAAACTCTTAAAACTTTATTAAAATGTCCAAAAGTTATTGTTGAACCTGAGTACAGTCCCAAAATTCGAAATTTGCAGAGGGGTCCTTTAACTTTCATTTTCTTGCAATTTAGTCCACCAACTTTCCATTTTTGCATTTTTAAGTCCAAAATTGAAATTTAATCAATTATGCTCGACTTGTCCAGGTTATAAGTCACCCAAAATATAGATTTTAAAGATCATACACATGCATGTCCAATAAATACAAGAATTCATCAAATAAAACATTAAATTGCACATGCATGCACCTAAAATTCAATAAATGGCAATTTTGAGCAACTCTTGAGAATTTTCATGATTTGATATATAAAATTGACATGCAATACATAGATTATACATCTCAAGGCTCATGATCAAAATTTCTACATGCATTTTAATAAAAACACCTAATAGTTGGAAAGTATTTTTCCACCCACCTTAAAATTGGAAAATTGTGAAATAAAAGGATAAATTTCACAATTTTTGGATGAGGTCACTTAGGTCAGCCCCTAAGTCAAGAAATATCAAAATTTGGAGTTAGAAAAATGAGAGAAAAATTAGAGAGAAAAGAAGGAGATAAGGAAATTGGAAAGACTACACTTTACCTTGTGTAGTAGGTGATTTGAAACTAGTTGGAGCTTCAAATTTGGAGATTTTGGTTCAACTCCAAAATCACCTAAGGTCAGCCCCTATTTCTCAAAAAATGAAAAGGGGGTGTTAAAATTTGAAAAAATAGAAGGAAGAGGAAAGAAGGGTTCTAGTGCCCAATTCTTACCTTGTAGTCCAATTTTCTCTACTAGTTCTTCTTCAAGTCTTCAAATTTCACCACCATGCATGCATGTCTCCAAGTGGTCTTCTAAGTACCTCAAAATCCAAAATTCAAGCTTATATTAAAAAGAGAAGGTGAGGAGTAGTAAGAATTTAAGTTGAATTGAGGAGTGAAATTTCTTACCTTGAGATAGGGGTGTTCGAATTTTTAGTGTTTAAGTGGTAAGATTGTTTGTTTTGGTTTAGATGTTTGAAGAAAGAAGTATGTTTGATGTTAGGAAGAAGATGTTCTTGAAGGTTTGAAGGTAGGCTTGAAGATGTGAAGAACTTGTGTTTGAATTTTGAAGATGTGAAGAAGTGGTACTTGAAGATATGAAGAATTTTTGTTTGAAGATTTGAAGATGTGAAGAGTTGGTGTTTGAAGGTTTGAAGATATGAATGAATTTTTGTTTGAAGATTTGAAGATGTGAAGGATTTTTAGAGAGAGATTAGAGAGAAGAAGGAGAAAAGGTTTGAGAATTAAAATGTGTTGGATGAAAAATGAATTTTTGTGTAAATTTTGCCATTATAGCCGTCCCCATGGGGGAGAGGAATTTTTTGTTCATTTTTTGTGTCTTGCAAATTGTCTCTTGCATGGGGACAAAAGGGTGGTCAAAGGTATGGAATGAGAAGGAATGTTGGAAGACTTCCAACATGTTGGCAAAATTAATAATAAAGAATTAATGTAAGAGATGATGTGTATAATGTTTGAATTAATGGTATAATTATACACAAGATGACTAATATAAGGTGTAGGTGTACAAGAGTTGGATGATATTTTTACTCCAAAAATGTCATCATGGCAAATCCATACTAGGGGCTTTATGGTAATTCCATATTTTTTTTGTCCCAAATTTGATGATAATAGATGAAAT
The DNA here is from genome assembly GCA_016081115.2 of Rehmannia glutinosa. Classification (NCBI taxonomy): domain Eukaryota; kingdom Viridiplantae; phylum Streptophyta; class Magnoliopsida; order Lamiales; family Orobanchaceae; genus Rehmannia; species Rehmannia glutinosa. The sequence continues at coordinate 178,528 of JABTTQ020003076.1, forward strand.
ATATCAATCTCCAAAATATTTAGTGATTTCCTTGATCACTTGTAAGTCTCATGATCACTTAATCTAAATCAAAATCTTAATTCTATAAGGTAAAAGTCTCTAAAATAAATAGTCTCTTAAAATTCTAAGGTGACTAATAAATACAAAAATAGTAATAGTGATCAATCAAGTGATCATAATTGAGGAATGGAATTAATGATGATCATGATCACAAGTAATTAAATAAAATGAAATAAAGTACAAAATGTATATATTATCAATACTTACCCGTCAAAATGACGCGGTAAAATAGTCGATCAAAAGTATAAACAACAATAAGGATCAATTATAAGCTCGGAAAAATCGGGGCTTCACACATGTTGTTAAAGTGTGAATGATTTAACAACGTTTTCTAACCGATGTTGTTTCTTATAACAACATCATTTTGCATGAAGTATGAGAAAAATTAGAAACTATTTATGGAGGTACTAAGACAGTTAAACAAGATAAAAAAAACCCATGTTTGTTAAAGATTTTGAAAACTTCATAATGTTCAAGGGTGAAGGGATTTCGAAAATGGTGGAAAGGCTCGACAACATCGCCAATCCTTTATGGCACTCGTAAAAGTCATCTCGAAAGAAGATAAGATAACAAAAGTCTTGAATGCTCTTCCGGTTCATGGTCCTGCGAAAAAGTGATGGGTATAACGGAAGCTCAAAATCTTGAGACTCTCAAGTTTGATGAGCTAATTGGAAATCTTATCATATATGAAATCTATCTTAAAGAAAGGAAGAATTCCAAACCACCCATCTTTCAATCGGGTATGCATTCTACAACCTAAAGGCCTTGCTTCAAATTCAAATAATTCATAATATGCAAGTGATGAGGAGGATGAAGGAAACCGCCGCCCTTGTTCAAATATTTGCCAAATTTGTCAACAAAAATAAGGCAAGAAAGGCTAGAGACAACTCATACTTTAAATGCGAGAAAATTCGGACACATTATAGTCGATTGTCCTAAAATGGCGGAGGAGGAGCAAAGTAAGAAAAAGGCTTTTCCGAAAAAGAAAGCTCTCAATGCGGATGTCAAAACGTGGGATGAACTTCTTGCAACATCCGATGATGAAGAGAAAACCGAACATAGTCTCATGGCAATAACTAATGAAGACAATGAAGTACATCCTAACTCTTCCTATTTAATTAATGAGTTACAAGGTGATTATGATGACTTACAAAATGAGTTTAGAGACATGATTTGTAAATACAAGAGATGGTGTCAAATAGAAGTGCGGTAAAGGCGATACGAACAAGTTCGATATTTCAAAGCATTGTACAACAAGATGTTGGTTTGGAATGCGACAATCCGATATGAAGCAGAGGATGCGAGGCCTATATGAAGAGATTGCATGCCTCCCATTCAATCGAAATGGAGTTCTTGCGTGAATTTCATCGAAAAGAAATTCTGCGTGTTGAGGAAACCATGAATACGAAGTTCACCTTCTCATGGTGAAATGAAAGCCAGTGGCGATTGAATCAAAAGCCACTCGCTCGAGAATTTTGCACAACATATGCCGCAACTTCTTATGAATCTCTTGACCATGCTCATTCATTTACTATTGCTAAAGTCAAAAGTCTTGATTCCAAAAATTAACTGCTCACTAAAAAAAGAAAGTTTGAAAAAGGATGTACAACGTTTCAAATTGAGTACCGATAAGGTCACAAAAATTGATGTTCAAAGAAGTGAGCAATCTAAACTAGGACTTGATTACAAACCTTTTCAAACCAATTTCAAGAAAATAAACAAGCTCCAACTTTGATCCGTGCTAGTACTCGAGAATAATTACTTGCTTTTATTGTGGTAAAAATGGACATCTTGCTAGCACTTGTAAACTTAGAAACAATAATAGTCATTTTTGGAGACCCAAATGTCTCAATGCTAACCTCCATGGACCCCAAAACTCAGGGTACCTAAAAATAATTTATTTGTAGGTAGTAGGGGTAATAACAATCATGGAGGATTTCAAATGGCTCGTGGACAGCGCATGTTCGTGCCATATGACCGGAAGAGAACAACTCTTTACCAACATCAAGCTCCAAGAAGAAGAAATGGTCATGTTCGGGAATAATAGGCAAAGTTCTTGGCAATAGAGGCGTTGGTAACTCTTTTTCCTCTTTACATGATGTATTATTAATAGATGGGCTCAAGTTTAATTTGATAAGCGTAAGCCAACTTTGTGATTTAAATTATGATGTTCTTTTTAATAAAGAAAAATACATTATTCTTAAAAATGGTAAAATTCTCTGTGAAGCTAGTAAAAAAGGAAATCTTAATAAAATTCGTACAAGTGATTTGGTTAGTCAAAATGTTTCTTGTCTTGTCGCTAGCAATGATTTATCTAGTTTATGACATAGGCGACTTGGACATGTTGGATACAAAAATTTACAAACTATTTACAAAAATCAACATGTCAAAGGACTACCAAAAATTAAATTTTGAAAACCTTGGCTTATGTGATACTTGTTAAAAGAACAAATTAGTTAAAAGTAATTTTAAGCCCAAAAATGAAATTTTCACAATCAAACCTCTACAACTTCTTCATCTATATTTGTATAGGGATATTGCACGGAGAGTTTAAGTGGAAAACATTACACTTTTGTTATAGTTGATGATTTTCTAGATATACTTGGGCTATTTTTCTTGCTAATAAAAGTGATGTCGCTAATGAGTTTGCTAAGTTGTGTAGACTTATTAAGAAAGAAAAGGAAGATACTATTAAGTCTATCGAAGTGATCGAGGAGGTGAGTTTGATGGTGATTTTAGAATCTTATGTGAAACAAAGGGATATGCTCATAATTTTTCGGCTCGAGAACTCCTCAACAAAATGGTGTAGACAGAAAGAAAAACCGGACCTTACAAGAAATGTATCGGTCTATGCTCAATGAATTTTCACTTCCAAAATATTTTTGGGGCAAGCCGTAAACACCGCTTGCTATGTTATGAATTGGGTATATTTTGTCCCAAGTTAAATAAAACTCGCATGAGCTTTGGAATGAAGAACACGGATATTAATTATTTCAAAATATTTAGTTGCAAGTGTTTTATTTTGAACACCAAAGATCAATTGGACAAACTTGATCTTAAAAAGTGATGAAGGGATATTTATGGGGTACTCGACTAAGAGCAAGGCATATCGGGTTTATAATAAAACTAGCATGGTTGTCTCTATTCACGTCAAATTCAATGAAGCCCCAGGAGTTGAAAGAATCCCAAATGATGATAGTGATAAAGAAGATGAAGTTGGTCCAATTGTTCTAAATGACACTCAAAATGGTCAACCTTCTACCTTAAATGATCAATCTTCAACTTTAAATGTTCAACAAGAAGATAAAAGTGATACTTTTATCGGACAAAATGGGTATTCGGAACAAACTCGATGATCAAGGCAATATTGTTCGAAATAAAGCAAGGTTAGTAGCTCAAGGTTATTGTTAAGAAGAATGTATTGACTATGATTAAACATTTGCACCGTAGCACATTTAAAAGTTATACGTATTTTACTTGCCTATTCTTGTTTCAAAAATTTCAAACTTTACCGAATGGATGTTAAATCCGCATTTATAAATGGTTTTATTCAAGAAGAAGTCTATGGTAAACAACTTTCGGGGTTCGAAAATTTTTCTAGGCAAAATAATGTTTATAAACTTAAAAATGCCTTATACGGTTTAAAACAAGCACACCGAGCTTGGTATGATAGACTTGGTTCATTTCTATTACAAAATGGTTTTGCAAAAGGTAAAGTTGATACTACACTCTTTGTTTTCGAAAAAGGGCAAGATTGTTTATTACTTCAAATTTATGTTGACAATATTATTTTCGGTGCTACTAATGAATCTCTTTGCAATGAGTTTCAAAATTGATGCAAGGTGAATTTGAGATGAATATGATGAGAGAACTCAATTTCTTCCTTGCACTTCAAATAAAACAATGGCAAGAAGGTATTTACATATCTCAATCAAAATACACCAAAGAGCTTCTAAAGAAGTTCAAAATTGAAGAAGGAAGAACCATGCAACTTCTATGGAATATCAAACTTGACAAAGATGAAAAAGGCAAGCCGGTTGATGAATCAAAATATCGAGGTATGATTAGTAGTTTACTTTATTTAACCGCAAGTAGACCCAATATTCTTCATGTTGTATGCTTATGTGCTCGATTTTAAAGCAATCCCAAAGAATCTCATTTAAGTGTCGTTAAAAGAATTTTTCTATATTTAAAAGGCACTATTTCTTATGGTTTATTTTATCCAAAGAATGAAAATTTTTCTTTAAAAGGATATAGTGATTGATTATACGGGTAATATTGATGATCATAAAAGTACATCCGGATAATGTCAATTTTTAGGCGATTGCTTAGTATCTTTGTCATCAAAGAAACAAAATTGTGTATCTTTATCAATGAAGCTTAAGTTGAATATATTTCGCGGCTTTTGTTCTACTCAACTTCTTTGGATGAAACAAACTCTAGCGGATTATAAATGTTCTTTCGAAAATGTTTCTATTTTTGTGACAATACTTCCGCTATAAATATTTCTCAAAATCCAGGTTCATCACAATCGAACCAAGCATATTGAGGTTCGACATCATTTTCTAAGGGATTGTGTTTCTAAATGAAAAATAGAGATGTGCTTTGTTAAGTCTCAAAATCAACTCACGGATATTTTTACAAAACCGTTAAGCTGCGAGTCTTTTGCTTCAATTCGAGCTCGTTTGGGCATAATGTGTATTGAATAAGATCTATGTGTTGCATTTTGTTCATTTTTAAAAACTTAGGGGTGAAAAATCATATTTTTAAACTTGAAATTCGGACAGAAAAGCGCCTTTGCACAGGATAGGTCGCCTGGGAGGTCGACCGTCGCCTGTTCGAGCACCAATCGCCCCCATGAGCAACCGGTCGCCCCTGTTGTGAGTGTCCTTAAATTGCTTTATGTCCTGGCTTTTGTCTTATTTTCCTATTTCACACCCCTTCGCCCAATTAACACACATCTCACTCAAAATGATTTTCTCTTGCAATTTCTATTATATTGGGCTTCTACAATAACTATATTATACATTTTATTCATCTTCCACAATCATTGGTAAGTTTTGACTTCACTTTTCTCATCTAAATTGGGTTGAACCCTTGTATTTTTTTTCAAATTTTTGGCACTTGTAATTGATGAATGCATGTATTAGTATGATGGGGATTATGTATATTGTTGAATTGTTGCTATAGAATTAGGTTTAATATTGAATTTTTGGCTTGATTCTATATACAAATGACATATACATCTTTATTTTCTATTTATGCATACCAAGTGTTTGATAAAATGTCTCAATGAAAATTTCATCTTTTGTATGCTCTTCTTGATTATAATTTATTACAATCCACATATTGATCATGATTATGCTACTCTCCCATGTTCTTTAAATGATATTATGATTTTTGTACTCAAAGCATGATATTGTCATGATAATTGTTCGTTTTTATCCTCATGCGCACTTTGATATCTATCTATCATGTTTTTATTGTGCTAATAGTCTTTTTGATGATTACGAGGGGGTGAAATGAGCTTATAAGCTAATGGTAGGATCAAATGAGCTAGAAAAAGCTCAAAAGCTCACGAGAAAAAGCTCGATTATAAAAAGCTATAAGTGTGGATTATTGTTGATTTTATTGAGGATTATAACTAATGACTTATTTTTTGACAGTGGGAGCTTTTAAGCTCTTAAGCTTTTAAGCTATTTCGAAAAAGCTAAGCTTCTAGTTTTTATGTTGTTTGCTTTTATGCTTATTCATTGCTTAGCATCTTGATAAGGGGAGCTTATAAAACTTGTTTTGAAAAACCATTTCTCCTATCCTTATGTTTTTCATCTTGAGAAGTGTTGCTTAAATGGATAGTTGATTTGACAGAAAAACTTGTTTTCTTTTAAATTCGATCTCTTAAAATTATTTTGGTTTGTAATAATTAAAAAGGATGAGGTTGTTAGATCTATGTTTTTATTTTGATTTTGATGATTTCATATAAATGGGTTTTATACCAAAACAATGTCCCCTAATGTTGTTCAAATACTTCAAAACATTTTCAATGATTTTTACTAAGTTTTTGAAGTACTTCTTGAACTTTATTTTTGACAAAAATCGACAACTTCTATGTGAAGAGGTCGATCGGTCGCTCTATAGGGCAACTCATACATGAAAGTTTGTCAAAACAGAGAACAATCCGTATCCTGAAATGGGGAGGCGGACCAGTGTCGTCCCCCAGGGTGACCGGTGCTGAATGTTTGTGTTATTCTTTGAAATCTCTCTGTTTCAACCGCGAATGGTCACTATCCTGAGCAATCGGTTGCCTATAAAGCGACCGTCGCATACTGAAACGATGTGGTTGACCCCTACATCAACTCAGATTAAAACACTTTTCAACGGCTTTATATTTCGAATTTATAAGAGAGCAACCGGTCGCTCTATTATTTTATCAACGAAACTATCCGTTGTGCGGACACTTCTCATGATTTTAAGGCTTTATTATTTCTTAACCATTTCTTGGAATTGTTTGATCTTTCTTTTGCGTAAATCACTCAATTAGGCGGAGCTTATGTTGGGATTATATCTTGGAGCTCTCCTATAAATACATAAAGGCATGAAGGATCAAATACACAACACAAGCATACAACACAACAAGCAAAAATTCAAACAAATTCTTTGTTCTTCACTTTCAACATACTTGTTGTAAAAGCCTAAGCTTATCACTTTCACATCTTGCTTATTAGGCTCTCATTTCTTGATTACACTTGCACTTACAAAGTTGTATATATCATTTGAGTTATAATCTTGATTATTTCAAATCATCCAAAACAAGACATACTTGTTAAGTGTTCTTGTGGTAAGAACACACTTGGTTCATTATTTAGGTGTTGAAGAGTTTGGTGTTCTTCATACGTGGTGTTGTAAGAAGAGTGTGGTACTCTTCAAGGTAAATGTTGTAATAGTTTGGTATCTATTAATAAACTTTTTCCTTTTCAAAATCCATTCGAACATATCGGGTGGTAGTGGATCGCTCTCAGGTGAGTTGAACCAGGTGTTCATCGTTGTTCATCCTTCTATCTTATGTTTGAAGAGTTTTTCACTTATTCGAAAAAGATGACATAAATCGGAAAATTTGGAAAATCTATTCGCTCCTCTAGATTTTTGTAGCCACTTGGACTAACAAAGTGTAACAAAAAAATATCTCATATAGTAATGTGTAAAAACGCGAATAGTACACGGGATTTAGTGTAATATACTCAAAAATTAATTAAGATGTAACATATCTGCGTTTTAAACAAATTGGTATCATATTTGTATCGATCGTATTCGTGTTCGGATTTCTTGTGTTTGTGTTTAGGTATTTCTCAATAACTCGTCTTAGGGTTATCTTGTTGGGTTATCGCGTCGTATCAATAATGAATGTTAAAAAACAGAATATTCGGAGGGCTGAATGTGAATTGCAACAAGTTTGGGGGTGTTCGTAAAGTACCGTCACTTGTAGACCTCCAACCCAAGGCAAACTTTGTTGCTCTTTCGACTTTCACCGTCTAAAATATGCACTCCGGACTCCCAATCCACATTTCGAATCCAAATTCCGCCACACTGAAAAATTCCTTTACCTTCAAAGTTACAAATTGTTAGCAATACTCCAAATTCTGCTTTGGTAAAGGTACGTCCAGTACTTATCTCACTTTGAGATTCTTTACGTGTATCCATTTGGGTTTCAATCTGTTCATATGTTATCGAGAAATTTTATGCTGCTTATTTGGGTATTATAATAGTCGGTGTATCATGAATTGTTGTTATTGTCATAATTAATTTTTAAAATCATTTTTTAGCAGAAAATCGGCTGAAATCCCATCTTTCAGTTCTTGAATTTGTCCAAATTCCGGAGCTTTTCAATTATATGGTGAATATAAAGGGACTTGCATGAAAACTTGTTCAAGGGATTTCGCACCAGCAAAATTATAGGAATCAGCTTGATAAAATGGGTATCCTTAAGTACCAGTTTGCTGTTACTGGTGTTGGAGGATATATTGCAAAGTGTATCCCCATTTGTTGCTAACAGAGCTGATATGGGGAGTCCTGCCTATGCAGGTTTGGGGGAAAAAATGTTTCAATGTCATTTTCTGGATTTATAGTTAATAATTGATATTTTCAGGGATTTTCCTCTTGCATTTGATTTTCTGAGTTTGGTGAAACTAAAAGGAGCTTTGATTTGATTAGGAAGCTCTGGAATGGGAGCACAAAAGCAAAATTTCTTATAAAGATGCATGCTTGTGGACCTGATGCCATTTTGTAGTGCTTCTTGGTGCTTCAAAGATTCTCCAGGATCATCGTGCGATTCTGAGGTTTATTTCTTCCCCTTTCTTTGGGCAATTTCAGATTTATGGAAATATTTGTCTTTTCTGATTTGTGTAATTACGATACTGAAGCAGTAATTTTTGAGCCCTTAGAATGCTATGTGTGGGTCGAATAATAAATTTTTGATTTCTAGTTATTTAACAAAATTTTGTTTTGTAAGATGGCCTTGTATTAGCAGTCAGTGTCTGAGTAGATAGCAAAAAAATTGCTTCTTCTTATGCATCATAACTTCAGTTAATCTTTCTTGATGAGAGAGAGTCTGGCTCTTTGAGGGTCAAGTGGTAGATCGATGTTTTTTTCCATGAAAAGTCACTATGGTCTTGGTTGTATTGTTATAAATTCTTCTTATGCATCATATTGTTTAGGCACACAGTGGCATGTCAGGAACTTTATGGTTTGGACAAAGGGAGTGTTTGCAAACTTCGCTTTTGGAGGAAGTGTTATATTACCGTGAAAGCGGCAAGTAGTTGAGAACTAGAAGTTGAAAAGTGATTTAAGTTAAGAGAGGGTGCTTGGTGGATAAGCTGTAAAAGGGTTTTTGTGTGTGTGTAAAAGTCAAACTAGAACTAGAATCAGAAATCTAAAGCACCCCTCCCCATATTTTTAAAGTGCTTAAATGAAGCAAAGATTAGAAGCTCAAGTTCGCATTTGCAAACCCTAAAAAGTGATTTTCTTCCAGCTAAATAAAACATGAGAATCACCTTTTTTTTAGTGTTTGCAAACACTCCCAAAGACTTATGGCAATTCATATACCTTAAGAGTTCCCTTGAAGCTAGTGGGAGCAAAACTTAAGAGATAAAGATCATCTTTGGTTTTTTCTAACATTTTAGTGGCTCCGCAGTCAGTTATTGGCTATGATTGACCAGCACAGTAAGCCTGAGGTTGCATATTCTAGTATAACTTATGAGATCATAATTATAAGAGTTATCATGCTTGATTTTTGCCAGGCTTATAGAATCTATTATACTGCTGCACAAGCAGTAAGAGTTTGAATTTTTTACGATCCAGTGGCACGATACAGAACGTATGACAACCTCATTTCACTAACTTTTCACCTTATATAGTACCAAACACCCCCAACATCTAATTGTTATAGCTGCTCCAAAACATTCCTTGGTGTAGCCTTCCCTTCATTCATGTCATCTTCAATGTTGTTTTCCACTATGTCTACCACCTCTCACCATGTTCAAGACCCATGTAAAGTGGAGATAAAAGCATACAAAATATGAGAATTAAGTATATCTTTGCTATCATTACCTACGTAATCAGTTGTTCATTTTTCCTTCCTTTCTCTCCTTACTAGTTTAAATAAATTTTTATTGCTGTGAACGCTCTCTACTACGACTCTTATTAGTAGAATAATCGGAATAACTTTTGATGTAGTGTGTGTACATGTCTATTACTGTGTATAGTGTTTTAATACACATTGGTTTGATACTTTTAGAAAATGTAGAGTAGGTGAAAATCTCCGGGGTTTTGGGAGGAGCAATGTCACCTGGGCAGTCGCGTAAGCATCTTGGCAGTGACTAGTAACAACTATGACGCTCATTGTAGTCATAGCCCCTGGTACATATACTTGATGTCAGTGCACTTTGTCTTGATTCCTTTGTTTTTAAACCCACCATAAGTCCATAATAGATGCATCTAAACCATGTCATACAATCGTATCTAGATATGTTGTTGTATATATATACATATATGTATATACACATCTTTCTTTTACCATTTACAATGTTGTTCTATGGTCGTTTTGACAAATAGAAAGATTTAACCATCCATCCCCATAATTTCAACCTATAAGAATTTGCTAAATCCTCCTCCAATCTAATTCATGTTTCTATTGGTGGGTTGGTCCAGATAATTTCATAGTAAAATTGAACATCTCTTATGTCTCTTGAATTGGGGACATAATTTTCGCTGAAACTTATATAATTCTATGTCATCTCTCTTGTCATTAAAAAATAAAAATCAGGAAGGACTAGTGTCATGTTACTTGTATGGCTTTGCGAATGCATATAGCTGGATCTAAACTTTCTCTGGGCTTACAGGAAGCTTCATCATTATGAATTCCAGTATTTAAATATTTCACCACAATCATGTATCCTATGAACTAATATTATATGGAATCTAATATAGCGAACCATTGTACTATCGAGTGCAACTAGTGCACAGAGTATATCTTCAATTCAGGCTCATACTATCATTTAAATAACTCACAATAAAACAAGGTTGAATAGAACTTCTGAGAAGAACACTAAGTTTAGAACATGAACATGAAAGATCTTAGAAATTCCCTTGATAATCCAAGGATAGATGGTGTCTCAAATATAAAACCCTGATAATAATTTGTTATCTTTATTTTAGTGCCTTCACTAGCTTTAATTTGTGCCCAGATTGGTAGGGCAATCTAACTGCCGAGGCTTTCAAGAGACTGGGTTGCCACTGGTCGAAGCTGAGTCATGTTGACCACCAGAATTGATAGTCAGCTGGTGTGTCCTCAGTACCTCCAAGGCCTCAGCTACTTTTGCTTGCAGTGCTTCTGGAGATGCAATAAGTTGCAGAATCTCTGTATTGTCCAACTCCAGAAGCATTCCTGTAACTTTGGATACTTTCTCTGGCTCCAACTCCTCAACAAGAGGATATAGATTCTCACCCAAGACTCTACGCCGCTCTTCAGGTGTCAATTCTGCAAGGAAAAGGGGCTGCTCACCTGGTGTCATATGTGCAAATTGAGAAGCCAAATCACGAGGTGGAGTGTTGGGGGTCTTGCAGCATCTGGATCAGTATCATTCATTTCGAACATTCCGATGTCATATAGATTTAGAAATAGTTCATCAGTATCATCTAGTCCAAAGGGTAGGCGGACAACAAATTTAGGCATGGGCTCCTCATCCCAGCTGCTATCAAAAACAGGGAGACGATGATACAGCCTTCCCTGCGTCTGGTTATGCGTCAATGGTAAATACATTCTAACAATTAACTTCGATGGGTGAATAATCATATTTAATTAGTATTAAAATTTCATAACCATTGTAATAAGACTTCCTGAGAACATAGAACTGGGCAAATATTTCATATAGTTATTTTTGCATCAGAGGTGTTACAGATGCTCAGGTAGCATGAATGCATACTGGTACAAATATAAAATATTAGAAAGTCAATACCACATGAGTTCAAAAATAATGAAATTTCCTTAAAGAACCAAATTTTTCGCCTTAAAGGGCTTGTAAAGATGTATATAATCCCATAACCAGTGCGCACACCACTTTGATTCAGAAATCAAGAGAACATAATGAGATAATTACAGTTACACAGATCCGTGAATGTGTTCCACACACATGTTTATGTCTCAATAAATATTCAGGACACGGTTTTAATTGTAATGGTCAAGGACACAGTTTTAATTGTAATGTTCAATTTAGCATTTGTTTGTGTGCTTTGATATCTTTACATTTCTGAGTTGAAAAATAGAGGCAAGAAAGCATAAATTTAATAGTTACATGAGAAACGCACGATTAGATTTAGGAAGCCACACACACAGAAATATATATTGTGTGTGTAGATCTATGAAACATAAACAACATCCTTCACCCTCTCTCTCTCTGAGAGAATGAATACGTCTATAGTTGCAAGTGTATAGAAATAAATCCAAGATTACTGAAAACTTATAGCCACATAAAATTCTTACCGAAAATGAGATGGGGAAAAACATGGTTGGCGTGAATAGCTATGTGATTGTGTTTTTATGTAGAAAGATCGAGTGATAATGACTTTCGTCGCTTTAGAAGCTGAGAATAAGAATGGAAGAAAAAGAGGAGCAAAAGAAGGATAATATAATCGAAGGTTTGCTGCGGTGGGCAGATTAGAGACACATAATGGGTTTTTATAGGACTGGACACCTAATTTCATTTATTAAATACCTCACCTACAGCGGTAATTTAGAAGGCGAGTAATAATGTATAATAATTACGACTTACCAAAACATATTCTCGTAGTTAATGTTCGTAATTCTATGTGTGATATGAGTTGTAAACACTAATGTGCTATGTAGAGACATTATTGTAGACTTCTGGTGGGTAATGTTGAAGGGGTCCCTTAAATTTGACAAGGGCCAAAAATAAATCTGGGAAAAGGTTTCTATGTCCTAAATTATTTGCGGAATCACCCAACTATTACTTATTATATCCTAATTGAATGAAAGAGAATGGAAAGGAATGTGTACATTTTTTTTTTTTTTTTTCGCTTATGAGCGTTAGTCATTGCTAAAGCTGTGGATTTTTCTTTCTCTCAGAAACTTTTTTTTCATTTATTTATAATTGAGTGACCGATATTCAGTTTTTCAAGTGATTAAATTACAACAATTGAAGATAAGTTTTGTCATATAGTGGAGTCTTCGTCATGAGGTTGAATTTTTTTAGAAGGCATAATAAATTTATGCCTTCACTAAAAAGGAAAAAAAAAACTTATTCCTATTGTGGTCAAACTGCATGCAAGGAAACAGCACGATTAAGATTTAGCTGCATTTCAAGGGTGTTAAAAAGCTAAGAACACCTTTTAATACTTGAAAGCACTATCAGATATTCTAATATAAAATTCCTGAAGGCTAACTAATTTCCCCATGGATAATTGAGTTTAACCGAAAATATTTAGTTTATTTATTTTATTATTTAGTTTATTTTTTATTGACCCTTAATGCGGGATAGTTGTTAAATGATAATATTAGTATCTACCAGTGAATTAAGCAGACTAAGGATTGATATTTTTCATTGTTTTAAATGGGTTTTGAAGTGTCACTGATTCACTCTATCAATAACCGAGCGGAAAAGTGATATTTCGAATAAGTGTTTTCATAATCTTCTTTGTCCGGAGAAATGGTTCATCGAAATAATGAGCTTGAGCTGTTTCAAAAAATTTGCAATGATTTTGCTCAACTATTTCGTTATCGTTGGGAACGATGGACAAAGTCCCACTTTTAGGCCTTTTATTAGTTAGTCCTGGTAAATCCCAAACCCAATCTCGGGGAGCCCTGCACATAAAAAGTATCAATCCTGGAACTGAGAGGAAACTTTCGTATCTAAAAGGAATTTGGGTATCCATGTACCATATATTTCACCTGATATATTTCTCTTATTAAATTTTGTCATTCTGTTTATCAAAATATTAATTGATGTCTATGATACAAAAGTTTTACATAAGTATGAGACACTTCATGGAAAGAAATAAAAAATTGCCGACTACTCAGTTGCCATTATTACTAAGCCTCTCTCAATCTAGAACTAATGATTTTGGATGGCCTTTTAGTAATATGTCTAAGCCATATTAATTGTCCCTTGTGGTATTATAAACTGCCTAAACCAAGTCATTTACATGCTTGGTTCTTTTTTATCAATTTCTTTTTGAGATTTTACCTCAACATCCCAGGTTCAATTATTTGCATACATGTTACTAATACCCCAATTTTCAGCACCAGATTTCATTATCAGCTTTACTACCATCCCTCTTTTTCTAGTACCTGCAAGATGGTATTCAAGTTTTATAATTGAGCATCAAGTAGTTTTGATACATTTATGATTGAGATGCATGGTTACAGATGAAATTGATGCATTTGTTTTGAAGTGTGCATAAAGGTCACTGCACAGTTTATGAAATGTTATGTACAAGTAATTCAATACAGAGATGCATCTAGATTATTGAGTCAGTAGGATGGGTCTTATGAAATTTCACACAGTTAGTTTTCTGATTGAAGTTGCTGGAGCAAAATTAAAGAAATAGAGAAGATTTTGACTCGTGTGTATTTCAGTAGCTTATGGATGGAAAGACATGCCCCTGACTGCTGAGGAAAATCCGTCGTTGTTGGTTTGAAATAGCAAGAGCACTCATTCGTTATTTTTCTTTACTGCCACACTTCATGCTTCTGGTAATGGGTGAGGCTAAGGAACAATTTTAGGCGATCGAAGTGTCAATGGATTGAGTTGTGAAGTATCCATGTTTCTTAAGCAAAAGAGTATGAAGGTTCAGTATCAGGTGAATGAAATGTCAATAGTACTTCTTTATTTTTCGATATAAAGGGAGCAAAAGTATCATTTTTGTTTTTAAGCCTTGGATCACTCTGATTACATGATACTAAGGTTCTTTACTGTGCTTGATTTGTTATGTGAAGTGATAATCACATATATCATAAATGTCAACTCAACTTGACATCGTGTGACACTGTGACTTAACTGGTTTGCTGTTTCTTCGTTTTGAATGAATTGGATAGTGAAAAAGAATCAAGCTGAGTCATCTGTGAATCATGGACAAAATTAGTGGATTCTAGATTCACCATGCAAAATGAGAGCAAAAAGAGGTCTGTTGCCATCCTATATGAGAGTTATTAGTTTAAGAAGACATATAATAGTATATGTGATAGATTTTGTTGAAAGAAGCTTTGTTCACTCATTGAAAATGTAAATGTAGAGAGCAAATTTTTCATTCCCTGGAATAAGAGCTCCAAGTATTGATTCAAAGTAGTTGATAAAATAATATTGTGATGTGTCGTATATTGGGATCAAAATCCCAAATCAAACATTTTCCTATTGAGTCTGGTCTCTGATGCTTTAGCACGAAGCAGAACGGCAGGAATTGCCTTTTGGTCGATTAAACAACTTGTGATCAGTGAATCTTGTTAATTATGCTATTATAAGTCTTCTTAAACTAATAACTCTCATATAGGATGATAACAGACCTCTTCTTAAACTAATAACTCTCATATAGGTTGTCAAGTTTCCTGCACTAACAAGCTCAAGTCTTCATACACATTAAAGGATTTAGGCCCATACATGACAAGTGTATGATTTCTATCTTGATCACTATTCACATTCTAACAAAAAAACATCTTTTTTTTTTTTTGCTCATTTTAGCGTCGTTTAGTATTATGTGCTTTCTCATGGTCGCCAGCACTAAAAAATATTACCAGACAGTTTTGCCCAAGGCTATTTTTCATCATGATCATCATTTTGACACTAGATAGAGTCATGTTAATACAGGATGCATTAGATTATTATTTTGTGAATTCTGAGTTTCTTTTATTTTAACATCCATTTGTTTTTAGTTGTGGGGCTGCAGGGCAAAGAAAATTTCAGGTGCTGGGATAGTAGAGAATGTTGATGCAATCTTTGTCTAGCATTTCTCTTCTTCTTATCCTCTATGTGTAGCTGCCACCAGATCCAGTCCTGATTTGGCTGAATGGGTTTTATTCAGTTTGATTACAGCATCTTATTTATGGAGGCTGATTTGGTGAATGGACAGGTAGTCTTTTGCACTTTGTACTAATGATAATCTTCTGGGAAGCAAAAACCTATCAATGCGTTAGGAAATCACTGTAGCAAAGATTGTCAATGTTGTTGTTTAGTAATTGTGTGGTTTTATGTCTTGCTGCCAAATCAAAGCTTTTATTTTGTTTTTTCAGTTTTTCTTTCTAGGAAACTTTAAGTCTTCATGTTGGTCTTTGTTTCGTTGGACACGTACCCACACCCCCTCTCTGTAATGGTCTGCTTTCCACCTTTACCAGTGTTGGATAATGTATATATTAAGTGGCTTGTCTCTAAACAACTCGAGCTCTTAACATTGAGGTGAGCATTCATATGGGTTTTTAAAGATATGCATAGCAAAGAACCTGGCCCTAGTTCTCAATCCATTTATGAAGAAATAAATTCACCTGATTGGCCTCGAAACATGAATACAAACCTGCAAGTGCGAGAGGCATGCCTGAGACATTTTATGTTTCTGCTAATGGCAGTGTTAGAATAATTGTGACTTACCATGAACCACTGATATAAACTTTACAGGCTGCTCTTTTCAGTAATAAAATCGGAAACAATTTCTCACAACAAATGACATGCGATTCCTGATTCTGTTGGTGAAACCCTTAAGGTGAATATTTGATCTCATGATAACCGCTAGGGTTAGCCTAGTGGCCACGGGTATTACTCTTCAATGAAAAGTAATATATTTGATCTCATGATGCCAAGTGTTAGCAGTTGTGTGTCATGTGAGTTACCAGTTGTGTTGTCTTGGTATTACTGATTGTTGTTTGTATAAGTAGAACCTTTCATTTGAAAATTATTACTTTTCATGTGGAACGTATTACTTTTTCCATAAAAGGTATTACTTAATGTAAACAAAGTATTATATGTATGACATGTTGATAGAGGTTAAATATTTTGATCTCATGATGCTAAGTGTTAGTAGTTGTGTGTCATGTGAGTTACCAGTTGTGTTGAAAAGTATCAAAAGTATGACATAATACTTATAATGGATCAAGAATCAACAATCGTTGAAAGTCTGTGTCTATATGGGAAACAAAACATCTTCCACGGAAAGATGTCGAAAATGTTCAAAATGAAGATATTAAAAAACATGGTAATTTTTCTAAATCCAAGTATAATGTCGGTAAGATTTAATAATAGTGGAATTATTATTGTGTTTGATTCTTTTATAAATCAATACAAGGAAGAAAAAGAAAAATCTTACTGAAATAAGAAAAAGGAGAAAGATAATAGCAAACCAAATTGAAGAGAATGATCCAAATGTTACCTGAAAAAGATAAAAATTTAGGTGGAAAAAAATGAAAGATGTGAATGTTACTGAAGATAGGTAACATGTAAAATGAGTTGTTTATATATATAATTATTGTATTTGTACGATTTTTTTATTAATAAGATTGTTGATGGTTATCGTTGATATTTGTTTTTGTTTTCAGTGAAGATGAAAAAAGATCATCGGAGGAGAATGAAGAGGATGGGAAAAAGCAAAAAGTGAGATAAAATTTCTGTCATATTAAAAAGTATCAGTTTTATCGTAAAAGTATCACTTTCACTTTAAAAGTATTACACTCTTTTGTTAAGTTGTTTCTATCAAATACTTCATATTTTTAATTCCAGAGATTTCATTACTCAGTGTAAACCTCAAGACTTGTTTGAGCTTATTAGTAATTATATGATTTAGAGGGTTGTTGAACTTTCAATTGGGTCATCAATTCATTTGTTAATGGTGAGGTTGGTGAAGAATTTCAACGGGCCCAGTAGGATATTGAAAATTGAGAATATGGGGTTTGTTGTGACAGCAGACAACATTGATGTTTTTTACTACCAAGGGGAGAGGGAAAGTATGTTGAGGAACTTGAACATGGAGAGTGTTTTAATATTATTACTGAGTTGAAAAAGAAATATGATATTGATGAGGATAGTTTAGTTTATAAGGTCAGAAATGTCATTAAAGTCAGATTAAATGATGGTGGTGATGATTTAAGTGACTATATGTAATTTTCTGTATTTTCATTTTGGATGTCAATGACCAATAGGAAATTGGATTTGCATGCTATTATATCATATGTAGATGTGGAGAGAATAGGAGATTATGATTGGTGTTCATATATTTTGAAGAAGTTGTGCATTGGTGAATAAGTATAATGGGATTGAGTAAGAAAAAATGTGAGTGGTCATGTTTTGGTGTTGCTGATATTGTATTTCCATAGATTGAATATTGAAATGGTGGTGCAATGTTGAACCATCTACATTACCATTGATTTCTCATTGGAATGCCGAGAAGGTAAAGAGAAGAAATAAGTAAGAAAGTTTTGTTGTGTGATGGGGTAGGGTAAATGGGTTGCAGATACCTACCCTATCAGTTTGAGGAGAACATGCACCATTGAGAAATAAGCTTTTGATAAACATGATGATGAACCGTCATGTAGTTGATGGAAGCAAGTTGGTGAACAAGTGCATGAATCAACAAAACAAGCGATGGTGTGCACGGTTCATTGTATTACATAAATTTGAAATTATCAAGGGGGATGAGATTGATGATGATAAGCTACATAAATTGGCTAGAGATGTAAGTTCATGTAATATTTTGTAAATTATTACTTTTTATTTGAAAAATATTGATTTTACCTTTGAAAGTATCCCATGTATGATTCATTGTTGTAATATCTTTTCAAGTATGAAGTTAATCTTTTATTTGAAAAATATTGCTTTTATCTCTAAACGTGTCACTTTTTATTTGAAAATTGTGACAAATATTCATCACTTATTATTTCTTTTCTTTTCTTCTTTAATTGTAGAATGTTAATGACGTCTTTCTATTGTTTAAGAGTGATTTCAATGTAATAACAAAATTTCACATGGAGAGATTCAACAAGTTGAAAAATGAAATGAAGCAAGATAAGAAGAATATAAGTTTTTCGCACTCTCCAATTTCTTACATCCAGAAGTTCTTGTCAGACTCTAGAGTTCATGAATATATTGACAAAGTTGTTGAAATCAAATGACATCTTTTGATCTGCTCACCCCTGAGGATGACACTAGAAAATTGGTTGGGGATATTTGTTAAAATATGGATATCCCAAAGAAGTTGAAGCATCAATAATGGGCCATGTATCCATAAATATAGCCTCTTGTCCCTCTTCCAAAACTTCAACAACTCCTTTAGGATTATCCATTTTTTCGTAGTTGTCCTTGACCAATTCTCCAGTGTCATCCTTAGGAGTGAGCAAATCAAAAGATGGCATGTGATCTATCAAATTCTTTATTCTTTCAAAAATTTCAACAACTTTGTCAATGTATACATAAACTCTAGAGTTTGACAAGAAATTCTAGTTGTCAGAAATTGGGAGATGGGGAAGAATTTACATCCTTCGTATCTCGCTTCATTTCATTATTCAACTTGTTAGATCTCATGTGAAATTTTGTTATTACATTGAATTCACTCTTAAACAACATAAAGCCATCATGAACATTCTACAATTATAAGAAGAAAATTAATAGTAAGTAATAAATATTTATGATACTTTTCGAACGAAACGTGATACTTATAGGGTAAAAACATTACTTTTCAAATAAAAAGTAACACTACCTACTTAAAATTAATTATAACATGAAATCGTACTTTAAAAAAAAAACTAATTCTTTTAAAGATAAAAATAATACTTTACAAAAGACTATACAAACTTACATCTCTAGCCAATTTATGCAGCTCATCATCATCGAGTTCACCCCCCTTGGGTAGTTTCAGATTTATGTAATTCGATGAATCGTACACACCATCATCACTTTGCTTTGTTAATTCATTCAGTCACATGTTTCATCATCATTTTATCAACAACCTATTTCTCAATTGTCCGGGCTCTCCTCAAACTAATAGGGTAGCTATCTGCAACCCTTTCACCCTGCCCCAACACAACTTTCTTCCTTGATTCTTCTTCTTAACTTCTCGGCATTCTAATGAGAAATCAATGTTAATGTATATGGTTCAATATTGCCTTGTCATTTCAATCTATGGAAATAGTATCAGCAACACCAAAACACAATCACTCACATTTTTGGTTTTATCATTCCCATTATATTTATTTACTCATATGCACAACTTGAACATCAATCATAATCTCTTATTCTGTCCACATCTACATTTGATTAAATATCATGCAAATCCAATTTCCTATTGGTCATTGGCGCCAAAAATGAAGATAGGCAGACAATTACAAATAACAACTTAAAATCATCACTGTGAGGTCCCGAATTTTTATACTATAGACGACACGATCCCGATATATTATCAATATTAACGTTACTTAAACTATTGCTTAATTACATGATAATGCAATTGATTTATGTTTATTACTTAAATATAATAAGTATTATTATTTTTTTCCTTACAACTCGATTCGGTAAAAAGTGCTATTTAAAATTCGTTCTTTAGTATTTGAAAAATAAAATTCTTGCCGCCATATTTTTATGAAGATGATACTTACATTTAGTTATTTTCCATAAAGCTACTATTGCTCAATCGATCAACTAATTTTTATTTAAAAGAAACCATGTCTCAATTTTAAGATTTTGAAATATGCATTTCGATAAACTCAACATTTTACTCCAAATCTATTATCTCGAGTTAACAAAAATTTATTATGATTTTTGAAATTATTGGCATAAATTATAGTATTTGAACTTTTTTTCTTGAGAAACGATTTTATTCTTTTCAAATAAACTATTTCATTTATGATCTATTAAAACCATCTACTACTAATTTAATACATTAACAGTTGAATTTCTCTCTTAACAACTAATTATTTTCTTGTAGCATAATATTTATTTAAATAATTTATTAATTTCGAAAATTATATTTATATATTTCGAAATAATTTCTATGATTTGATTAATTGCTTGATTGATATATTTGACTAGTATATGGTTCTAATTCTATTTAATACCTTAGATTATAAGTGATAGTGTACTAGAATTACTAGATACCTTATAAGTTATAACTAGATGACTAATTATAAGTAAGATAGATATAGTTGTCAAAAAAAAATAATAATAATAAAGAGATATAAGATTTGGTTTATATGAGAGAGTAACAAATTTTGTCTTCTTCCTTTTGTCCTTTTCCCATTGTCTTATTCTAGCATGCTTCCTTTCCTCTAACCAAAGCAACTTTTCACCTTATCAAGGCAAGCATGAGCCATCCTACAATAAATCAATGAGTG
The DNA here is from genome assembly GCA_016081115.2 of Rehmannia glutinosa. NCBI lineage: Eukaryota > Viridiplantae > Streptophyta > Magnoliopsida > Lamiales > Orobanchaceae > Rehmannia > Rehmannia glutinosa. Next base: position 199,457 of record JABTTQ020003076.1, read on the forward strand.
TCTAAGGATATGAGAGGAGGGGGAATGGCCATATCACTTCTTGGCCAAAGGAAGACTCCATCCTACACCACTTTCACCCAACACTTAGACATTTTCACCAAAGGAAACAAACATCTTCTTCTTTTATTTTATTAGGACCGGAAATTCTAAGGGTTAGAAGCTTCAAGCAAAGTTGGAAGACTAGTTACTAAGACAAAGGTGAGACTCTCTTAATATTCACCTTATCCTTCTTTCCTTTACTTTTTCTCTAATTTTTTCTATCATCTTGAGTCTTGACCCTCAAAAACTGACATTTAGGGGATTTCCTAAGAAGAAAAGGACTTGAGGGAGTTAGCAAAAGCTAGAGTTTGAGACCATTCCCACCAAAAAGCACAAGAAGATTAAGGTGGGTGAAACTCTTCTAAAACTCGTGATTTTTGCATGAAATGGCATGAATATATGTGGTTATATTTTTTTATATTTCTGGAAAATTTTCAGTTTTTATTAATGGAAAATTTGAAAATTATATGTTTATGTTGGAATTATGATAAAAGTGCTTTTTGGTTAGAAAATAGCTTTTATATGCATATATGTCTCCTTATATATACAAAAAGGCATGAATATATGAGACTATATTTTTATACATTCTGTAAATTTCGATTCTTTTTGTCTCGGAAATTTGAAAAATATATGTGTATGTTTGGAATTATGATAAAATCGATTCTTGTTTAGAAAATAGCTTTTATATGCTTATATATATGTATATCTTTTGAACACGGATGGTTCGTTTGATCGAGACACATTGATTGATTTCTTTGGCGGAGGGGATTGATTCGAGATCATTTGGGCAGACTTATGTTGGCGTTTCACAGTTCCTTCCAGGCGGTGTCTAGCTTTCATGCCGAGCTACTAGCGCTTGAGATCGGATTACGGCATGCCCAACAGTTTTCACTTCAGATTTGGATCGAGTTGGACGCAGCGGCGGTGGTCACCACGATCACTTCTGGTGGCCTTGGCTCTTGGCGAGTTCAAGACACCCTGATTCGCATTCGGAACATCTTTGAAGGACCTTGATTCGATTTCCCACATACACGAGAGGGAATCGACCAGCAGATCACCTAGCAGAGTTGGGAGCTGCTACCCTTGGCAGTCACATTGTTGATGAGGGCACGGCTTCTCACCACCTTCTTGCGCTCATTCGGATGGACCAGCTGGGATATCCGAGCTTCAGATTTTCATAGATCATTGGTTCTCCTATTATTCTTTAGATTTCTCTCTATGATAGTCTTTCTAGATTTCGTAGTGATATGTTATTTGTTCTTTGATTTTCCCCCGCCTTGACGGGCATGACATTGTATGACATTTTGATTATTTGATATACGGGTAGGGGATCACGCTCAATCCCCACCCCGGGGTGTTATTTTGATTTGATATATATATATGTATATCTTCAAAATAGCTGAGAAATATGAAAAATATATTTGTAATATATCATATTAATATTCTGGACTTGAGGACTTGTGAATAAAATCGGGTTTGGGTCTCTTTTGCAAATACGACAAAATATAGGGCCAAAGATGCTAAAATCCAAAACTGTGAAAACCCATTGGAAATTTTGAAAAATTGGACTGAAATTACTGTAATAATATAGTAAAAATAAAAATAATAATTTGGACCCTCCGGCCAAGCAAATGGGAATATACGAAATTTTAGACACTAAATTGTAATTTTCCAAACCTTAAGGGGCTAAACTGTAAATTTCAAAAATTTGGACAGTTACTGTCCCAAAAATTTTATGAAATTATTTTAATTAATATTTTGGACCTTTAGTCCAAATTTCATGGAAAACGGACTTGAAACGAGCCCTTAACGCTAAAATTGTCTTTGGGGTTAAAATAGAATTTTTAGAAAATCGGTACTAAATCTGGGAATTTTTCGAAACTATTTTTAACCCACATAATTACTTTCCCAAAGAAATTATTATAATTGGAATCTTGTTAAAATATTTTTCGGTTTAAGAGATATCTATTTTTAAAAGTATCGGGTCAAAACAATAAATTGAGAGAAAACTCGGACTGACCTGCAATTTTCGAAAATTGTACCCCGAGACCCATAAAATATATTTTCTTATAATTTTTAGAAAAATTAGAGACTGACCTTGCCCTTTTCGAGTCGGAATCACAACTTATGGAATTTTATAACCCGGCATAAATTTTCCTCTTTAATTAAATGTTTTATTTTACAATAAAATTTTCCAAGGTTATAGGAAATATTTTATCTTCTAAAATTCAGTTTATTCATGAAATAATAAAATAATTTTATCTAATTAAAATTTTATTTTTAAAAATTATTATCCAAATTTACTCGGGATTTTCATACCGACTATTTGTACCGATAATAAGGTGATTTCCTCGCCCGCATAAGTTGAACTTTATCAAGAATTTCACCATAATATCTTGAATCATTGAATAGACTGGCTAGATTATCCCTCCAGTATCTATGTCGTGGTCAACGATCGACCGATCAATATATCGGGCAGCGTCGAGTCATGAACGCACCGAATCCTCTTGATCGATCGATGGGTTGGTGTCACACTTTCGTGCGCAACCAAATGAAATGAATTGACGAATTTTTGGAATGGGATAAGTCGCGTATGTTTGATACATGTTTTTATCTTAATTTTGATGATTTTATTTTGTCACCAAACAATGTTTTTAAAGGTTGTCCAAATACTCCTAAATGATTTAAAATGGTTTTAATATTTTCCGGAGTATTTCCCTAGTTTATGTTTGATAATAATGGACAACACTTTTAATGATTTTACATCAATGGATTTTTACTCCTAAACAAGATTTCTAAATGTTGTCTAAATACTCCCGATTGGTTTAAAATGTTTTTACTAAATTTTAGGAGTATTTCTTAAGTTTTATTTTCGACAAAAATTGGACAACATTTGTCTCGTGGTCGACCGGTCGCCCTATAGGGCAACCCGTGCACTGAAGATGTTTTCGAAACAAAAATGAGACGGGAGTAAAAACAAGCGAAGGTCGACGGCCGATCATGCAGGCGTCGGCCGTCGCCCGGTGATCGGCCGACCGCACTGCAAGTTTCACGTTGAAACAGAACTTCTTTTCTCTCTCTTTTACACTTAGGGGACCGGTTGAGGCAGGGGTCGACCGGTCAAGCCACGTCGACCGGCCGCCCTGTTGTAATTTTCAAAGTGTTCTTATTTTCTCTTATTTTCGTGCGATCGGTCGCCTGTATTGATTAAACAAAAATATGACCGTTTTGGCAGACACATTTCCTTAAATTGTGGGATTGATTTCTAACAGCTATATTCTTGATTTTAATTGTATTTTTCAGAGATTTTCAATCTCCAAGAGGAGCCTATGCTTGATCAATCATCTCCTATAAATAGAGGAAGTTTTGGAGCAACCAATACAAGAATTGAGATACAACACAACAAGATACACTTCAAGCATATGCTTGGTCCTTCATTGTTATTATTCTTGTTGTAAATTTGCCTAGCTTATCACTTTCACATCTTTGAGGTCTAGGCTATTCTTGATTACACCTTGCACTCAAATTGTATTATTCATTATTGAGTTGTAATCTTGATTTTGGTTATCATTCAAACACAAGATATCCTTGTGAGTGTTCTTGTGGTAAGAGCACCCTTGGATGATCTAGGTGATAGGTGCAAGAAGATTGTGGTAATCTTCTTATTGAGGAGTTGAAGAATTTGGTATTCTTCAAGGTTGAAGATTGTGGTAATCTTCACAAGGTGCCGTTGAAGGAAGATTGTGGTAATCTTCAAAGGAGATTGTGGTAATCTCCAAGGTGGTGTTGAAGAAGAGTGTGGTGCTCTTCAAGGTGTTGTAAGTTGAATTTATATTAATTTTGGTAATTAATAAAATTCTTTTTCTTTTCAAATCCATCCCGGATATCTTTGGGGTGGTAGAGGATTAGGCCCTAGGTGGGTTGAACCTCTTTAAATCGACGTGTGTTGTTTACATTCCGCACCTTATTATTTTGTTTGAGCATTCGATTAAAAAAAAAGAGGGCAAAATAAAAAAGATGGAGATAATCTATTCACCCCCTCTAGATTATCGTAGCCGCTTGGACTTACGGCGTATGGGATGGGTATCTTGGCTATAGTCTCATACGGCCTCCATTGTCCAACTCCCAACCTCGAGCCGGATAGGAGAGTCGGCGGGCGATTGGGTCGTAGGATTCTCAGGTATAATCATGATTATGACGTTCTCCGAGCTTAGTTGGCTCCATGTAGAGACGTCGTGCCAATCGGGATAGTGGCTACACACCTATCGGCAGGAGGGATAAGGTGTATTGTTTGGGGAGATGATGTTTGATCAACACTTTCTCGCCGTATAAGGTGGTATGGGTTGCGCGTCACACTTTCGTGCGCAACCAATTGATATGAGTGACAGATCGATCAAGGTTGGTGTCACACTTTCGTACACAACCAACTCGATATGAATTGACGGATCGGTCAGGTTGGCGTCACACTTTCGTGCGCAACCAACCGATTTGAATTAACTGACCGATTGTTAACTAATACTAATAAAACTATTAAGTATAAGAGAATGTCATTGACGTTTCTTGCATCAAAACTCATGAAACGGTTTTTTCGCATTAAAATATAAGCTCCACTTGCACATACTCACCACACCCATCGAGAATTTGTCTCACTCCCACCTATTTTTTCAACCGAGAGGATGAGGTTCATGGGAAGAAGACCACAACGAAGATTTTGAGCTCGATTAGCTCTCTATTGTCCGGGATTGTTGAGACAAATTGAAATTTATTTTGTATTGGACAATTCCTAGTAATTTTTTATGTAATAACGGGCGTAGAACCCGAAGAATGATGGTGACGAGGATTGAATTTTATTTTTCGATTTCGCAACGCTTGTTGTACTCGACTTAGTTTATTTAATATGTATGCTTATTTTGGGATTTTGCTTTTTCTCGTTTGGGTTATATTAATGAATAAATGGGCGGCATGGTAAACCGACATAAGTTAGAAGTCCAAGTCACGGTTCCCGATTTTAGGGCGTAACAATCACCGCCATCCTTTAATCGCCTTCAATGACATATTTGACCTTATAAACTAAACTATCCTCATCAATATCTTTTTCAACTCATCAATAATATCAACACACTCCCAAAGTGTCAAGTTCATCAACATCTTTTCCTTCTCCCGTTGGCGGTAAAAAGCATCCTACTGGTACCATTGAAATTCTTCACCAGTCTTTTCACCATTGACATAGGAATTGATGACCCAATTGAAAGTTTCAACAACCCTCCAAATCTTATATTTTTTACATTATTCTTCTTTTATCACTCAAATAAGTTTTGAGGTTTACACCGAGTAATGAAAATCTCTTGAATTAAAAATATGAAGTATTTGTCAGAAACAACTTAACAAAAAAATGGTTCTTTTATGTTAAAAGGATACTTTCCAATATGACATAATACCTCACTTTCCACTTTTTTCCATCATCTTCCTTCTCCTTTAATAATATTTTTCATCTTCGATGCACACAAAAAACAACTTCAACGATAATGTCAACAATTTTATTAATAGAAAACATGACAAATGTTGGAAATTATTCGGGTCCCGGATCTAATCCGGGCCAAATAAGATCCGGTTTTTCGATCTAATCGAACGGAAGCGGAAGCGTGAGATTTCAAAATTCGGGTTTTAGATATAAGAACACAAGATCATGCTTATTAAACTTATTCAAACTAAAGGAAGAAAAGAAAAATTACCTCTTTCGACGATTTTCTTATTCTTCGCTTTTTCTCCGTCAATCTTTCGAATCCTTGAAGCTCGTAGACACCGCGATCTTCCAATTCGATCCTCCCTATCAACGGCAGTGTGTGGGCACCCAAATAATAATTCTAAGTTCCTAATTTTAATTTTCCTACGATGTACTCAACCCATGAGATCGTAGGATTAATTGAATATGATGTGAATTGAACTAGGCTTATAAATAAAACCACAAACCCGCACGCATATACCACAGAGATCAACCGTTAATCAAAGTCGTGCTGGTCTAAAACATCCATTGATTTGATTTTGCAGAAAACAAAATTTCCAGCGCAATTCGAATTGAACAAAAGCAAATCATTATTACTTGATCAACCAAAAACCTGTTTCCAATAAAGTAGGCCAAAGCAAAAGTTTTTGATTGCTCAAAGGAGGTCCGACCATTGCTGGTCAATTTGAAGAAACAAACTTTTTCAATAATTTGATTAAAGGATGGCTGGATATTCATCTCGTAATTGCTCGGACAACCGAAAAATCTCATGGGAATGGGACCGAAAATTGTGTGTTCCAATTGTGAGAATGTGGTCCCTTTTTATAGGCCTAGTTCAATCAGTTTCCTACTCCAACTCAATTTCCTTTCTAATCTAGAATTCATAATTCTAGATAGACTCAAACTCTAATTGATAATTATCCAATATAATTATCAATTTAATAATTATATTAATATTATAATATCTTATATTTATTTAATTCCCTATATCAAAAATCGTAGAATATCGATATTCCTAATTAACTAATATTAATATATTAGCCCAATTAATTTTGGAAAACTCTTTTCTATTAACCTTAGGAACGAAAATATTATTTCTAACCCGTTTACTCTAGGAAGGCGAAGATCATGGGCCTATAATTATAAGCTCCAATAAATCGAATAAATAATTAACTCTTTAATTAATTTATTCGACTTATTAATTCGATATTACTCCACTATAAATTCGAATTATACTCTTATAATTATAGAATATCTTACTCTACGAATTGAGCGGTCAACGATATAATCATTACATACGATTAATCCTCCATAGACAATTCGTTATTGAAGCTAGGTAGTATTCGTTAAACCTCTTCAATTACCTCTTATCCTCATTTACCATTAATTCACTAGCGAATGGTTAATTTATAATCGATTATAAATTAGAGATCCCAAACCATTCAGTTCGAGAATTAACAAATGAGAGAATCGTCTTTCTACTTCTAGCAAGAAGGAATAAAATCCATATCTCGTGAATTTATATTCCCTACTATTTAATTGAAATGTGAATCTAAAATGCAAGTGTTGAGAATGTCGTAGGACAAACTTAAACGAGCAAATTAAGAATCGCACAGAAATAAACAGGAGTCTATAATCACTCAGCATTAAGATTTATCCATATATGATCATCTAGTGATTTAATTTGATTTTTCATTTCTACAACGGAATTTGTATGGAAAATTCAAATTAAATCGGTCCAAATCCTATATGATCAAATCATATATAAATGCCCCCACTAAGATGTCTCCACATCGACGGTCCGGAAAAGACAGTCACATTCAAAATATTCTGGGCCGCATTAATGATGTTTTAATTAAAGATCTCATACTTTAATTGATTTCATCACGAGACTTAATTTTAGTTTATTATCAATAATCTTAACCATCTTGTATATAACTCTTATATAGTAAGATTATAGTTACAATAAATAAACTAGGGATTTTCATGATGTTCAAGAAAATACATACAATATGCAAAAGAGTTCGAAAATAAATATCGCTTTATTAATAATCAAAAACAATTCACAATTGCTTAAGCGCATTATCCCTAGCAACAAATACAATGATGATATTACCGATCAAAAAAAAAAATACAATGATGATATTTCTAGACAACTCATTATATATATTACACATTTTCAGTAATATTGACATCTTTGTATCATTTTCTACCTTATGCCAAATTTTTCTCCTTTTCAGGTAACATTTGGATTATTCTCTTCAATTTGGTCATTCCTTTCTCCTTTTTCCTTTTTTTTAGTAATATTTTTCTCTTCGTGTTCTCTGTATTGGTTTACAAAAGAATTAAACACAATAATAATTCTAGTATTGTTAAATGTTATTGACATTAAATGTTTACTTGTTTTTGAAAAATTCCCCTATTTTTCAAGTATATGTACCTGCCAAAACCCGATTAAACAATTACATCTATTACTTGTACTTATCCTAAATTTATTTGTTGATACCCGTATACTACTCATACCCGCACCAAAACCCGTTTAAATTTATATAAAAACTTAAATTATTTAAATGGATATCCTACCAAAAATTAGTTATATATAAAAAAATGCCTTACATGTTAAATTCAGTAATTGTAATAATTAACTATGTTTAATTTTTCAAGTCACCACAAAGTTATCATCATTCATTAGCTAAATCAAAAACAACACGTAAATACAAATACGGACAATAAATTTCTTAAAATCGTAAAATCAACAGCAATACATTAGTTAATCCATCCATATAATTATATCATCAAACATTGAGTCATATCAAGTTTGCCTAGATAAAACAGAATTTGATAGAATCATATATTCAAAAGAAAGTAACAACTCTTTATCTTCTTTTTACAAAATGGAAATTCACGACGGGCTTCCAAGAAAAGATATATCTTGCAAAGTGAAAAAAGGTGGAGCCTAATAGGAGGTAAAAGGATACATGTAGTGGATATACGAGGGATAAAATCGAACTCTATTCGGACTCGTTTGACATTTTGGATGGGATTGGATAAAAAAGTACAATTGGATAGGATTACACTGTTCATAGATTATATAGCACCAAGTAATATTGTGTTTGGGATGTGTGATTGAGTAAAACAATTTTTGGGTATGCAATCCTATATTATGTTTGGCAAAATGGATTAATTGTGATAAAAATGTAAAATGTCTCTTATACCCTAGCTAAAATTTTACATTGTATTGAAACAACTAATTAGCTTTTTTCAAAAAAAAAAAAAAAAAAAAAACTAATTAGCCATGGCCGTCCTCCTCGTCACTTCTATTGAACAACAAAACATATTTCAGTGAATGCCATTTTCGGTGCTTGGAAGAGAAGAGCATCGTCTACGGCCCCACCTCGCCTGATAACGACATTGAAGAGCAATACCACACCGTGCCGAGCTACCGATCTTTGCGTCGAACACACAAAATAGAGAGGTACGGGAGGCATTTGAGGGTACGGTTGTAATCGTAAATGAAGAACCTTTGCTTATTAATTTGAGAAATCGGAAAATTGACCAAAAAAAATCGACCGAAAAATGAGGGGAGTTGGGTTACCTTATCGATCGATCCGTTCGACCTCGGCGTAGGGTTTCTGAATTTGGGGTGGAAGGCTTAAGTTATGAGTCTAACTTATATCTGGTTCATCAGAAATTATGCAGAAAATAAGGGGCATGGAAGTCATTTCATAAGCCAAAGTGAGGATAATTTGGTCTTTACACAATATGGGAAAAGTTGGGACTATTTAATCTCAGGGGTGAGGGTGGTATTAGTTATCACTGTTTTTTGGGATTACAATCCGGGCCCGAATTCAAATCCCGGGCTTCAATCATACATAACAAACGTGGGTTTACTGAGGATAAAAGCCTGAATCCTATCCAATCCTTCTTCCCAAACACGTCCTTCATATACTAATATGTAGTAATGTTAAATCGCATACCTTTCCAAACCCAAAAAAACTATTTGTACCCGTCTCATTAGTGTTTGAACAGATGGATACTTGAATCTATCCGTCCAACTGTCATTCCTACTTGAAACTACTCAATTGCTATTCCTGCTAAAAAATTGGATGTGTCTACTATTGTAATAATACAATAGTTAATTATTGATCAGTGATTTAAGGTTAATGAACTTAACTAATTACTAAAAAAGAAAGGAAAGAAAAGAAGAGTTTGAATACTTGCTGAATTATCGGCTAACTTTAAGCAACGAAAAATAAGTTCGATATGCAGAGAAAAAAAATAATGATTGTATTAATGTGATGGAGAATCCTTAAAGATATTGATTGTTTGTGGAATTTTATATGGAAATAATAGTTTAAAATATAATGCAAGAAAATTGAATCAAACTAAAAAAATAAGCCAAAAATAGGCAATATGAATTTCAATTTATACCTTTTGTTATCAATATTCAATATCAAGAGAAAATTAATAAAAATTTATGATAAAAAAAATTATTGAAATTCTTTATATGAATAAGAAAAATAAATAGTACAATTGAATATTGGAAAGTGTGGGAGAGGAAAAATGAAATGATTTTGGAAAGAAATGATTTTTTAAAAAAAAATCATTTTTTCCACAAACAATGAAACATCGTACAATTTTTCGCTCAAAAATGAAAATTTAGGAAAAAAATTCATAACCAATCACAAACTAAATTACTGGGACAGAAATGTGAATATGCTGCTGAACTCATAGATCATAACTGCATATTTTGCATTTCGAGCCTGCATTATTTCATCAGAAAATTGCTGGGGCTGTAAATTTAATTCAATAGAGGTATTCACTCTCATGCAAGCTAAATTCGGTAAACCACCAAAGCCCTTGTGGTGATAAACGATTCATTCATTTCCAGACAGTTTAAAACAGTAGCAATCAGATTATTAACAGCCACTACTTTTGTGCAGCAATTTAACTCCATGAGATTAAAGTGAAATTTCTTCTCACAGATTAACAAATTTCAACATATAACACCTCCTCTACTTGAACAATTGCCCCATTCTCTAGAATCACGTAGACAAGGATACTAATTGGTGAAATTTTTCAGCGAAAATGAGCCAGAAACTTACTGGTGAAAAATTTCTACAGAAAATGAGCCAAACCAATGATCACCATTAGGAGATAACTCAACACTTGTGTCAATGAACTTAATCCCATAACTGCAAATGGATCCCCTGGCATATTTTGTATCCTGTTATCACTTAACTCCATATTCATCACACAAAATAGCAGAATTCAAATTTTTTGCAACTCAACTCAAAATTAATTCAACTCAATTATACTCAACATTGAGCAGTAAATATGTTCAAAACAGTCAAAATCCCAAAAATACCAAATAACTAGCAACACTACAACAAAATGTAAAAACAATTTAAAGATGACTGCTCCACTTTACTTCTCGGATGAGTTTGGTCCCCTCTTCTTCCCAAAGCCAACAACTGCAAGAATAACAAAAATGCAAAACCCACAAAATATATATCATAAACAACTCAAAAATCTATTAATTTAGATAGCAAGCAACCAACAACCCCAATTCCACAAACATTCTCATCAACGGATAATTCATTTAGGGATGAACTCTGAAAGGCTTACCTAGAGGAAACAGGTTCAAGAAAAAATGCTTTCAGCATGCTCAGAGTAATATACTATGGAAACAAAGACTACCAAACCCAACATAATAAAAATGTGTGCATCATCCGAAAATCATCATCCTTTTAGATTCCGAAACCCTTATAATCTGGGAGAATAGAATCTAATTCGTTTTAATAGCAGCTGATGCACGCCTAAATAGTATCTGAAATTTAGTCAAATACTCAATTGCTAAAGTCCGGTTTATTCCCAGGAAAAAAATGCAACAGGATATGAAATTAACACACATTACACACTCATTACGCAAAAAAAAGTGGGGGACTTTAGAGTTACCGGCGGTAACGAAACGGCGGTTGTACTGCATGCGCTTGTGGGCGCGGCCGCGGGGCTTCTTTTTCTTGTCCTGCTTCGCCACCTTGGGCGTCTGTCCTCTCACCTTACCAGCACGAGCCAACGATCCGTGTACCTTACCTGCAAATTTGTTTTCCCAATCAAAACTACGATTGATCGAATTAAATCACTAATTGACAGTGACAGAAATCAAATTACCCATGACTGATCGATTTTCCCTGCAACGCCTCGGGAGCTTCTAGAGGTTCTTCGGCTGCCGAGAGTGGAAATGGCTTTAGATGATAGAACCCTAGGGTTGGGGCTTTTTGCAAATTTTATAAGGTTTCTCAATGGGCCGGACTTAAATGGACTTCTAAGTTAGTTTGGGAGACAGCCCAATTCTGGACTCTCAGTTTCTTCTTTGTATTTATTTTCATTTTTTCCAATTTTACATGTTTACTATTGACAACATATAATCAATAACTATATACAATAAACGAGTCACTTATAAATAGTATATAGGATTTTTTTTTTGCCTAAAATATCCTATAAAAATAGTAATAATATTCTACTGTAAAATTATAATTAACGTAGGTTTTAATATAGTTTATATATATATATACAAAATCCAGATTTAATAAATAACGCTAAGAATCTTGGTAAATTGTGTGTCTGATTTTAATTTTGGTAGTTATTAATCTTTGTGTCTATAACAATGTAAGTTTTGTGTGATTGTTGATTTTATATTTTCTTAATTTAGAAAATAATAACAATTTGTTTTCTCAAAATCGAATATAATACTTACCAAACATCTTTATATATATATATATATATAGGATTTGGTTCAAATGAGACCACCCTCCTAGGTGAGACAGTGTGGACTCATCTTATCCATTGATCTTAAAAAATGAAGGAATGTGATTAATTCAGTTTTTTTAATTATTTCCTAATTTTCGTTGATTTTAAGGGTAAGATTGTAATTTTGTAATTCAAATTAGTGGTCCCAGTTTGATTTTATGGTAAATTGACACCGGCTTTTCGGATTTTGTGGCGGAATTTAAGGAACCTGTTTTCTTTCCAAATATTTTTATTTTCAAAGATAGTTAGGGTTCTTCTCTCGCATAGTTAGACATCAAATAATGCATATTTAGTTATTTTGTTGGCACTTTGTTTTTACGAAAAACAAGACATAATTGAATATAACGAATCGCATATGTAGTTATACTACACGCATAAATAGGTTCAATATAATGTATATTTAGTTATGAAAATGAGATGTTGCTTTTGGAAATTATAAAAATGGGATGTTACATAATGTCTTTGCATATTTAGTTATTCCACAATGCATAGATAATTTCTAGATAATACATAGTTAGTTGATTTTGTTGCATAGTTTATGACGTCTTGCATAGTTGGATATATTGTACTACATATTAGTTTTTTTACGTTGCATAGATAGTTTTGGATAATGCATAATTAGTTGAGTTTTGTGGCATATTTAGTTTTTGAACTCACATTCGTTATTTCTCTATAATATTGCACCGATTTTTCTTGTTTTTTTCCTGTAATTTTCATGAACCTGTAATTTTCGAGTTCTTCATTGTTTTCTTTATTTGCGTTAATGGAGGAATGAGAGAGAGAGAGAGAGAGAGAGAGAGAGAGAGAGATGTGAGATTGGGGAAATTGGGAGATGTATGAGAGAGAAAGATATTTGATTCCATTTTTGTAACTAACTTGTTATATTATTTTACCCTACTACCCTTATATTGATTAAATTAATATTTTAATATATTTTTTATCCATTAAATCATACTCATTGATTACTAGTGGGGATGGTTGAGATGTGTCTCACCGCAGCATACGTGGCCTCACTGATCTTCCCCTATATATATAATCGTTCGACCACATGTGACTAATAAAATAAAATACATTTAAAATATATATACATACATATATATTATATATATATATATAGGGAGAGAGTTATATGAGACCACCTCATAGGGTAAGTTCATATGGACCAATCTAGCCAATTATCTACATTTTTCAATGGTTGTGATTTTAGAGCTAAAAATTGATTAAATGTTGGTAATTAGAGAAAGGGGTAAATTAGTCATCCTACAAAATTACCCAATATTCATGGGATTATGTTCACATTATGATCACACAATCTATCCAAATTTCACATCAAATTCAACGTGAACAAATCTCATCTTCCTTAATCATCCTCCTTCTTTTTCAACTCACTACTGTGAGAAATCATTCATCCTTCTTCTTCAACGCACTATTGTGTGAAAAAGTTGGAGACAATTTGTCATAGTTGCTAGAGCTTGACTTCAGTTCGAAGTTTGCTTATGAAGATGTAATTTGTTGCTTATGTAGATGTGTCATTGTGTTTTTATATATCATTAACTACATAAGCAAGTTATACGCAACAAATCCATACTACATAAGCAACAATCCTATACTACATAAGCAATAAATATACACTACGTATGCACCACGAATACATTAGCTACATAAGCAACAAACCCATACTACATAAGCAACAAGCCTATACTATATAAGCAACAAATATACACTACGTATGCACCACGGATACATTAACTACATAAGCAAGTCATAAGCAACAAACTCATACTACATAAGCAACAAGTTTATATTAGATAAACAACAAATATACACTAAGTATGCACCACGAATACATTAACTACATATGCAAGTCATAAGCAACAAACCCATACTACATAAGCGATAAGCATATACTACATAAGCAACAAATATACACTACACATGCATCACAGATACATTAACTACATAAGCAAGTCATAAGCAACAACCCTATACTACATAAGCAATAGATAATTTTTTTTTTGAAATCGAAACACTTTGGAGAGACAAAGATGCGTGAAGAGTGGGTGAAATCGCGTGAAAGAGGGAATGAAATCTTAGTAATTGATTCTAAAGTGCCAAATTACCACCCTACCCTTTTTAATTGATGAAACAAAAAAATAAACATAAAAAAGCCCTAAAAATATGGACCACCCAAAATTGTTGATCTATGGTTAGGATGTGTCCTCATGGACTCACCCCAAGTAAAATGACCTATTTGATCCATATCCTATATATATATACCTTACCAGGTTGTAAGTTTCCTTTCCTCTCATACACTTGAACTCTTGTACGCTTTGAATTTATTCTAATAAAAAAGTCAGGATTTTACCTCAATCTCCCATCTCTCATTGGGATATTTATGCGATATATATATATATATAATACCAAAATTATCTTTATTATTTAGCATGAATTATCCCAATAAGCCATAAATATGGAGAAATTTGTCACTACGGGAAAATCACATTTTAGCGACGGATTTCTCCATGGCTAAAAAAAAACCATCGGTAAACCATTTACCGACGGATTAGCGTCTTTAAAAATTGCATCGCTAAACCATTAGCAACCAAAAAAAAATATTTGTCGCTAACTAGGGATGGATCGATCCGACGGTAAAGCATTCAATATCGTTGGTAATTGTCTAGTTAGTAACTTCACACAACATTTCCAATATGTATAGTCTAACATTCCAAATAACATTAACATTCAATTCAAAACAAAATGCAATACCCATTCAGTATATATCATTCATTCAATTCAAAACCTTACACCCTATAACATATTTACAATGCAATTAAAATAACTAATTCAAAAAGCAAAATAAAATTCTTACTTTGTAGATAGAAGTTGCAAGCAAATATTCTCCCAACGACGGCGACAATCAACGGCGGTCGCTTTGACAGTGATGAGGATTTGAACGATTGTCGTTTAGAGTCGATTGAGGGCTTATTAACCCTTTAGAGAGCTTTTCAAATTCTAATCGACTCACTTTGGTCGTTTAACCGACCATAGAGGCTTTTCAATTTCTAATCGACCCACTTTGGTCGTTTAACCGACCGTTGAGCGACCATATAAATTTGAGTCGGTTAACGGTCGGTTAACCGACCGTTGACCGACTTAATAAATTTAAGTCGCATATAAGTCGATTAACCGACTCTGCGTCTTTTATGATGGACATTTCGGAAAGTGTACAATTTCTACTTTTTCTATTTTTGTTTTAGCAATAAATATCGGTCAAATGCCATTTTTGATAAGTTGTTGGGTCAAAAGGCCATATTTGATATATAGAAAATTGGCCATATTTGATATATAGGACGATTTTCTAGATTCCAAAATTATTAATATTGATTTAACTATATACTCCAACTTTTAAGTTTTAACCTATAAATTTGGTTCATATTGCATCTTGCCCTCCATGGTATCGGTAAGCTTGACCAATAAGGATGAATCGCTTTCCACGTGTCAACCACGCATTGGTCAGATGGGAAAAATGGAGAGCCACCCTGGTCCGGTTCTTGCAAAATTGGAGAATCATAGCAAGGATCCGATTCACTGGAATTTTACTTTTTCCACGGCTATAAATTAACCCCGCAAAATAACTAGGGTTTATTAATGTCACATTTCATTCTACCTTCCAAATAAGCAAATAATATCAATCTAAAGGCCGAACAAAATGTCGCTGGACTCAGCGCCGCCGGCGCTGGATGGGCTCACCATAAGCGACACCATACCGGAGGCGCAATTCTCACAACGTGTCCCGATCCAATCCATACTGGGGAGGTCCGACAAGGGCGCCGGATTGGCGGGTCAGAAGGTCCGAATCGGGGATGGGTGAAGACGGGACGGGAGGCGGATAAGGGCTCGTTCGCCTTTTTAGAGGTCAACGACGGGTCGTGCCCGGGGAATCTACAGGTGATGGTGAAAGCTGTGGTTTACAAGCTGAGCGACGTCACGCCCACGGGGACCTGCGTCCACGTGGAGGGCTTGCTGAAGACCCTCCCAAAGGGGCTAAGCAAAGTACTGAGCTAGAGGTGGAGAGGGTTATTGATGTTGGGACTGTGGATGCGGCCAAATATCCGTTGCCGAAGACGAATTTTTCGCTCGAGTTTCTAAGGGATTTTGTGCACCTTCGCCCCAGGACCAACACTGTATGAATTTCCTCTTGCTCCCTTTTCTCTAATTACGTTTGATATTGTATTCAGTGGGTTTGGTAATTGGGATGCCATGTTGGGAATGTCCTGAATTTGAGGTTCTCCAGTGTCACGGGATTTTTTTGTTTAATTTTAATTTTGTTCTTTGAATATTAGCCTGTTGATTGGATTACTATCCAAACTCTTTAGACATTATTTCGAAAGTAAGTAGGAAAAGGACATGTTTTATTTGATAGTCCATTGGGATCTGGATTAGCAAAGGAAACTCAAAATCATTGGTACATCAAGGAAACTGTTTTCATTTGTTTGGTTACAAATAGGAGACGAGGGATTGCTACTACACCATGATTATGATACCATTTATCTGGCGTTTTTCTTTATAAAAATATTTTCTTGCATTTATAACGTTCTTAAGAATTAGTACTTGTTTTGTTGGAAATGAATGAATGTAAAAGTGATAATTCAGTTTGTTGTCTTTTACTTCACCAAATACTAGTTCCAAACAGGAGTTTATGACTTTTCAGGTGGTGAGATTAACTGTTTTAAATTTGCAATTGTATCATTCATTTTCTTTGTTTCATATTGTGAGATGATTCTTATTCTGTTTTAAATGCATGTTCTCCATTCTCACATGGAAAGTGCTTAAGATCGAAAAATGTAATGCAAATTTCTTTAAGTTTCCTATTATTTGTTTTACTCGATTCGTATTGCACCTATGTTGAGGAACAAAGAACTGGATACATGGAAAACAAGTGGAACATGTTGATTTGGTTGTTTGTTTGAATGAATTGTGCTTATGAAACTTTAATTCTAGAAGAATCCTTTAACAAGAAATGCATTAAAGCTTTCTGATTACTTGGTTTGTTTTGCTCCAATACCGTACCTTAAGGACAAGGTTGATGGATACTGTTTTGTTTGATAATATCATATTTCACTTCCCAGTCAGTAAAATGATGATAAGGTATGGTGGCCGACAGGTGTGCATATAGAATAGTTCACATAAGCAGGTTCAATATTGGGCCAACTTTACTAAGATTTTACACTCCCGTTTGATAATCATGGAGTAGGTAATTTTATGCTTCTACTGGCTGAGTTGATGTTTGATAAGGTGATGAGCTTACATTTTTTAATGCTTTTCTATAACTAGTGGTGTTTAGCTACAAAGTGGAAGCAGAACTAGGATCAATGTTATCCTTTACCATTATATCTTAAGCAAGCCCTCTCTTTATACATGCTAGTAAATTTATTCTCTTCCTTAGAACTTCTCCTGTGTTATTTTCTCACTGAGTTGAATTTTTTTGTGGTCTAGATTTCTGCAATTGCTAGAATTAACGCTTTGGCATATGCTACGCACACATTCTTCCAGAAGCATGGTTTCCTTTATGTGCATACTCCAATCATCACAACCAGTGATTGTGAGGGTGCGGGGGAGATGTTTCAAGTCACAACAATAATTAACGATGCAGAAAAATTAGAGAAGGACCTGAAAGAGAACCCTCCTCCTTCAGAAACCGACATAAAGGCTGCTGAGCTTGTTGTCAAGGAGAAAGGAGAAGCAGTAGCCCAGCTAAAATCTGCTAAAGCAAGCAAGCAGGAGATTGTTGCTGCTGTTGCTGAGCTCAACAAGGCTAAAGAGAACCTTTCAAAGCTACATGAAAGATGTAAGCTGGCAGAGAGATTTAGACTTGGTGGTAGCATTCCGAAGAAAGATGGGAAAATTGATTATTCAGAAGACTTTTTTGCTAGGCAAGCTTTTTTGACTGTATCAGGGCAACTGCAGGTTGAAACATATGCCTGTGCCCTCAGTAGTGTGTATACCTTTGGGCCAACATTTCGAGCAGAAAACTCCCACACTTCAAGACATCTTGCTGAGTTTTGGATGGTGGAACCTGAAATAGCATTTGCTGATATACAGGTATGCTAGGTGTGAACTTTTCTATTTACTTTTGCATAGTTGTGGGGTATCCGTAGAAAATTCAAATCAACCTTTTTTACCTAAGGTGTGCAACATATCCTGCTCACTCTAGGGATATAATTATATAAATATGATAAGTCTAAAGTGAATGCAATCATATTGCTTGGTCGGAAGTTGGAATGCGTAGATGTTGTATGGGTATTTTGTGAATGTTGAATTCATGATAATTAACCAGTTTACCTTATGCCCAAAATTGGAGCAGCTTTCTGCTTCTGCTTATTATTATCTTCTTTGTTTTTAACGGAGTTGAAAAACTTTTGTAGGATGATATGAACTGCGCAGAGGCATATGTGAGGTTTCTCTGTCAGTGGTTACTTGACCATTGCTATGATGATATGGAGTTCATAAAACAAAAAATTGACAAAACTGCTATCCAACGACTTGAAATGGTTGCGAAATCCAAGTTCCACAGAATAACTTACACTGAGGCGGTTGCCATTCTTGAGGAAGCAGCTAAAGTGAAGAAATTTGAGAATAAAGTAGAATGGGGAATTGATTTAGCTTCTGAACATGAAAGGTAAAATTAGTCCTGTATCTGTTCATCGGCTTGCATTTTAGTCTCGTCTTCTGTATTTGACCATATTTCTTGTCAAATTAATAATACAGATACTTGACTGAAGAGAAATTCAAAGCACCTGTTATTGTCTATAACTATCCAAAAGCGATTAAAGCCTTCTATATGAAGGTCAACGAAGACAATAAAACTGTTGCTGCAATGGATGTGCTTGTACCTAAGGTAGTCTCTCTCTCTCTCTCTCTCTCTCTCTCTCTCTCTCTCTCTCTCTCTTTCTCTTTCTCTCACACACACACACACACACACTTTTTTTCCCAAATAGAATGAAACCTTAGGGTCATTACTTTGATAAGGCCTGTCATGAGTTTTTCTGTAATTTAACTTTATATATTCTTGTTAGGTGGGAGAACTTATTGGCGGAAGCCAAAGAGAAGAGAATTATCAGGTTCTCAAGGACAGGTAAGAAAGCTTTCTAACTTTATCTGGTCCACTTCAATTCTCATGGAAAGACCGATCTTGCTTTTCCTTGTGGGTTGCTATTTCTTGTCAAATATTAAACCACCAGAAATTCTGATAGATCATTCTAGCTAAAGGGCTTTTGACATTCTATTATTTGTTTAGGATACTGGAGATGGGTCTTCCTACTGAGCCATATCAGTGGTATCTTGACCTGCGAAGCTATGGGACAGTGAAGCACAGTGGTTTTGGCCTTGGCTTTGAGCGGATGATCCTCTTTGCTACGGGTGTTGAAAACATTAGAGACGTCATTCCCTTCCCCAGATATCCTGGAAAAGCTGATCTTTGAAATTTTTTTAGCACTAAATATTATTAGTCCTCCATTACAGAAATCATGATATGAATCTCATTTGAGTCTTGTGATAGATACCTTTGCCTTGGGGCTTGTTTTGTTGAATATTTTGTTTTCATTTTTTGTACTTTGTCCAATATTAGATTGTTGTTCAAGTAATTAAGACTTGTATAATCAATATACCATGCCCTTGAATCTTGATCCCTTATTACTGGCTAAGTTTCTGTCTTGATGGATCAAGCTAAATCATGTCTAAGTTCAGACTTGTAGCTGAGGTTTCTTTACCAGTATTCAGCGTTTCTGCAAATGCAATACTGCACAATTTGAAACTTCTGCCAAGTCCATCCCTACTAACATAAGCCATCCCCAACTCTTAGGGAGTGGTTGCAAAATCTTCTGCTTTTAGAAGTGACGTAGCAAAAATAAAAGTAGTTGAGAATCAGAAGTTGACAGTGTTTGCAAATAAAATCAGAAGTTGAGAGTGTTTGACGAAAAAATTGTAAAGTGCTTATTTGTTTGTAAAAGTCAAACTAGAAGCAGAATTAGAAATTTAAAACACAAATTCTCTGTTGTAGATTCTGAATTTCTAATTAATTAAAGTAGAATTAGAAGTAGAAGTTCACATTTACAATAGTAAAAGTGATTTTTAAGCCAAAAGCTAAAAAATACATTTTTAGTGACTAGCTGCAAATTATTACAAATGAGATAGGAATTTGAACAAAGATGGAGAAAACAAGATTTCATTGTGATACGTATGGAGTAGGGCATGCCATGTTATAATGATACAACATCTAGGAGCTTCTGTTAGTTATAATGATACAACATCTAGGAGCTCCTGGGAAGTGGGAAATGGTGTATTCTCACATCATTCATCGTCCCTTTCTGAGCCGCAGTTTGCATGATTTTTATTTATCAAACGTTGTTATACTGAATGGATAAATTGCAAGTCCGTAAAATGTTACAACTCATGTTCCTTTTTGTTCCACACCCTGGTTTGGACTCAGTTTTGATGGACAATTATGAAATTTGAGATATATGCAAATGTTACAAGACAAGAAAATAATACAAAATGATAATTTGAAGAATATACGTGGATACAACTCTCTTTTACCCTCTAATTTCTTCGTTCGCGAATGAAAAGGTTTTTGGGACATAAGTTGAGGAGGAAATGCATTTTAATGAAACAGAGAGTAGATCAATGAGAAACACTGAAAAAAATGAAAGAAATGCCAAAGCTTAAACTTCATTGAGATGATTGCAAAACCCCTTCCATGAATATATTTAAAACGACGTCCGAAATGGGTACGCACAATAGTCGAGTGTGTCGATTTTTTGTATTCTCGTTTAGTATTGACATACATATGGTGCCTACAAAATATGTGATTTTATTTAAGTGCTGATTTTAGCCGAAATAGATAGATGAAAGTTGGCGTCAAGAAGAAGAAGAAGACGACTCATCGGAGAGTGATTGCGTTTAACTTTTCATTTATCTCTTATTCTCTTTTTTACTTTTGGAGATAATAGTGTGCAAAATTTATTTTGAAAAATGAGAATGAATATTGAAAGTGTGATTGGATATAAGATGAAAATGTGATAATGATAGTTGATGTGATTTTTTTTAAATATAATATTAATTAGATGTGATTGGTGATTTGAAAAATAAGAGAGAGTGAATTGTGTATTTGTGATATAATGATATAATAATGATAGTTCATATGATATTTTTTTGATTAAAATATAAATAGATGTGATTGATGATTTGAAAAGTAACGATAATCTGAATAGTATATTTTTAAAATATTTTACAAACAATCACACTTTCATCCACGATTTTGTCAAAAACTCAAAAGAATGAAAATTCATTCCCACACAAGCACTGCCTCAATATTTTTCTTCACATCTTTGAACTAGTGGTGTCAATTGGGTGTGTTCGGGTTCGTGGGTACGCGGGTCAGAATCAGCCAATCTGAACCCGACTTGTTTAATTATTCGTGTCAGAATCTTGAATTCGAACCCGACCTATCTATTTCACAGGTAACCTAAACCCAACTCGTTTAACCCGTCTAATAAAACTATTTTTATATACATTTAATAGTTCCAATTGAATAAATTTAATTTTTTTTAAAATCAATCACGATGACACACTATTCAATGAATAAAAAATATATTACAATTCAGAACAAACAAAAAGAAATAACATAATTGCGTAAATAACATAACATAATAATCATATTTTGAGGTGGCCACGGTTCTGAAACCGGCAGTTTCGGTTCCAAACCGAAATTCGGTTCCTCCACGGTTAACCAAACCGTTTCTTTTTTGATTTTTTAAAGATAATTTACTTTTAGTTATAAAATAAGAGGAAAAAAATAAAAAATGAATTAGACATAATATTCATAATAATATTAAATTTTGGACTTAATATAAATAATAATATTAAGAGAAATTAGACATAATATTCATAATAATAATAATAATAATAATAATAATAATAATAATAATAATAATAATAATAATAATAATAATATTGAGTTGCTTATGTATCCTCTTAATATATAGAGGAATCAAAATTCATGTGGCTCGTTTACAACATTTAATTTAAGATGTGTCTCATGCGATTTGCGAATATAAAACATTATAATAAATATTTAACATTTTTTCTATTATATTCTTACAAAAAAAATAAAAAACCGTTGGTTTTAACCTTAAAACTAGCGGTTTTAACAGCCGGTTCTACCGACAGTTCGAACCACCGGTTAAAACTATCGCTTCCATAGTTTTTTAGACCAAGAAACCGGAACTGTTGACTACAGTTCTAATTCCGGTTTAGAACCCGATTTCGATTTCATTTGGCCACCCCTATTTTGAGGACAACATACAAAATAATAACATACATAATTAAAAAAGTTTTAGCTTTTAAGTTTAAGGACGTGTCTTGTTTTTTGATTTTTCTTACACTTAATTATTTAGTTAGTTGTTTCAAAAAAAAAAATTATTTAGTTAATTTTTTTTTTTAAAAAAAATTCACAGACAGGTCAAATGAGCCATAGCAAGTTGATCCGAACCTGGCCTATTTAATTGGCGGGTCATTCGAGTTCGACCCTGACCAGAGCTATACACCCAATAATTTCGCGTTAGGTTCGTGTCGAGCCCAAAGTTGCCACCCCTAAATTGAACCTATGAGGGCATCTCCAACCCATCACACCAAATTTGGTGTTTTGGTGTAATTTTGCAAAACCCATCTCCAACCCACTACACTAAAGCTTACACCAAATGAGTAGTTTAATATTTTCTTTTCATTTTGGAATAGCAAATTTATTTGTTTATGCAATTATTTCTTTTGCTTTTATTTTTTATTATTAATGTAACTAAATAAAAACTTATATTTAACTAATATTACATTAATTAATTATATTGCAAAATTAATATTACAACTAATATCACAATATTATTATTAATGCTTTTTTAATTAAATTATAATTTTGTTTATTAATTATTTTAGTTTATCAAAATTTTAAGTTTAGTTTATAATAATTTATTGGTAAATATTAACTATTGTTCATCCAAAATAATAATAATACAAAATTTAAATAACTAAAACCATGTTACAAATGAATTATATATCAAATATATGATACAATAGGAATTAAAAGTTTGAAGTAGAAGAAATTGGAGGGCAAAGAGGGAATATTTGTATTACACCAAATTTGGTGTGATGTTTAGAGTTGGGTTGGAGGGTGTTTTTAGATATTTGGTGTTTTGGCGTGAGTTTTAGAGTTGGGTTGTAGATGGTCTGAGCACATTGCCAAAATGCCACAACTCGCGCATAAAACCACGACATTACAAACAGCATTCCAGTCGGTGGACATCTTTTATATATTAACCTTTTCCCAAACTGCTGTTACAGTATTTTTATTGTCATTGTACGGTGCAAGCACACAAGCTGTCAACATTAGTCTATTTGATTCAGGTCCTAAGTAGGTTGCATGAAATTTTCCTTGTCAATGAAGGGCCTGAGAGCAAGTATACCCACTTAAAAAGTAACCTCATGGAACATGGAAAATGAGAACGGTACAAGGATTGGATGTTCACAAGGATTCCCTTTTTAGATCTTTAAAACTCACCAAGTATGATTGAGTAACTTCCATTGCGCCTGAAAAAAGATGCTTTCAGTTTAAATAAGCGAGGGGCCAAAACATCTAGTGAACTCCATGATGTCACACGAACAAAATAATGACCAAGAAAAGGAAAACAGAGTAACTGGCACTCTTGCATTTTTGTACTAGCCCTCATCTTCAATTATCTTGGTACCAAGCCCCTTTAACCCTTCAGGGGGGATTTCTGCAACGGTAACAAGATAATACAACTCTTCTTTGGCATCCTCATGCGAGCAATTCGAACTCTAACCCGTCTTGGGATACCCCTGCTCCAAATGTGTTTGTTAAGCTTCACATCCACTCTAACATCAACTGTTCCCATGGCTTTCTGCGCAAATCGTCTCATCTCTTAGATGGCGTTGGGAGCCTTCTTCTTAAATGTGCTATCATCAACAAAAATACCAACGATTACTATGATGGTATGTTTCAGAAACCACCAGTAAATGTAGTCGTGTTTATTAAAAATAATCAATTACAAAGAAAAAGTTGCAATCTGCAGTATGAATCAAAGATCAATCTAAACACTTTCTTAGAATACAATTTTAAGTGAGATTATAGTTTGAAACTTTTGAGAGTGCTCATTCACTCGTTAATATACTTCTAGGAACAAATAACACCATTCAATTGAGAAAAATCTGACAAAACTAAAGCCACTTTTGTGGACTTGTAGGTTAGATTGATAGCCCATTTTTATGGACTAATTGGTGGCACATGGGTGGCTGCCAAATTGAAGTAGTTGGGGATTGGTGGAATAGTGAAGCAATTTTCCCTATAAATTGGCTTCTTCAATAGATGCAATAATCATCCCAACCAAGCAAGTAAATTGCTAAGTTTTCTCATTTCTTCAATTTAGAAAGTATTAGTTTATCCTATTTTAAGAGAGAAAGAGTGATATAGTTTCTCCTTGTATTTAGAGAGAAAGTATTGTAATCCCTATTTTTATAGTGATTTTATAGTGAATTGCTCCTACACTTGCCCGTGGTTTTTACCTCAAATTTATTTGGGGTTTTCCACGTAAAAATATTTTTGTCATTTTACCTTTAATTTTTCTCACATCACTATTGTCATGGCTTTGTTCCGGTCCGTAATTTCCTAACAAAGTGGTATAAGAGCCATTGGTTTAGGAGGTTACTATTCATGCACTATTCACGTGAATAGTGAAATTCGGTTCAAGTGAAAAAAAAGGTTGTGAACAAAATGACGACAAAGTTCGATGTAGAGAAGTTCAATGGGAATAATTTCTCATTGTGGAAAATGAAGATTAAGGCAATTTTGAGGAAAGACAATTGCTTGGCAAAGAATTGGAGACAGTTCGCAGATATCACCGACGATGCCAAGTGGAACGAGATGGATAGCAATGCAATTGCTGATCTGCACTTAGCATTAGCCGATGGAGTGTTATCAAGTGTGGCGGAGAAGAAGACGGCAAAGGAGATATGGGATACTCTGACAAAATTGTACGAGGCCAAATCACTTCACAATAAAATTTTCTTAAAAAGAAAATTGTATACTCTTCGTATGGCGGAAACCACTTCGGTGACTGACCATATCAACACCTTGAATACTCTATTTTCGCAACTCACCTCAATGGGTTACAAAATAGAAGTTGTTGAACGTGCGGAACTTTTGCTCCAAAGTTTACCAGATTCGTACGATCAACTCATCATCAACTTGACGAACAATGTCCTTTCGGACTATCTAGTTTTCGATGAAATTGCAGCTTCTATACTAGAAGAAGAGAGCAAACGCAGTAAACAAAGAAGAGACAGACGAGGAGGTTCGCATCAGCGGAAGCTTTGGCGGTGGTGAGAGGAAGATCCACGGAACGTGGCTCCAGTGGGAGTCAAAATCATGGTAGATCAAAATCCAGGAGTAAAAAGAACATCAAGTGCTACAACTGTGGCAAAAGAGGGCACTTCAAGAAGGATTGTTGGAGTAAGAAGAGCGCGGCCCCGAGTCATCAAATGCTGGGCGGAATGTTGCAAGTACTCGAAAATGGAGAAGTTTTATACGGCGAAGCAACAACTAACGCCGGAAGGCGTAAAACTATTTTTTCGATGTCCGCTATTAGACTCAGGAGCAACCTGGCACATGACCTCCGTGCGAGAATGGTTTCACACATACAAACCAATCTCTGGAGGATCCGTTTATGGGGATGATCATGCCTGATATCGTTGGTATTGGTACTATCAAAATAAAAATGTTTGATGGCACTGCTCGCACCATTCAGAGGTACGACATGTGAAGGGGCTACGTAAGAATCTTTTGTCTTTGGGACAATTAGATGATGTTGGATGTAAAACTCGTATTGAGGATGGGATCATGAAGATCGTGAAAGGAGCTATTGTAGTAACGAAGGCGGAGAAACTCGCTGCGAATTTGTATATGCTTAAAGGTGAGACAATGCAAGGACGAGAAACTTATGTTGCGGATTGCGAGT
The DNA here is from genome assembly GCA_016081115.2 of Rehmannia glutinosa. Classification (NCBI taxonomy): domain Eukaryota; kingdom Viridiplantae; phylum Streptophyta; class Magnoliopsida; order Lamiales; family Orobanchaceae; genus Rehmannia; species Rehmannia glutinosa. The sequence goes on from JABTTQ020003076.1 coordinate 225,893, forward strand.
GTTCAAAGCAGAAGAATCAACGATAATGTGGCACCACAAACTTGGCCACATGTCGGAACAAGGGTTGAAGATTCTCTCTGAACAGAAGCTACTACCTGGTCTTACAAAGGTATCTTTACCATTTTGTGAGCATTGTGTTACAAGTAAGCAACACAAATTAAAGTTCGGCAAATCAACATCTAAGAGTAAAGAAATCTTAGAGTTGATTCACTCTGATGTTTGGCAAGCACCATTATCATCCCTAGGAGGGGCGAGATACTTTGTATCTTTCATTGATGATTACTCCAGAGATGTGGGTGTATCCTATCAAAAGGAAGGCCGATGTATTTCCGTTTTCAAAGTTTACAAAGCTCAAATAGAACGTGAATCTGGGAAAAAGATCAAGTGTCTAAGAACTGATAATGGAGGAGAATATACAAGTGATGAATTTGAGTCTTTCTGTCAACAAGAAGGCATCAAAAGACAGTTCACGGTGGCGTACACACCTCAACAAAATGGAGTGGTAGAGCGAATGAACGTAACCTTGTTAGAAAGGACAAGAGCATTGTTGAGAATCGCAAGTCTACCCAAGACATTTCGGGGCAGAGGGTCAAAACCGCCCTTTGTTATGTGATCAATCGATCACCATCAACCGCAATTGATCCAAAACGCCCATGGAGATGTGGATGGTAAGTCTGGCGATTATTCTCGTCTACATACATTTGGAAGTCTGTGTATGTAATATACAATGACCAAGAAAGAACAGTTGGACCCGAAGTCCGAAAATGTATCTTCTCGGGGTATGCTAATGGAGTCGAGGGGTATCGCTTGTGGGATCCCACTACCCACAAGATCGTCATCAGAGATGTGATATTTGCGAAGATAAATCGCAATGTGAAGGGAGATAGCAAAGACGTGAAAAGAGAACCAGGAGACTACTACAAGAATAGTGGAAAATAATCTACATAATGAAGATTCAAATCTTTTGAAGTAGTACCAGAGCACGAGGTACAAGAACAAGTTGAGTCGATGTTCAAGAAGACGGTCAACTCGTGAGAGAAAGCCGCGCCTTGGCAATCGAGTATGTTATGGAGAGCAATGTTGCATACTGTCTTTTAACGGAGGATGGAGAGCCATCAACTTTCCATGAAGCTCAAAGCTCGGGATGCATCTCGGTGGATGACAACAATGCATGAAGAAATTGAAGCTCTCCACAAGAATCAAACTTGGAAACTTGTACCGCTACCACACTACATTTAAAAACCATTGGTAATAAATGGGTCTACAAGATCAAACGGGATAGCAACGATCAAGTAGAGCGGTATCGTGCAAGACCGGTGATAAAAGGATATGCTCGAGAAAGAGGGTATTGATTTCAATGAGATATTTTCCCGGTGGTTTGACTCACGACAATGTCAGTACTCCTGGCGATGTGTGCTACATTTGATTTACATCCGGAGCAGCTTAGATGTAAAAACTGCGTTTCTTCATGGAGAGCTTGAAGAAGAAATTTATATGCTTCAACCGTATAAGGTTTTTTAAACAGACAAAGAGAACTTGGTTTGCAGTTGAACAAATCTCTATATGGTCTCAAACAGCGCCGAGGTGTTGGTACAAGAGATTTGATTCCTTCATAATGAGCCTTGAATACAAATAGACTTAGTTCGGACCATTGTGCGTACTACAAAAGGTTTGATGATAATGATTTATTATTTTGTTGTTGTATGTGGATGATATGTTGGTGGCAGGCACCAATAAAGATCGGATCAAGAAATGAAGGCACGATTGGCTAGGGAGTTTGAAATGAAGGACTTGGGACCAAAGAAACAAGATTCTAGGGATGCAAATTCACCGAGACAGTAAATAATAGGAAGATCGGCTTTCTCGGAAGAACTACTTCAGGAAAATTTTGTGTCGCTTCAACATGCAAGATTGTAAGCCGTTTCTACCCCTCTTCCTATTAATTTCAAGTTATCCTCAAGTATGTGCCCTAGCAATGAAGCGAGAGAGGAGGAGATGTCTCGAGTACCATATGCATCAAAAGTGGGGAGTTTAATGTTCGCTATGATATGTACAAGACCGACATTGCACAAGCAAAGATGGGAGCATCAATCGATACATGGCGAATCCTGGTAGAGAGCATTGGGATACATTGAAGAGGGTTCGAGGTACATCGAGAGGAACCTCGAATGTTGCATTATGTTATGGAGGATCGGATTTTACCGCCGGGGTTATGTTGATTCGGATTTTGCGGGTGATCTTGATAAAAGAAAATCCACTACGGGCTATGTGTTTACACTTTGCGAGGAGTCGTAAGTGGGTTTCAAAAGCAGATCTGTTGTAGCTCTATCTACAATCAGCAGAATACATGGCAGCGACTACACAAGCTTGCAAGGAAGCGATCTGGATACAAAGGTTATTGGAGGAGCTCGGTACAAATAAGAAAATATTGTTCTTTTTGTGACAAAGCCAGAGTGCTTTGCATATTGCAAAGAATCCAGCCTTACATTCAAGGACGAAGCACATCGGAGTACAATATCACTTTGTTCGAGAAGTGGTGGAAAATGGAAGTGTGGATATGCAAAAGATCCATACTGATGAGAATCTAGCAGATTGCATGACCAAACCAATAAACACTGGCAAGTTCGAATGGTGTAGATCCTCATGTGGCCTAGCGTAAACGTAAGCAACATGAATGGCAAGTGTAGAGAATGATGAAAGGATTACAAAAGTGACTTTAAGTGGGAGAATGACAAAACTAAAGCCACTTTTGTGGACTTGTAGGTTAGATTGATAGCCCATTTTTATGGACTAATTGGTGGCACATGGGTGGCTGCCAAATTGAAGTAGTTGGGGATTGGTGGAATAGCGAAGCAATTTTCCCTATAAATTGGCTTCTTCAAGAGATGCAATAATCATCCCAACCAAGCAAGTAAATTGCTAAGTTTTCTCATTTCTTCAATTTAGAAAGTATTAGTTTATCCTATTTCAAGAGAGAAAGAGTGATATAGTTTTTCCTTGTATTTAGAGAGAAAGTATTGTAATCCCTATTTTTATAGTGAATTGCTCCTACACTTGCCCGTGGTTTTTACCTCAAATTTATTTGGGGTTTTCCACGTAAAAATATTTGTGTCATTTTACTTTTATTTTTTCTCACATCACTATTGTCATGGCTTTGTTCCGGTCCATAATTTCCTAACAAAATCTATTTAAAACCATCCTGGCTTTAATCTTATGCAGATAAATAAGAAACTAATCTGCAACTCATTTGAAATATACAGATAACATTGCTATAGTCTTCATCATGCATAATTAGATGGCACACAACAATGTGATCCATTGAGACAGCAAAGAAAAAATTTGTAGCTTTGGCTCCTTGTATGTCCGAACAAGACATATTCCATAAGGACATCCAAACTAATATTAGAGTTAGGTATCTCAAGAAAAGATTCAATGACTTTATGAACTTGAACTAGCGGACAAAGAATGAAGCCCATTGGAGAGAGACCATACCGTGAAAACTTGAAAGCAAGACACTTTTTTCCAATTGAAGATCTCATGGTTCACATCTCATTCTATATTTCATTCCATCTATGTTTTAGTTTTCCATGGAATCATGGTAGCATATCCTTCTACCCTACAATTCATTTCCATTTGCGGATTCCAGTTTTCCACCCTAGTTATGAACAACAAGCAATTAGAAATTCCAATGAACTACACATCACCAAGATACAACTTCTTGATATTATATATGGAACGATTCAATTTGCTTTGAGAGAACAACCTAATTATTAAAACAACAACTCATAAATTTCTAAAGCCGAACTATCTAAATACACGAGAAAACATAAATATATATATATAATAATAAACCTATTTCCAAATCTATTTTCCCGCTTTTTTTGCACTTGCTAAAAATAAATTTATATATTTTTTGATGGAAAACAAAAAGGAAATAAACAGATATGTCCAATATATTTGTAATTATATTTTTAGTTTTTTTTTATCTTAATTATGGTATGCATTTACATTTTTAATTTTTAATTTAGGTATGCTACCTTTTTAGATTGACATTTTTCAATCTAATCTTCCTGGTGTTGTATAAGGGATTTTAATGACATTGTTGCCGATTCTCGAAAAAAAGGTGCAAAGAGCGCATCCTCGTTAGTTGTTGTCTGCTTTTTCGAGCATCCATTGATGATCGTGGCTTAATAGATTTGGGAATGATGGGTTATCCTTTCACTCGGAGCGAGGCAGAGGTACGGTTCATTGGGTCGACGAAAGGTTGGATAGATGCTTAGCTTCCCGAGTTGGTGTAATTTGTTTCCAAATTGTAAAATTTGGAATCTCGGCGCCTATGTCGGATCACTCTCCCATTTTCTTGGAGTTGCTTTACAATTTCAGTATTAAGAAAGTTAAAAGGTTTCGGTTTGAAAATGCTTAGTTAAGGGAAGGGAGTGTCGTCAGATTGTGGAAAATGGATGGAATAAGGGTGTGGATGGAAGTCTTCAAGGAAATATTACAACGCGGGGAAGAACTTTTCAAATGGAGAGATATGTTGAGAAATTCTTTCAATAAGCGAATTCAAGAAGCTAGGCAACGAATGAAATTGTTCCGTAGTGGGCATGATGAATTTTCTACGGGGAGTTTAAAAAGGCACAACGTGATTATAATTTGCTTTTTGTTCAACGGGAAGACTTTTGGAAACAAAGAGCCAAACTGTTTTTGGCTAAAAGGCGGGGATGCTAATACAAGGTATTTTCACACAGTGGCTTTTTCTCGTAAACGCCAAAATACAATTACGAGATGGAAAGATGCTTCGTGCTCTTGGTTAACTTGGGAAAATGGTTTGGGTCCTCACATGGTTAGTTATTTTCTTTGGTATCTATTCTTCAAACACATGTGATCTTGCGCCTATATTGGGTCGTATTTTGCCAAAGGTGAGTACTCGGGAGAATGAGGCCCTACTTGAACCATTCACGAGTTCGAAATAAAAGAAACGTTATATGTTGTGTTTCCCGATAAATCTCCGGTCCAGGATGGTATGAATCCAGCGTTTTTCCAAAAAAATTAGAAAATTATGGGGCCAAATTTAGTTTCTTCGTGTCTTCAATTTTTGAACTCTTGTTCGCTCCCGATGGTTTTTAATGATACCAATTTGGTACTTATTCAAGAAGAATAACCTTAATTTATAACCGATCTTCGACCTATAGCTCTTTGCAATGTGGCGTATAAGGTGATTTGAAAGTTTTGGCGAATCGTTTAAAAATATTTTACCTAATATTATTTTCGAATCCCAAAGTGCGTTTGTTCCACGAAGGTTAATTTCGGATAATATTATGGTTGCTTTTGAGATAATCCATTTTCTTAAGAGAAAGAGACAAGGAAAGGATGGAGTGGCAACCTTTAAAATTGATATGAGCAAGGCGTACGATCGATTGAATGGAAATATCTTGAGTCTATGTCAATAAAATGGGTTTCAATCAAAAATGGGTGGATTTAATAATGTCGTGTGTGAAGATCTGCCGATATAAGATATCTCACGGGAGTTCGAATCAGATTTTATTGTGCTTGGGAAAGGGGTTTAAGACAAGGGGATCCGTTGTCTCCGTATTTGTTCATATTATGTGATGAAGGCTTATCGCCAATTATTCAGAATTTTGAAGAGAAGGGTCTGGTTACATGGTTGTAAGATTTCTCGAGGTGCCCCAAGTGTCACACATTTGTATTTTTGCGGATGCTAGCTTTCTTTTCTTTAAAGCTAATTTGAATGAGAGCTCGAGGATTAAAGAATGTCTTGATATCTACTCTAGGCGTCGGGTCGACTATAAACTTTCAAAAATCATCCATCTCTTTTAGTAAAAATATCGTTGCTCAAGATGTTCAAGCAACTGTGATTTTTTGAATGTTGAAAAACCGATAATCATGGATCTTATCTTCGCTTACCTTCGTTGATAGGGAGGAATAAAAAGGAGATTTTTGCATTCATCAAGGACAAGGTTTGGTCTCGACTTCAAGGGTGGAAAAAGAACCGCTTTCTCGGGCGGGTAAAGAAATTCTCCTCAAAATTGTTGCTCAAGGTGTCCCTATTTATGCTATGAGCTTGTTTTTACTTCCTAAAGAATCCTGATCAATTAGAGAGGATGATGAACTCATTTTGGTGGGACAAAGGTGGGGATTCTTCTAGGGGTATTAATTGGCTTACTTGGAATAAATTGTGTACACATAAAAGCAAATGAGGTTTGGGGTTTCGACGTCTTCATGAATTTAATTTAGCGTTATTGGGAAAATAAGTTTGGCGTCTTTTAACTATAGAAAACTCTTTGGTGGCATGCATTTATAAAGCAAGGTATTACCGGGGTTGGCTTGATCAATGCTCAACTTGGGGCTAATCCGAGTTATATTTGGAGAAGTATTCTATCGCCTTCCCGGCTTTTGTGTTTGCTAATTGTAACAAGAAGATAGGTGATGGGAAGCTTACCTCGTCTTGCAGATCCCTGGTTGCCTTGGATGATGTCCCATTTGTTTTGTCTTCGCGTTTAACATTGGAAGGTATCACGGTTCATAATCTCATGAAGCAAGGTTTGATTGAATGGGATCCACGGATGTCCTTCAAGACTTATTTAATAATCGTGATCAGGATCTTATTAAGAATATAACTCGAGGAGTGATCAATCTGGCAGATACATGGTTGTGGAAGGGAAATAAAAAAGGCTCTTACTCAAGAAAATGCATATCACCGTTATGTAGAGAGATGGATAATGAATTCAACTATGAGCACCTATTTGATTGGAAAGGTTTTTGGAGTCCGAAAGTTCCTTCAAAGGCAAAAAATCCGTGTGGAGAGCATGCCACAATGCACCGCCAACAAAAGAGAGACTTCTTTCGAGGAAGGTTCAACTGTCTCCTCTTTGTCCGGTTTGTAATATGGAAGTAGAAACCGATGCACATGCTCTCTTTCTCGTGTTTTTTGTCGCAAGCAGCTGTTGGGCTTTAGTTCGCAGGTGCACATTTTATGGGATCTCAGATCTTTTCTATCTTGCTTAAATAAAATCTAGGATGATGGTTTCGTTGAGTATAAATGTCATATTGTCATGCTTTTGGGCTATATGGAAAAATCGCAATGAGGTTGTTTGGCAAAGCAGAGTAATCGGACCCCAACTCGATTGTGAACCTGGCTTGCTCGATGTTGCTCAAAGTGGCATCAAAGACAAGTGACTCGCAAACAGATTGGTTTTTGATGAATGGTGATGGAGTTAGATGGCAGAGGCCTCAAATAGGTTGGTTGCAATGTAACGTCGATGCCGCACTATTTCATGATTCAAATGTGATTGGGCTATGGTATTATTATCGAGGTAGTGGTGGTGATTTTATTGCAGACAAAGCATTCCTCAGCCTCGGGCCGTTGTTACCTCGATGTGGTCAAGCAATAGGAGTTAAGGAGGTTTTGAGTTGGATTAATAGCAATCGGAAGGATTCCCATGTTTGTCTTGAAACCGATTCTCTAGTTGTGATGAAAGCTTTAAGGGGAAAACTAGTGGATAATTCATTTTTTTCTCGATGTTATTAGTGATTGTAGAAAACTACTTGATATTCTTCCAAGAGTGTCTTGTGTGTTTATTAGGAGATCAGCGAATGGTGTTGCTCACACGTTAGCTAGAGCAACGTGTTCTATGTCCTGGTGTCAACGAATGGATATTAACTCATCCTCTCTTTATTTGTAATGCTCATAGATTCGATTTGCTCTATTAATGAAAGTTCATTTCTCGTGTTTTTTAAAAAAAAGTACCAAATACTATACATTTGAATTTGGAAAGATATAAAATAAATAAAAAATAGTTTGTTGACCGATGTTATTGTAATTTATCATTAATTTTATCCATTTCAAATTTGGTATGCATTAACAATCTAATTTATACATGATTTATCGATATTAAATATTGTATTAAATAAATTCTAAAAGATCTAATAAAAATATGAAAAAGAATATGCACATCGCTCAATCTTCATAATTGTACTATACAATTTTATCTCTTTTTTTTTCAAACCATCAATTTGATAATGTTTTGTTCATAATAAATGATGAAAAAAGAATATAATGTTATATCAAACTCTAAAAATATCTACGGAGTGTCCCGATATATAAAGTATATTAATGAGTTATTATATTTGAAAATTATATATTTTGATTGTATTGTAATATATCTATATCTGTTATGAGTCAAGATATCTTAACATGTCCAATGTTTATGTTATATTCAAATCCATATACACGAAAATAATCTTACGCCCACCGTCAATATAACTTATCCATTATTGATGAGGCAACTTTTTGTGGAATTGATCACCATCATTACGTATCATTCAAGACGGGTTGATATGAATATAAATATATAATTTTAGAGTTGTCAAAATGAATTCAAATTTGAGGGGCCGGGCTGTAATTTTGGTGGCCCGAAAAGATTGCACCTATGTGGCCCTAAAATTTGGTTGACCTTGGTCATTTCATGTGTATTATTCATGGGTTGGGTTTCAAAATAGTCGCTCAATGGAATTTCATCCTGGCTCAACTCGATTTATCCCCGCCCAACGGACCAAAGATTTGTTGACCCATTTAATAGTTGTATTGGTTATTAAAATAGCCCGTGCATCGCACTGAGTCCTCATCTAGTACGACATCAAGAAATGAATAATAAAAGGGGTATGTGAGAGTGCGATCATTCATGTAACCTCTTGTGGAGGTTTATGGTTGATAAGGTGTTTTTATGCATGTTTTATGTGTGTATTTGAGTATGATTTGATTTATTTTATTGTTAGTTTCATAAATTTTTGATTGTACATAGTTCACGTTACTCGAGGTGCTTTTATTGATGTAGATTGATGATTTGGAGCTGTTTTTGGTGAATTTTGGGCCATGGTTTCATGTCAAAACATACCCGGGGGTTTTTATATAAAAAAACACTCAAAATCCCAAGCTAAACGCGTCATTTCGGGGCCTTTTCAGTCAAACACGGGCAGGGTGTGTTTTTAAGCACGGCCGTGCTTTTGAGGAGCCAAAACCGAGCAAATTTTCGGCAAAAACGTACCAAACACGGCCAGGCCGTGCTTTTGAAGCACGGCCGTGTTCGGGAAAATCCGCGAACACGGCCTGGCCGTGCTTTGAAAGCACGGGCGTGCTTTTCGTCCGGACTGGTTTTTTCTTTGGCGGAAATTATGGAGACTTTCCCCTTTTGCTTTTTGACAACCTTTGAGCAACTTTTACACCTCATTTTGATGCACCAAACTCTATAATTCCCTCAATTGTCATGTGGACACAATGATTCAACCAACTCAACCATGAATGTGCACACAATGATTCAACCAACAACCATGGAAGTGGAGCATTTGTTAGCATTATTTATGTGTTCTTTCACAAAGATGGTGCCTATAAAAGCCAAGAGTTTGAGTTGGGAAAGAGAGAATTCATGTAATATTCATTCATAGAGAGATTCATTGTGTTTAACATTTTGAGTGGAATTGGGATCAAGAGGTCTTGGAGGAGTAAGCTTGTAGCAACATTGGAGAAGAAGGCTTGGATCAACATCATCTATCAAAGGAAGAAGTCATTGAGATTTTGAGAAAGATAAGTACACCATGTTTACAACACTTAAATCTTCTTGTGTAATTTATTCTTTTGTCAAAATCATGAGTAGCTAAACTACTAGTGTTGAATGTAATGAACTCTAGAATGAATTTGTGATTAAGGTTTGTATGTTTTTAATAAAATTCTCATGTCTTGTGTGATTCACTTATATCATGTTTATTTCATTCAAGTTGATATTTCCGGTATATTAATTTGATATTTATTCCTCATCGGATAATCGAGAGATTTATGGTGGGAAAGAACCTATATAAGTGAAAAGAGTTGCATGCAATCCTAGATATAGGACAACATAAATCTTCTGAATTAGGGTCAAACCTAATATGGGAATTCATAAATCGTTATAATGCAATTTTGGGGTTTTAACTAGAAAGAGATTTGCTTAATCAACTTGAGATTAGGAGTTTTTCGCCTTGAGAAAGGGTTTAACTTAAATCGGGAATTTCTACGGTCCACATAACATGAGATTTTATTAAAAGAGGTTGGTTTTTGCTTAAGGGCTTATGGTTGTATTTTTATCTTGATTGAATCACAAAAACATTCTAGAGGGACTTACATTCAACACATTTCTATCTCTTGATTTCTCATTCTACAATCTAATTTTATTTGATTTCTTTTTTTTTTGTAAGTTGCAATTATCTTAAATTCTCTATTTTTCATTTTCCATTTTAACAAACAAAACTCGAAAATTACTAGATTAGATAACAAAAAGACGGTAATTATTAATACTTATAATCCTCGTGGGAATGACACTTCGGACTAATAATCTATACTACAAAACGATAGGTGCACTTCCCTATGGTTTTCTAGAGTAGCTTTTGAGCCATCAAGTTTTTGGCGCCGTTGCCGGGGATTGTAATATTAAGAACGCTTTATTTTTGTTAATTTAATCATTTTTTTTATTTTTTTATTTTACCATTATCTTTCTTTTTATCTATCTTTGTAAGTCTTGGTTTATACTTATCCTCTTTGTTTACCGCAGTGTATGCCTACTCGTCGCCGAATTTGGAAGCGACACCGCCGGTGTAGCAAACACGTAGGAAAGTACTAACACGTACCATCACTTAAGAGGATACTAACGAAAGTAAAGATTTCGTCATGGCGGATGAACAAAGAACTATGTATGATTATGCCAAACCATCCATGGACGGCACGTCATCTAGCATCGTAAGGCCCGCTGTTGCAGCCAATAATTTTGAAATCAAACCGAATGTCATTCAAATGGTGCAACAATTTGTTCAATTTGACGGCCTACCAGACGAAGATCCGAACAATCATATCGCAAATTTCCTTGAAATTTGTGATACCTTCAAAATAAATGGAGTCTCTGACGATGCCATCCGTTTGCGCCTATTCCCATTTACTCTTGGGGACGGGCTAAACAATGGCTAAATACTTTGCCAAAGGGAACAATCACAACATGGAGCATCATGGCTTTAAAAGTTCCTTTTGAAATATTTTCCACCGCCAAAATCGCACGATTGAGGAATGAAATCTCTTCATTAACTCAAGAAGACGACGAGACCTTGTACGACACTGGGAGAGATTCAAAGAATTGCCGCGAAAATGCCCACATCATGGCCTCCTATTTGGATGCAAGTCCAAACGTTTTACAACGGGCTACTCTCATCGACGAGGCAAATGATTGATGCGCGCGTGGGGGAACATTGAATAATAAAACACCGAAGCCGCCCAAGATCTCATAGAAGGGATGGCCATGAATGGCTATCAATGGCAATCCGCACGAGGTAAACCTAACTGCAAATGGGTGTTTATAATGCAGATGCAAAGTGGTTACACTAGCCGCACAAGTCGAAGCTTTGACCCAAAAGATCGACGATCTAGCGGCTCTCCTAAACCACCACCACCGCATGTTTTATCTTGTGAAACTTGCGGAGGATTGCATAATCATCAGGATCGCCCACACACAATACCACACAACAATGGTTAATTACGTTGGGAATCAAGGCGTAAATTACCCAAGTAATCCTTACAACAACACATACAATCCTGGGTGGCGACAACATCCTAATTTCGGTTGGGGAAACCAAGGCCAACCACGACCTAATCCCAATCCCGATCTACACACGTCTCCTGATTTCAAACCCAAATCAAGGTAAGCCTAACTTGGAAGATCTTATAACAAAGTTTGTGCAATCAACAGATACCCGATTCCGTGCGGTGGAAACATCCTTGAGAAATCAAGAGGCATCTATCCATAACGGAAAACCAAACAGACAGATTGCAAAAATGATTTCCGAAAGGCCACAAGGAAGTTTGCAGGTAACACCGAGCCAAACCTAAGGGAGCACGTAAAGGCAATCACCATCGCTTTTCCACATGATCATGATTATGCCAACGCCACCATGCAGAAATATGTGGAGGACGACAAACACGAAGAAAAGCCCATGAAAAAGGTGGTCGCCGAATACAAGCCCAAGATCCCTTACCGGAGTCTAACCGAAGAAGATAGAAGGGGGAGGACAAATTTGGTAAGTACTTGAGTCATTCAAGCAACTACATACTAATATTCCATTTGTTCAACCTCTTTCAAAGCATGCTAAGGATCTAAATGACATCATTTCTAATGAAAATAAGCTTAACGAACTATCAAATGTGCAATTGAATGATAAATGTTCTTCCAATAATCTACCACAAAAATGTAATGATCCGGGAAGTTTTATTATCCCTTGTACAATTGATGGTTTACTGTTGATAGAGCACTAGCCGACTTAGAGCTAGTATCAATGTGATGTCTTATGAAACATTCAAGCATATGGGATTAAGTGAATCGAAACCTACTAGGATGGACATACACTTAGCCGATAAATCGATTAAACACCCTAGAGGTATTATTAATGATGTGTTAGTCAAGATCGATAAATTCACATTCCCATTGATTTTGTTATTCTTGACATGCATGATGATATTGAGGTTCCTCTAATTCTTGGGCGTTCTTTCTTGGCTACGGCAAAATCAATCATTGATGTGCATGAGGAAAATTAACTTTGAGGGTGGGGATGAACAAGTAATTTTTAAAATTCATATTGATATTGAAAAGGATACTACTTGTTCTTTTGCCGATTCAATTTCGTTGCACGATGAGAAATCTAAAAATCTCTTGGAGAAAAGTGTTGTTCAAAGTCCATGTTGGAAGCTTATGCCCTAAAAGGGGACCGGAAAGTTCAAAGAGCACATTTTGAAGCATAAAGTTGGAGGTAATACTACTAAATACCTAAGGGATTTTCATAAGTCCAAAGCTCCACCGACTAATCTCCACATTTGGGTAAACGGTCCAGCTATACGACTTTAAAGAAGCGCTAACCAGGAGGCAACCCGGCATTTTGTGTGCATTTTCTTTTACTTAATTTTTTTATTGCTTGGGAATTGAAAAAAATTTAAAAAAAAAAAAAAAAAAACACGGTGCCTGGCCGTGCTTAAAAAGCACGGCCGTGTTCACTCACTCAATTCGCGAACACACCCTGGCCGCCGTGTTTAAAAAAAAATCCAAGGTTTTGTAGGAAAAATTCATCGAACACGCCAGGCCGTGCTTTTCAAGCACAAGCCGTGTTTTTAAAAAAAAAAAAAAAAAAAAAAAAAAAAAATTTTTTCGAAAAAATTCGTACCGAACACGCCCGGCCGTGCTTAAAAAGCACGGCCGTGTTTTTATTAAAAAAAATTTCAAAAAAAAAAAAAAAAAAAAAAAAAAATTATATATATATATATATTTGATGATTTCACGGTATTCGAGTTGTGTATCCTTGATTAGGTATGAAGATGCCGATGAAGGTCTCGTACTAAACAACCCAATGGTCGCTCAATACCGATTTCACTCTTCTAGTAAGGTCGTATTTTTCTTTTCCACCTCTTTTATTTTCTTCTAGTATGGTTGATTTTTGAGTGTTTTGTTTGTGTTCGTTCATCTCTTTCTTTCACATTGAGGACAATGTGAACCTTTAAAGTTGGAGGTGGGTGCAATTACATTCTTAGTCTGTGTGTGCTTGCTTTTATTTTTAGGTTGTCGACAAGAGGTAATTTTTTTTTTTAACAAATTGAGTGTTTGCTAGTCAATAACTTAGCCCAATCACACCAAAATTAACTTTTTGATTTATGTTTTCAATGTGAAGCAATTGATTGTCTAGAATAGATTGATGTAGATGTGTGCTAAATTTTGACGAGATTTCCAACTCCATAATACTTGATTTGTTAAGGCATTTACGACAAAGCTTAGTGTTATGAACGTTTGAGAATTCATGATTTAGTGGTGGTTAACTAGTTGTTATACCAAGCTTGTGAAAAAAACAAATGAAAAAAAGAAAAAAAAAAGGGAATCCAATCGAGGTTATACTCCTCTATTTGTTGTTGCTTAGTAACTAGGAGCATTCATGAGCCCCATGTTTGTCTTTTACGTAAAACGGCGACACAAATATGAGTATGGGAAACCACCCTAGGAGTGTTTGAACGAAAATTCAAAATATAAACCTAGTGGAAGAATGCCTCGAAAGGACCTACAAAAAAAAAAAAAAAATCGAAAGGGAGAATGTATATTCCTTGAATTCTCATTCCAATAAAAGTTCAAGAAGCTTGGTTATATGACTAGTAGGCTAACTACAATGATCTATTGAATTCTTGTATTTTTATGACATTATTGAATTGAAGTTATTCATAACTATCAATATTTGTGGAGTGATGATTTCAAGTTTGAATAATGCTCACGATGTTTCGATCTTTCTTGACAATCGACGCTTTGCAAAACCGTGTTTTTACCGAATGGTTAATTCGGGTTGAGAAGGCTAAGAACTTGATCGCTTGTGTTCAATGTGTTGAAAAAAAAATCCTTGTGTGTTGTAATTTATTGAACCATTCTTATTGATTTAATGTTTTGCTTGAGGACAAGCAAAGTTCAAAGTTGGAGGTGGTTTGATAAGGGTGTTTTTATGCATGTTTTATGTGTGTATTTGAGTATGATTTGATTTATTTTATTGTTAGTTTCATAAATTTTTGATTGTACATAGTTCACGTTACTCGAGGTGCTTTTATTGATGTAGATTGATGATTTGGAGTGTTTTTGGTGAATTTTGGGCCATGGTTTCATGTCAAAACATACCCGGGGTTTTTTGATGCAAAAACACTCAAAATCCCAAGCTAAACGCGTCATTTCGGGCCTTTTCGATCAAACACGGGCAGGGTGTGTTTTTAAGCACGACCGTGCTTTTGAGGAGCCAAAACCGAGCAAATTTTCGCAAAAACGCACCAAACACGGCCAGGCCGTGCTTTTGAAGCACGGCCGTGTTCGGGAAAATCCGCTGAACACGGCCTGGCCGTGCTTTGAAAGCACGGGCGTGCTTTTCGTCCGGATGTTTTTTTCTTTGGCGGAAATTATGGAGACTTTCCTTTTGCTTTTTGACAACCTTTGAGCAACTTTTACACCTCATTTTGATGCACCAAACTCTATAATTCCCTCAATTGTCATGTGGACACAATGATTCAACCAACTCAACCATGAATGTGCACACAATGATTCAACCAACAACCATGGAAGTGGAGCATTTGTTAGCATTATTTATGTGTTCTTTCACAAAGATGGTGCCTATAAAAGCCAAGAGTTTGAGTTGGGAAAGATATAATTCATGTAATATTCATTCATATAGAGATTCATTGTGTTTAACATTTTGAGTGGAATTGGGATCAAGAGGTCTTGGAGGAGTAAGCTTGTAGCAACATTGGAGAAGAAGGCTTGGATCAACATCATCTATCAAAGGAAGAAGTCATTGAGATTTTGAGAAAGATAAGTACACCATGTTTACAACACTTAAATCTTCTTGTGTAATTTATTCTTTTGTCAAAATCATGAGTAGCTAAACTACTAGTGTTGAATGTAATGAACTCTAGAATGGATTTGTGATTAAGGTTTGTATGTTTTTAATAAAATTCTCATGTCTTGTGTGATTCACTTATATCATGTTTATTTCATTCAAGTTGATATTTCCGGTATATTAATTTGATATTTATTCCTCATCGGATAATCGAGAGATTTATGGTGGGAAAGAACCTATATAAGTGAAAAGAGTTGCATGCAATCCTAGATATAGGACGACATAAATCTTCTGAATTAGGGTCAAACCTAATATGGGAATTCATAAATCGTTATAATGCAATTTTGGGGGTTTTAACTAGAAAGAGATTTCAGTTAATCAACTTGAGATTATGAGTTTTTCGCCTTGAGAAAGGGTTTAACTTAAATCAGAATTTGTACGGTCCACATAACATGAGATTTTATTAAAAGAGGTTGGTTTTGCTTAAGGGCTTATGGTTGTATTTTTATCTTGATTGAATCACAAAAACATTCTAGAGGGATTTACATTCAACACATTTCTATCTCTTGATTTCTCATTCTACAATCTAATTTTATTTGATTTCTTTTTTTTTTTTTTTTGTAAGTTGCAATTATCTTAAATTCTCTATTTTCCATTTTCCATTTTAACAAACAAAACTCGAAAAATTACTAGATTAGATAACAAAAAGACGGTAATTATTAGTACTTATAATCCTCGTGGGAATGACACTCGGACTCAATAATCTATACTACAAAACGATAGTGCACTTGCCTATGGTTTTCTAGAGTAGCTTTTGAGCCATCAATGGTATACTCCCGAGTCACCGTATGGTATACCCCGATTCACTTCTTCTTTTCTTCCCTTTGCTTTCTCAACCATTTTCTCTCTCCATCTCTCTTATTCCTTTTACAACCTTAAAACGCACCAATTCATACAAATTAACACATCAAAAGCTTGATCATCACTCAAGTTAAACTCACCAATGTGTGTGTTTTTGTGTGTGTGTGTGAGAGAGAGAGAGACAGAGAGACACGAACCTGAACCCAAAGCTGTAAAGAGTTTGAAGGAAGACGGGCGGAACAGTGTAATACGAAATGTGTTGACCTAGCAAATTAAAATCCGAGTAAATGAGGAAAAGTAGTCACATAGATATATCAACTTCTTTTCTAACCTAACATATAAGAAACTATCTTTTCTACCCACTTTTATGGTTCTTTTACGTAAATACACTTGACACTTGAATACAAAAACAAAAAGTAGATGGGTCATATTTCTCTCTCACATAAAATATATTTTCTTTATTTCCAGATTTTTAACACAAGTTGTAGTTTTATTAAAATAAATTCAGATTTTTATAAAATCGTTTAGTATAAAAAACTTACTTTTTGAAAATAATTTTGAGTTTTATTATTTTATAATTTTAAGATTTTTTAAGTAAATGGCAAATGTTTAAAAAACGTATATTTTTTTTTTTTTAATTTTCATATTTATTTTTTTATAATTTTTTGATTTTATTAAAATAAGTTTGATTCTTTTTTTTGTTTTTTTAAACTTATTGGAGTATAAGTTGTATATCAGTTTAATTTATTAGTAACAGAATAAAGTTAGTTTAGAAGTTAGTTAATACGGTTGAATGTTAGTTAAGAGTTTGTTACAAGCTAACTAACTCTCTCTCCTTCTTGTATAAATACACCTCTTATGATTGAATAATACAAGTTTAGTTTCTCTGAAATATGTCTAATATCATGAACATTAACATGGTATCCAGAGCCAGTCATCTTCTCAGGTGAAGTTTTTTTTTTTTTTTTTTGTCGGGTACTATTCATTTTCCGGTGACGATTCTTACATTTTTGTTGATTGATCAGTTGCTCTTCGTTTCTCATGGCGAATTCTGAATCTTCAAACATTCTTCCCAATCTAAATACACTCACTCTTCGTTTAGATCGTGGAAATTATGTGTATTGGCGTGCACATGTGCTTTCTATTGTTTGTGAGCACGGATTCAAGATTTCCGCTTGGATCTTCGATTGCACCGCCTAAATTTCTATCCTCCGATTTTGGTATAGCCTCTACTTACTCGCTCTCAATCCGCTTTTATTCAATGGAGACGTAAGGATCGGTTTTGTTTTCAAGTTACTAGATCTATCATCGAGACTATGATGGGACATGTAGCTCGTTCCACAAGCTCTGTTGAGTTGTGGCATGTCCTTGATAGCCTTTACAAGTCGATCGAAGGCTAGAGTTATGAATCTTCGATTTCAACTTCAAACACTTAAGAAAGGAGATTTGTCGATTGATGATTTTATTCTCAAGATGCGAAATATTGCGGATGGTATGAATGCATCCGGTAGTCCGATAACCGATGAGGAATTGACTATGTACATTTTAGGAGGTTTAGGATCGAATTTGAATCTGTAATTGTGAATCTCACTTCTAGACTTGATTCACTTTCGTTGCTCGAAGTTCGTTTGTGCTACAAACTCATGAGATGCGCATTCAACAAAGAATTTAACTCCTTTTTCGAGAATTTTCATATCGCAAATTTGGTGCATCAAAAGTCCGGCTCTCGTTTACGGTTCTAGAGGTGGCTTTTTTGGTGGAACATCTTTTGGTAGAGGAAATTTCTCCGATTCAAATTCAAGAGGAGGATTTAATGGTGGAAATTCATTTGGTAGAGGTCGCGGTAGAGGTAGATTTGGTAGAGGCAAACCGCTTGCGATTTGTGGCAAAAATAATCATCTAGCTTCAAAATGTTTCAAAAGGTTTGATGTCTCCTTCATTGGTCCTGGTGGTTCAAGTTCTACTACCAATCAGGCCTTTTGGCTTCTTTTCCGAGCAACCTCGGACACATGGTTCTCAATCTTTACCAGTGATTGGTATGTTGATAGTTGTGCCACAAATCACATAACATCTCAACTTCAAAACTGGATGTGAATTTTGATCTTCTTAAGAAAACTTCCATGACAGTCGCAAGCCTATTGCTACACCTTGTTGCTCTAGCATTAAACTTAAGCTTGCCGACAATCCTCTCCTCTCGGATGCTACTCGGTTTAGAAGACACGGTGGGTGCTCTTCAATAATTAACTCTAACCAGGCCATATATTGTTTTTTTGTGTAAACAAACTTAGTCAATTCCTCCATTCTCCTACGTAAAATCATTGGGTTGCTTGTAAAAGGGTGTTAAGGTATTTGCGCGGTACTATCACTCATGGTATACACTTCACTCCAGTTACCAAGTTCACTCTTGAGGGTTTTTACGATGCGGATGGGCAAGTTCTTTGGATGATCGACGCTCAACTAGTGGATTTTGTATCTTCTTGGATCGAAATCCTATTGTTTGGGGTTCTAAGAAACAAACGGTTGTAGACCGGAGTACCACCGAGTCGAGTACTGAGGGCTCTTGATCGCCACTCTCGATTTAATCGGTTAAAATCACTCTTTTCGAACTTGGTTTTAATATTTCTTCTCCTTCCATCCTTTGGTCGAT
Organism: Rehmannia glutinosa; assembly: GCA_016081115.2. Taxonomy (NCBI): domain Eukaryota; kingdom Viridiplantae; phylum Streptophyta; class Magnoliopsida; order Lamiales; family Orobanchaceae; genus Rehmannia; species Rehmannia glutinosa. Next base: position 244,836 of record JABTTQ020003076.1, read on the forward strand.
AATCTTTGGTGCCACATCCTTAGCCCAAAATCCTGTTTTTCATTCCCGCACCAAGCACATTGAAATTGATATACACTTTGTACGGAAAAGGTACACACTGGGAGCTTGATGTTCGTTTTGTTCCTAGTGAATATCAACTAGCCGATGTTTTTACAAAGCCTCTCTGCTGCAAGGTTTCAATTACTCACAAAAGTTGTCTCTTGAACCGATCCTAGTTTGCATTCTCGGGGAGCATATTGGACTATAAGTTGTATATCGTTTCATTATTAGTAAAGAATAAAGTTAGTTTAGAAGTTAGTTAATACGGTTGAATGTTAGTTAAGAGTTTGTTACAAGCTAATTAACTCTCTCTCCTTCTTGTATAAATACACCTCTTATGATTGAATAATACAAGTTTAGTTTCTCCGAAATATGTCTAATATCATGAACATTAACAAAACTAATTATCTTTTTTATTATATTTTAATATTTAGATTTTAAAATAATTTTATAGATTAAATTAATTCTCGCCGCTGCTCGTGTGACAGTAAAATTTTTTTTTTTAGACTTAGATCTTTTTGCAAAATTGGTCCAACATGTGTTAAATGTTCTTAGATCGAGAACATTCTTTTAACACGTTATATACTATAACATATTATATATTATAATGTGTTATAATGTAACACATTATAATATATATAACACATTATAATATATAACATGTTATAATATAACACGTTATAATATATAACGTGTTATAATATATAATAACACGTTATACTATAACATGTTATAATGTAGCACATTATAATATAACATGTTATATATAACACGTTATAATATATAACATGTTAATCTTGAAAAAGTAATACTTTTAAGTTGAATACACATTGCCTTCCTTCAATATTGCATTACTTCTATGCTCTTTGACATTATTAGTTTCATAATCAATTTCCAATGAGTGTCAATAAATTCCTTCCAGATGCATACATATTTGGAATTACATATATGCAGACATACATGTATATTTTTAAATGATTACAGCTGTTTGTAATAACATCTACTAACTGGACATATATCAATTGTTCTTTCTTTTAAAGGCGTTCATTCTTTAAATGTGTATATGTTATTCTGATTTGATTTCTAGTACAAAAGCATATTGAAGGACATACCAGGAGATACTCTTGAAGAAAGAATTCTAGTTGATTGAATTAAGGCGGCAGTGCGGCATTAGCAGGGTGGCGCAGTTATTATGGGGGAGGGAGAGAGAGGAGGAGGCTTGACGACACAAATGGAAGAGGGGAGATAGAGTGTGTGTTTTGTCGAAAAATAGAACGATTTTTTTCTCTTTTCTTATTTTTTTTATTTGTTTAGGGTTTGAATTTGGGTATGGGTATGGGTATCGGATTCGTCTCACGAATTTAGATCCATGAGACGGTGAGACTTGTTCTTTTTCTTTTAGATAAATGATTAGATATGATTTTCCTAAAAATCACATATAATATAAATATTATTATATATTGTAAAGGAAAATCACTTTTCAGAAAAATAAAATTAATACACAGATTTAATATAATTTTATTAATTCCATAATCAAGGTCATTTTTGGCCCGGACCATTTAGCCAAAGATGATAACCTAGGGCCATCCAACTATTTTTTTAGAGATATATATAGATATAAATGTAATATCTTATATCTATTTTTCTTATTTTCCTTGCTAGTAAATATTTTCAAGTTCACATGATGATTTTAGTTAGAGATATTAAACTCGATCAACCCGTATAACTCGACAAAAAGAGGTTTAGGGCCAAATTGTTTGGCTCATTTACATGTGGACCTTTTAATACTACTTTTATGCATGTTTTAATTTAAAATTTTAGATTTAAATATAAAATTTTAAATTTTCTCGCCTTTTATTGTTTAGCACGAATCCTAAAAGAGTTAGGGTTAAATTCACAATATTGATATTAATGATATTAATAAAATAATGCATACAATTATATATTTTTTTGGGGAATTAATACAATTATATTTAATGTGTATATTAAATTCATTTTCTTGAAAAATAATTTCAGAATTATATTATATATATATATATATGATTTTTAGGAAAATCATATCTAATTCTAATCATTTGTCCAAAAGAAAAAGAAAAAGCAAATTCAACAACATTTTAAAAAACAATTAACATGAAGCCAATGATTCAATCACTTTCTTCACCCTATATTATTACACATTCCATTTTTCCCGACAATTGATTAAACAATTTTAAAATTTATATTAATTTATTACATTAGCCTAATTTATCTTTACTTAAAAAACAAGTAATATTATTTTTTAATTGAAATGATAGTATATTGAAAACTCAAACAAAAAATATCACAATCGAAGAGGTAAGTAGATGCTACCCACTTGGGTAGCTACCCAAATGAGTTATATACCGTTAGATCAACACATACACACACATCCACATGGATATGTGTTAATCCAATGGTATAGAAGATCGACTAATCCCAATTGAAGTCCACTAACTTGAAATCCTTTTTGGAATCCGTAGAAACCAAAGGGTACACATGAACATCCACCATATAGTTGGTCTCAAGGGGACTAACAAAGTCCCAACAAGCAAGAGAAAAATATAATAAATCTCCAAAGCAGATCACTTTGATCAGAATCCAACCGACACTGATGAAATGGAATCCTCCACCCTACCAAAAACTAGGTCCTCAACAAAGCATCCTGAGATCACGACCAACCAAGACTTGTGTCTCATCATTCCCACTAAAAGAGACGTCCTTTCTCTCCAACAGAGAAACTCATCGCTCCTCATACTACCACAAGGGAGACAAACATCAAACAGAAAATACATGGGAAAAAAAGCCAAAAGAATAAGCAAGAAAAAATAAATCAAATACAGAAATTAATATTATTAAATGCATATTCTCTACTGGAAAGATTCTTAAAGCAATTTCAAGAAATTTTGACTACTAAGTTCCCTCGTTTGGTGGCAGTCATCATTTCTAGCCATCGCATTTTCATACTTTTTGCGTATAAGTAGTTTAGTCATATAAGTAATGTAGGAGTTAGGAGACCCTAATTATAAACTGGGCTGATACATGAAAGTGGGGTTAGTCGAATAGAAAATCCAAAAAAAATAACAAATTATAAACCTTTTTTTTTTTTCTTTTAAAAAAAAAAAAAAAAAGATGGATGAGCCAGCGCCCAAGTTTGCCCCGGATCCGTCAGTGCATATAAGTAATACATTTACTTAGAGAAATCTTAATTCCAACTCACGAGAACAAAACTATGACATCTTGTTTCAAAAGTAAAGCCCCATAATTTTATCTGATCTAAGTAAAGGTAAATTAGAAAAATTACTATTAACTATGGAATAGAGTGAATTTATGAATGGAACAATGACTGGAAATGAGTGACATGAGCATGACAATTTGAAAAAGGAATACAAAAAGCTAAGAATGAAGACACCATTTATTTACTTGAATTTAATATTATTATCGGTAACTAGATATGACGTGAGTAGTAGTAATGGAACTTGAAGACCAAATTACCATTCAAGAATTTTTAGGTAATTTTTGTTCAACATATTGTGATAAATAGATTTTCTATTATTTTTTATTATACTATTAATATACGTGCGCGTTGCACGTGATCCTTATAATTTTTTTAATCTAATTAAATGAAATTAGTGTTAAATTTTCTTTTATGAATTTATTTTAAATGTTGTTCACACCGAAAAATGTATTTTAGCCTTAACTGTATTTCAACTTTATTAGTATACTTCACCATAATAAAATTCAGAAAAATTAAAACAAAAGTAAGAAACAAAGCAAACTCACAAAAATTGGAATCCATATAATATTACATTAAGCAAAAGACTATTATGTGGTTGCTACATCTTTTGAAAGAAGGGTACATAAATTTGGCATTCAAAAACTCAAACTAAACTCTATCGTCCTAGGTTTGTGTGCCCTTGAAAAGTAGAACGGCCAATATACCACGTAATGAAACAATTCTTTATCTGTCATGCCATTTCTCAAACAATTTGGGATTATTCCTTACTGAAATTTTGCGTTTCAATATTCTTCAAATAGATCATCTTGTAGATGTTTCCTCATACTTCTCTGTCATGTCATTTCTCAAACAATTATGTTTCCTCATCCTTCTCTGTCATGTCATTTTTCAAACCATTGCATTTTCCCTTAGTGATATTCTGCACTTCAATGTTTCTCCAATAGCACCCAAGTGCGGATTGTAACAAAGTTGATACCAATACTGCCGATACAAGTGTTCTATGAATAGTTTCTCGTGTTAGGATGATCTTACTACTCAAAACGTAAATTGAGCAAATACTGAAATCATCCACAAATATAAGTGAAAAGAAAAAAGTTAACACATAATAAATTTCTTATTCTTCTTTATTTTGGTAGGGAAGGGGTTGGATCTTCTCTCTGTGCATTGATTGTTTATACAGAAGCAGAATCTACAAAAACACGGACTATAACAACAATTGAGCCATTCTGGTGAGTCCATTTTCATTATAAACAAATTTAACTGACAAAAAGTAATTTCGCACCACCACCTGCAAATAGTTCTGGATTATAGGGCAAATAGCACAAAAATGAGACGTAGAAAAATTAAAAAATTTATTATAATACCCATGAAGCTTACTGAAAAGGAATGATTTTGCTGACTTTACTTCATACCATGAATGAAAGGCAAGACATCAGTAAGGAGATCCTCATAACCCACAATTTCTTAAAATAAAGAGGAAAAAACACTAAACCCCCAAACTATGTGATTTTTGCATTTTACCATTTACACTTTACCATACAAACTATACAGTTTTTGCACTTTTACCCTATATCGGTCATCCCGATGGAATATTCTTGAATATTCCGGCAAGTGCCCTCCACGTGAGGGCAAACCGCTTTTGCCTAAAATTCAAAGTGAAGTAGTTACACTTTACCATCCGAACTTTGTTAAGAATTTCACTTTGCCATCCGAACTTTGCGCAATTTTCACTTTCTTCGTATCAATTAAAAAACTTAAAATAATTATGTGTATATAAATTTATTTATCTTATTTAATACATAAAAATCACAAAAATAAGTTTAAACCATATTGTGAGCGAATCGAAATAGAAAATTTAGCATATATCAAATTACTTTCATACACTACAAGAAAAATCACGATAGATACCACCAAAAAGACACCGGTTTATAACTTTACTGGTGTCTTTTCCTTTTAACACCGGTTTTGTAAGAAATCGGTGTCTTATTAGTGTTGTCGTTTGATAAACAACACCGGTTTCCTAGAACCGGTGTCTATTGTAAAAAATATTCCCAAATAGACACCGGTTTTTGATCAGATTTCGAAACCGGTGTCTATATATAAAAATTATTTTAGATTTGACACCATATCTTTCGACACCGGTTATAGAATCGGTGTCTTTATTTTTTAACACCATAATATTTAACACCGGTTTTACAACCGGTGTGGTTAGGAGTGTAGGACACTTTGTAATTAGGGTTATTATCGCAAAAAAAGAAAAACAACGCGGCCGCCTCTCTCACCTCCTCGCCTCTCTCTCTCTCTCTCACATCTCCCCAGCTCCGCTGCCGCCTCCCTTCCCTCCTGGCGGTCACCTCCCTTCCCTCCGTGGTCGCCAACCGCTCCCGTCCGTGGCTGTTTCTTCCGCGCTCCCGTCCGCCTCTCTCACCTCTCCTCCTGCCGTGCCGTCGCCCCGTTGCCTCCTCCTCCTCCATCGCCGCCGTCTCGATGCATTTCTCTCTCCTTTCTCCTTCGCTCCGCCGCCTATCATCTCCCAGCCATTTCTTCGTCTCTGGCCTAAAATAGGTTTGTTACTTGGAAATTCTCACTCAATGGCCAAACAATCTCAAATTTCTAAACCCTAGGCAATTGCTTATTCTGATTTACAATTTTTCTGATTTTCTCTTAACATATTTTAGTTTATGAATCAGTAGGATGTTCGTGTGCTGTTGAAATTCTCACTCAATGGGCAAAACAATCTCAAATTTCTAAACCCTAGGTAATCGCTAACTCTGATTTACGATTTTTCTGATTTTCTCATCGTGAGCAATTGCTATTTTCGTATTTCTTTTTTGAGCTGTAGAGTCCAATTAATAATGCTATTTTTCCTCTGTAAAAACTGCCGCTATATAGCAAATTATATATGTTGCTTCTGTCTTTTGGTCTATGGAAAAATTAAAGTGAATTTTGTTAATATACTCATGCACAGTAGATTGGGAATTTGAGGTGTTATTCTTACTGCGTTTTCTTTTTGTAAGCATCAACTTCAGTGAAAAATTGATACTGATCATGTTCTGAATAGGCTCAAACAATTCAGGGCTATGAATCAGTTCAATAAAGTTGCACTCAGGGTAATTACAATTTTTCCTATAAGAATGAAAAAGGAAAATTATTTACTTATATGAGATTTATACAGTTTCATCAGTTTGGACTTATTTTTGCTTCAAAATTTTGATCTTCTGAGTCCTAATGTATAGACATAATCCCAAACTTCATTTCCCTGCTATAACTTTTGGCTTGTTTTTTGAATTTTCCTCTTAAAAGATAACTGGTTCTTTTGTAATTAGGCTAAATCTCAGGGGTTGAAGCCTGACAACTTAATATTTTTTTGGATGAGTAGGTTATTGCGGGCTGCCTGTCAGAGGAAGAAATCATGGGATTGAAAGAAATGTTCCAAGGTATGGATACTGATAACAGTGGAACAATAACTCTTGAAGAGCTAAAGCAAGGGTTGGCCAAACAAGGTACAAAGCTGTCTGAATATAAAGTGAAGCAGTTGATGGAAGCTGTAAGTTTTTCAAGAAGCTGTAAGCAATGATCTTTTGTTAAAAGGCTTTCTATGTATGGTATATTATATTATTCTTTTGCTTCATCAGTGCACTGTAGCATTTGCTATTTGATAGCTTTAATGATAAACTATTTTTTTTTCCCTGTATTAATGAATGGGAGTTGATTACAGAGATGTTCTTTCATTGCTAAATAGCTATAGGTGTACTCTTGTGAAATTACTATCTAAGTGCTGACATATTTTGGTGTGATCATATAGGTGTAATCTGTCTAAAAAACATTGTTTCAGCTTGCTTTGATGTAATATTTTGGGATCATGACTTGGTTGCTGTTATTTTTGCATAATTACAAAAATATCACTAAGATTTAGCCTAAATACAAAAAACACCAATTTCAGAATTCCAAAAACAGGTGTAATTTGTAAAATATAAACATATTTCAAGGGTATTTGTAATTTTTTTGAAATAATTGGACTTTTTTTGTAATTAGCCTAAACTAAGAGGTTGTTTTGTAATTATTCCCTTTTTTTTGTTTTTTTCTAAATAACCCAATATTGAGAGAAAACGGAACCTAGTTTACTATAATTAGTCTTAAACTGCCCTGATCTGCTGTTTTAGAATCTTGTTTCAACTGTTTTATCTGGTTATCCTCTGAGATCTGTTTACCGAGAAGAAGAAGCTGATTTTTTTCGATTTCAAACCAGATGGTTTGTTTCTTGATCTGAGAAAAATGGGGGGTTGTGTCTCAATTAGCAGTCAGAGTACTTGTAGTAGCAGGAGTAATGGAGAGAAAATATCTCCCGCAAGGCAATAGCTAAAATCTGAAGAGGCTTCATTGCTTCAATGAAGAAATGCTGTTAAATATGCATAGGAACCATATAGATGAGCATGAACTTGTTTACAATTAATTTGGCTTATGATTAAAGAGATACAAATGAAAGCTTCTCTGTGGAAAGTGATTAACATGTTTGCAAACTTTTGATAATTATCTCGTATGAGAGTTCTAGTTTAGAAATTTATCATCCTATCTCGCAGTTGTATTTCAGTGTTTACACAGGTACAACTTGATTCAGACATTTTAGTGTTGAAGCCGCTATCTGAACTTAATAATACAATTGGGTTTGAGGAAGAGCCAGCTGGAAAAGCTTTAAATGGCGTTGTGATGGCATTTAGAAAGCACCTGTACTTAATATTTGCATCTGCCTCTGCATTTCTGTAAGTTTTCCTTCACACTTTATGTGTAAGTCTCAGTTATCATGGTTCACCATTGTCTATTTTGCATTCAATTTATTGCCGTATCCATATATATTGTTGAATTGAATCTTCAATTCTATGAATATTTTGGTAAATATTCTAGAGAAAGATTTTTGTAGATTTTCCAGTGGCACTTGCAGACATGAATTGAGTTTAGTTGAGTATGATGCATACAGTTAGCGCAGAAATCTCTGGCTATTTAACCATAATTTTCTGCTCTAGAGTGAACTGTACATATAGATGTTTGCGCAGCAATCTCTTGTTACTTTACATATAGATGTTATTAGGGATCTGGACTTGATCTCAAAGTACATAGGTTGTTCAATGTCTTGGTCCATTTTATGCATGATATGCAAGGTAAAAATTTTCCTTTTTTCTCTATTGTTCCATTTTCTCTTGATATAAAACAGATATGTTGACTTGAAGAATAACAGAACAACAAATTATACATTCAATTTCGATCAGATGCTTAATGACAAGGTGAATATGGAATTTGCCATTTACGGTATAGTATTCTTTATTTTCTTAGCCGTCTTTCGTAATAAACAAACGGTTGGGTATTTTATCTCCGATTATGGTCAGCCGGTTCTTGACTCATGTTTGAACACATTTTTTTTCTCTCTAATCATGACTAGCTGGTTGTCATCACATTAGAGTTATTAGTATCCATTATATCTTTTAGACTTTTATTCTATTTTGCCTTCTATTGAGTTCATTTTCTAACCAAAAATCTTCTTTTATGTGTGTTCATTATTTATGAGATCTTAAGTCAAAATGACTTCATGAATAAGAAGAATATGTATTCAGAGTGTTCATCCCTTTGTCCTTTTTGTTTATTGTACTCACTAGTAAAGCTGGTGCAATATCCATATGCAAAAAAATTGTTCATTTTTTGTGTTTTGGTCTTATGCAATTTTGCTATGTGGAGAGGAAAATGAACTCAGATTTTTGTGAATAACAAAACACTCCTGGAGTTGGTCAAATCTGGTGTGTGGTTTGTAAACTTCTCAAGAAGTGATGTGGCAATATATTTATTTCTTAATATATATTTTCTTGTGGCATGCAGTTGCGCTTTTTGGAAGGGGTCATACGGAAAAGAGTTTTGAAGAAGCAACATTTATGCGATATAAAGCAGATTCTGAGCTTGTCTTTTTTGTTGGAGCAATAGAATTCAAATTATGGATTTTACTTCTTGGCTTGATGGGTTGATTTTATGTATATATCTTGACACTATGTTGCTTTTTTTAGACATAATGAATTTGAAGTATTGAGTAGTTTAATTTGATGTTCAATTTAGTTTTGTGAGTTTTGATGTGCTGTGAAAATTATGAATTTATTAATAAACCAGTAATTTGGGTTCTATTCATCAAAAGACACCGGTTCAAACCGGTGTCAAATACATAAAGTTTTAACATCAATGCCTTAGACACCGAATATTTTATATCTACGACACCGGTTTAAAACGGTGTCTTTCAAGGAAACGTTAACACCAGTGGGTCTAACACCGGTTGCTTTATTATAGACACGGTTTAAAACCGGTGTCTTTCAAGGAAAAGACACCGGTTTTAAACTGGTATCAAAAAGTTTAGACTTTTAACACAGTGGCTTTAACACCGGTTGGTGCACGATAGACACCGGTTTAAAACCGGTGTCTATCACTTTTTGTAGTAGTGATATTATATATATTCTCACATATATTACTTATTTTTATATAATAATTTATTTTTGCATACTAAAATTAAAAAATAATAAATAGATATTATAATTATGATTACAATATTTATTTTGTTTCTTTTCTTTTTCACAAAATTTTGATTTAGGAGTACCAAACGAAATACCGAAAAAAAAGTATGAGAAAAGTTTGAGTCGAATCGATTATTTTGATACAATATTCAGCACACGATGCAGACATATTTTTCTGTTCAATTATGATTTTTGTTCGTTCACCAAATACCTATTGAGTTTAACCTCTACTTGTAGGAGTACGAGAGCAATGTAGTGTGGTAAATGGTAATCGACCAAAGGTTTCTCATAAGAAAATTTAAAGCGTGAAATTATTTGAATTTATGCAAAATAAAAATAATTCTTTAACACTATAATCAAGTTTTGAATATGCAATTATGAATTAAACTAAGAATTAAAAATACATATCTAAAGCAACATCACATTAGAAAATTGGGATGAAATTAATATTAAAAATATTTAAACCTTATAATAATTCAAAGATATCTAAACCACCACAAACAAATCGATATCGTGATATTTGTACACACTTTAATCATAAACCTAAATCCTAAAATAATACCATCGATAGATTTTTTCTTTTACGATTAAAAATTAAAAATAAAAGATAAAAAAATGTATGTACACATATTTTTTTAATTTTCATAAATTGATATGGCAAAATAAAACATTGTGCAAAGTTCGGATCGCAAAATGAAATTCTTAACAAAGTTCGGATGGTAAAGTGTAACTATTTCTATTTGAACTAGTAATCCACCCGTGCGATGCACGGTCTGTATATTAAAAACTTAAATATTAGAAATTAATGTATAATTTATTTCAATAAAGAAATATGAAAATTTATAAACAACCGTCTGTATGGATTATATTACGAAATAATTAATCCTTAAACAAATTCAACAAATAATTAAAATTATGGAATTTATAAGTACATTCACAATAACAATATTTTTATAAATTTCGAAAACCTCTTTAAATACAACATTATCCGTTGAATTGGTAGGCTTATTGTCACTATCACATATCAAAATTTTAAGGCCTTTTGGATTCGTAACTCTAGAAACAGCAACATACAACTGACCATGACTAAACACAGGCTTTTTTAAGAGAAGTCTAACATTAGACAATGACTGACCCTGACTTTTGTTGATGGACATTGCGTAAGACACCACCGTGAAGCGAAAGTCGTTGAAATTTGAATGGAAGTCTTGGATCGTGGCGTCAATGACATTCTGGGAATAAGGACCTTACGACCAAGATTGCCGCTTGTAAGAACTTGTCCTTCCAAAATATGGTCCCCAAGCCTTGTAATAATCAATCTAGTGTCATTGCATAACCCAACAGAATGATCTACATTGCGTAGCAACATAACAGGAGTTCCAACCTTCAAATGTAACTCGTGATTTGGAACACCATGAACATTTAATCCCATTTAAAAATTTGGTGTGTGAACATCATTCAAAAGATCAAGATTTCTATCGAATGACACGTGGAATCGGAGCTCAAATATAATTTTCCTTGAATCTGTTCATTGATACCATATATTCATTTATTGATTGAACAACATCAAGAGTTGGAGCCAGTATTGCCCTTTGTTCAAAATATGAACTGTCAGTATCATTGTTTCCGAACAAAGGATATGTACTCTTCACAATCGCTGCAATGGGATCGAGTGAAATCTTTCAACAAAACTCATCGGGAATATTAATTGTAGCACACCCATCATTTGGTTCTCCAAGTTTTCCATCACCTATTTTTGCAATCCAATCAAAGAAACCATTTCAAATCTTCTACATTCGATTTTTGCATTTCGCAATCTCATATTTTTTGTCAATCTCAAAAAAAGGCGGTGGCTCCACAAATATGATGAGTTAATGGTAGCATGAACAATATCTTGTCTCATCGCTTTAGGAATTCTTGGTAGAATTTGCCTAAAATCTCCACCAAACACAATTGTCTTGCCTCCAAATGGAATATCACCTCTGTCAGGATTGATTTCTTTCATGATATCCTTTATACTTTTGTCCAATGATTCAAACAATATTTATGCATCATTGGAGCCTCATCCCAAATAATAAGCTTGGACTTTAGTATAAGCTCTGCAAGCGGGGTCCCCAGTTTTATGTTGCAAGTTGATCCCTCAATCAGATTAAATGGAAAAGAAAATCTAGAGTGAGCAGTTCTACTGCCAGGCAAAAGAAGAGATGCTATATCATTGGATGCCACATTTAGTACGATGTCTCCTTTTGATCGCAGTGAAAGCAGATAATGTCTTCCATATGAACGTTTTTCCTATTCCCCCATAACCATATATGAAAAATATCTTACCGATATCTGAATTGACTGAATCAATGATAGTATCATAAACATGATGTTGCTCATCATTCAAATTGGATAAAAGATTCTTGTGTATTTGTCAATTTCACTCGATCATGACACATTTCGTTTGTGCATTAATCTATTACGTGAAAAATGAAAAAAATGATCGCCTGGAAATGGCATTGATTGAAAATCTCGCAAACTCTTTCCCCGACTTTAAGTAACTCTTTCTCAATTTCCACCAATGCATAACTTTTAATTTCATTCTCATCCAATTGCAATTCTACAAAATAAATAAACATAATAAATATAGAACACAATTATAAAATTAAATTAATTGATGCATACCTTGATATTGAAGCAAATCCGCTTGTATAAAATGTCATCGATATGTAAGACCAACATGACTCCCAAACTACTTCAGGTCGGCTTATAGATCCGGATGATAGAAGTGTTGCAAAAAGAACTCTCATGGATCAGGCCGATGCCCAATGGCTTGCCTCAATAATCCCATCAATATACTCCTTGTCATCATTTAACAAACCCAATGCATAACATGCATCACGAAAAAAAGAACCATATTGCACACCATTAATTAAACATATATCTTCGTAGCATGTGGGACCATGTACTACATTTAGAAGACATCTTAAATTGTACAAATCTCCACAACCAGGAGGAACAAATAAAATGCGACCAATTGTGAATCATCTTTTCCTTGGAACCATTCTCTCGAGTCTGATTTCCAAACAAACTTCATGGGAAATTCAGCATATGTTAATTCCCTTGCTTCTGGATATTTTTTATTAGCCTCCATCCATGCAAGAAACGTACTTTGATGAACTATTTCTTTATCCAGAATAGCGTCGATTCTATCTCGAATCGGAAAATATAACACTCTCTTTGAATTGGAAGATGGAAACTCAATCGCTCTCTTGGGGTCTCTATATTGTATTTCAAAACCAAATATCCTCCAAGCAGCTTCACATGATGAAATGTACCTACAATCATAATACAAATTAACCTCGTCCATATTCTTCTCCAAACTTTCATCTTTTGAGCTCTAGGTAGGCGAAGCGATTTACGATCGTGGCCCTTATTTATATACTTGAACAAATATTTGATCGCTCGCGATTGATTACACCACTCAACATTTAAATGTGCTCCGATCGAATTAATGATTTCTATTATGAGGAACAACATATCGTTATCCAAATGTATTCCATTCTTAAGAAACGATTCGACCATTATCTCTGCGCCTCGTAAATTGGATAGCGCCGTCATCAATCAAGTTAAATTAATAAATTTTTTCGGAAAATGCTTTGAACAACGACCATCTACCATGCAAGGGGAATTTCTTCTTTCATTACCACATGGACCATGTAACATAAAATCACTGATTTGCATTGTAGTAAATCGGATCATCCTTCTCATCAGGTATCTCACAGTAAATTATACGATCAATTGCCACGGTGTTGGAAATTTGTCTTCTTTACAAAGAAAAAGCAATATATGGGCATGAGGTAATCCTCGTTTTTGGAACTCTACGGTATATATTACTGTAAAGTAAAACAAAATGTTCATTAACTTCAATTTGTATCAGTAAAAAGACATTAAATAATTAAATAATTGATAAAAATTATTACCGCTTTAACATTTCCGAATATTTTATTCTTACGAAGATCTTGTATCAAGCCATCTAGTTTAACTTTAAAAACTCTGCACACAATGTCTGGACGATCTTTAGGCTTCAAACCACTCTTTTCCACGAACCTCATAATCTCTGGCCATTTTGATCACAGGTGAATATAATAAATAAATCTGGATAACCTACCCATTTACATATAGCCATCGCATCGTGATTTTGAATCATATACCTGGCACCTCCAATAAAAGATGAAGGCAATATAACTCGCTTTCCTTGAGTTGATGTAAACCTTTGTACATTTCACAACACAATTGTTTTTGATGCATTCTTATATAGTTCAAACGTGCAGATTCCACCATGGTGTATGCATCAACCACAAACTGTTGGAAAAGTCTTCCAGATGACAAAATTGTTCGGGGCTCGCAATCCCTTTCATGCATTCTATATGCAAAGAATTCTTGTATGCTCACCTTTTTTCTGCCTCCATTAGTTGATCTCGAATCAGAAAACGGAATATCTTCTCTGTATCCATCTTCACCATAAGGAAAAAGCAGAGGATACTGAAGACCAAGATAAGCAGCATTGAGTTCATTTATGCGTTTAAGCTTTCCTGATTGAGTCTCAACTAAAATGTCCCTATCACCCAATGTTTCATCAAAATCCCCAACGACTAATGCGGCAACTTCAGATGCAGTTGGAAGATTGTACCTTCTTGCATCCCCAGCCCGTCTTCCAATTAACTTTAATTTCACGTCTGTTCTTCCTTCTTCAACCATTTTGTCTTTGGCCATTCTAAATGATTTGACCAAAACATTATTCGCATCTAACATAGACTTTAAATCAGATACAATTTCTGTGTGAATATCATTAGAATTAGGATTCTCCCTGAATAATATAAAACATATTAAATTATATAGTTAATAAATGATAATAAAAAAATAAACAAAACAAAAAAACTATGAATAGTTAAAATTGTGTACCTAATAATGTGCAATACGATTCACGATCTCATTTTCGGTGTTGTAAATATACGATTGTGCAAACTTTGGAGTAGCACCTCTACCGATGGAAGTAGACTTCCAATCAAATGATAATTTTGTCCATGGAGTTTGGCGGGGAGAACCACCCGATTTATTTGCGAATCTATCTTTCCTCCCATAGAAGTGAAACAAAACATGTTATAGGATCTTATGTTTTGACGAAAATGTCTACTTTTCTCGAATTTCCATATAACAACTCTTGCAATACTTGTGGGGGTTCTTTTAAAATAGGAAGTTCAATTTTTCCTTTCATACAACACAATGAGTACGTGGGATTGCGTGCTTTATAATATCGACATAACCTCTCCTCGTACCAAAATATCGCACTACAAAAGCTACATCCAATGTTGGATCGCCGATATCCCAATAATCTAAAAAATTAAATATACATATATATAGAAATTAAATTATATCAAAAATGTAATTTCTCAAAACTAATTGTAAACATAGTAGTGATCAAATATTATACGTACCTATTGGGGCAATAAAATACCTTCTTCTTCACTACCATACATAACTCGCATGTCCGGATTCGATTTTATATTTTGAGGGGCTTGAGTTGATGTCAATTTGCATAATAGAAAGAAAATATATTAGGAACACCAAAATAAATTTTGTTATTATTTGTTTATATAAATTGAAAAAAATATTCGTGTTGAAAGTCTTAAATTTTATGATCCATAATATATTTTATTGTAGATTAAAAATAAAATATAATGGCATTTTTTTATTGATAACAAAATAAAATAATATGTATCTAATATAAAAAATTGATTAATTCTTTGTGTTGTTTGATTCGCGTGACCATGAAAACAAATTTAAATACAAATAATGTTTTATTATATATATTGTCATTTTAAAATTGTATGTGAAAATTATTATTTTTTTCAAAAAAAGAAATAGAACATAATAATTTACTTTCAAAAATTTGATAATAAAATACTAGCACAATATTTTAGTATTAATTAGTAAACCATAGTTTTTTAATTAAATTCACAATTAAAAAATAAAAATATAAAATAATTTGAAGATGTTAATATTACATTGGACATAGACGAATCTCTATCTAATTGCCTTTTGTTTCTTCGTATGACAGTAAAAGAGTTTTTTTGGATGATCTTCATCCGTCGTCGATCAATAATTGTTGATACATTTGTGGTCGTGAATGAAGTAGATTTTGGCGTGTAATTGCTTCCTATAATTCGAATTGAAGTGTTGCACGAAAAAAAAAGTAACAAAATAATATATGGAGTTATAATCATTCATTACATATGTAGTATAACCAAATAATTATTAAAGATATTCAATATTATTTCTGATCTCAGACAAAGGAGATATTGTAGTCGAATGTAAGATATTTTTTGTAGAACCTTGAAAACTACACCATCGAGTTGATTGACAATGTAAATCAGTATTTTCTGCATAGTAAAAGAAAAATATTTTTTAGAAAGTGCACTAAAAATATCAATTTGGCAAATTAAAATCACAATAAATTCACACAATAAGTAATGCATGAGTAATAATACTATAGATTTAAAATAAACCAATTGAAATAAAAATATTAAAAATGAACAAAATAAATTTATGTAAATATGATATTAAGACTTTTAAAAGCATTTAATTTAATATATGGGCCTAAAATGGGCTTGCTCAAATCCATATATAATTCTTCACTAATACACTAAAAAAAAAATACAATTAAAGGCCTCAAGATTGTTGGGCTATTTAACAAAATGCATATACAGCCCAAATAATTTATGGAGTATACGAAATTTTCAATCTCGAATTTTCTCGATGCAACCCGACTTCTATGACATAGTTACCAACCACTAAAAACTTATTCCCAAACTTTAACATTTTTTTTTTTTCAAAATATTAAAAATGTCATTCAAAACATTAAACTGACCCACAAGAAATTAATGTGGCTATTATTCATCGGGGCCATGTTTAACATACATAATTTTTGAGTGGGTTAAGCCCAATTTGTCTTTGTTCAATACTCAAACCAACCCATTTTCAATAAATTCACACAAAAATAATAAAATAAATAAATATCAAGAAAAGAGATCTTTGAATATCACAAACCCTAGTCAAAACAACCATTTTAACTTTACCTTTCTCTCTCTAAAACCGTGCATCTCTCACCCAACAAAATCTCTCTCAACAAAAATATTATGAAGAAAATTTATTTTATCCCTTCAATATGTTCAAATCCTAAATATTCGAGCATGGTAGAAGACATAAATTTTGTTATGTGGTACTCACCCAAATATTTCGGTTATGAGATTTTTCTTGCCTTCAAATCGGTAATTATTCCCTCGCTATTATATATGTATATTTGTTAGTTGGTATGTATCGATTTCATACATGTTATATTTTTTTCCAAAATCGAACAAAAAAAACGATAGATCTGGATTTTTTCTGATTTTTTGAGGTTAGAAAATATTTTAGTGGAAGATTTGAATTTAATACCACGAATACTAACTTATATATTGATATTGGGGTTTTCAAAACAAAAAATATTTGGATCCTGGTTTTGTTTTAATCGTGTCTTAAGAATAAAAATTTAGATTTGCCGTTTTCTTGTAAACATTTTAATGGAAGATTTCCAATTATAAACCACAAATACTAACTTATATATTATATTGTGGTTTTAAAAACAAAGAAAAATTCAGATCTGGGTTTTGTGGGTTTTTCCTTTGGATATTTTCGGGATTTTGGAAACGGAGCATCAAAACTTTTTTTGATGTTCGTAATATTTATTTTTGTATAAGATCTGGATTTTTAAATAATCTCTCATTTTTTCAATATTGTTTCATTATATTTTTGTTTGGTTTCCAAAAAAAAGGAAGCAATTTTTTTTTTCAGATCAACGTTCTTGGTGTTTTCAATTTTCTTTAGTTGGAGTAATATGTTCCAATTTTTAACCATTCTTGTTTGGGAAAATATCTTAGATTCGGTTTTTCTTATTGGTGACAGTGATTAAAGCAATATTGGTGTGGTACTTTTAACATGAAATTGACTCATTCTTTTGTTTAATTTTTTCTTACAAACTTTTTATCCATGCTTACATGTTATGATTCTTTATATAAACCAGATCTGCAGTAAAGGCTAAAAGAGTATTATCTTTAGGGGTGTTCATTCGGTCAAACCGAACCGAACCGAACCGAACCGAAATTTTTGTTAACGGAACTTCGGTTTGTCAAAATTAAAACCAAAACCGAACCGTATTATCTGATTCGGTTCGATTTGAAACCGAAATTATTTCGGTTTTTCTTTCGGTTTTTTGGTTAAACCGAATTTTAGCAAAAATTGGAAAGGAAAAAAGAAGTGTAGGAGACATACGAAGTACTGCAAACAAAAAAAGGAAAAATTAAAAAAGGGAAAACAATGGACATTGGGCCTTAAGCCTTCAAACTTCAAAGAAATCTAATATGTTTAAAGCTTTGAATTAAACATCAAAAGAAATCTTCATCAAGACATGCGGTTTCCGGAGCAGAGACCTCGTGGCGGCAGTGGATTGGAGACGCGATACAGAAACGCAGAGGTATGGAGAATTCAAGACGATGAGTAGAACTGTGGAAGATGTTGGGTCTCTGCCTTTTCTTGAGAGACTGCCTCGTTTCCTTTTCAGGGGCGTGTGTTTGCAAAACTTTTAGGACTAAAAAAATATTAATAAATAAGTTCGGTTTTCGGTTCGGTTCGGCGAACCGAACTATAAAACCGAAACCGAACCGAAGACCGAAATTTTGAAAAGAAAAAAACCGAAAACCGAACCGAAATTTTCGGTTCGGTTTCGGTTTGAACCGAATTTTCGGTTTCGGTTTGGTTCGGCCGGTTAACCGAACTGTGAACACCCCTAATTATCTTGCATACGGTTTTGACGGAGATGCCAGAAGGGTCATTCCATATCTTACATAGTTTCGTGCAAAAGGAGAGCAACTCGCCTGGCCTTACAATGACATATGAAAAACTACCCAATGGTTAGTGACCACAAAGACAGGCTTCAAGTTGTGTGTATTACAAAATTATGTTTCTTGATGTCATTGCTTGCTTATTTAATTGTCATTACATAGTTCATTCCCATGAAGTGATAAGTGATAAGAAAACGATTGAGGTAGTATCTGAAAGAACGAATCCTAATAAATTGAATCATTGACTACATGGAGTAGATAGCAACTTTCTCCATAGATAATGTGTTTGACAATTATAGCTAATAGCATTATCGCTCCTGTGTAGACTTAGTTGAATCAGCTTCTTAGAATGCAGTATTAACAAACATAACTTATTGGATCCTTCTTCTAACTTTCTTTACTATTTCATTAACTCTAAATGCTTACTGGCATATTTTTTAATATTCTTAACATGGTTTATTGATTTCACTTCCGTTTTACATAGTTTTCTTCTTTTACAATATTGGTTCTTGATGCCTTTTCATAGGTTTTTGCTTATTTCTTGCAGAGACTCTTATGGCTTCAGTAGCAGATGATTCTATTAAAGCTCAAGGTGATTTCTGTTTTCTCAAGCGAACAAATGAGATAGATATTCCTAATTCATATATGGCTGCCCACCTTAAAATATTTTTGTGGTATTTTGGGGTTTTGCTGCTATTGCCCCTCAAGTTACTTTGTCTTAGGATCTTAGTTTAAATATCATATGACACCGTTTCTCTTAATTTTACAAATCTTATATTTTTTTCGAACGCATGTGTTATATATTTTGTTCTGAAAATCAACTCAGAAACTTTATCACACGAAAAATGACTATTCTGTTTCCTATCTGTATTTTTTTCATTTAACATCCATTAATTTTTTTAAATATTATAGATCAGGATAATGTTGATAAAGATAATGGAGGCACAAGAAAACCAAATAAGAAGAAATTGGGTCCATTATTTGATTCAAAAAAACAGTCAACTTGGAAATTATGCAACACAAGAAGCAAGCATAATTACATTCCTTGCATAGATATTGAAAGTGCCACAGGAAGGTTGCAGAGTTATAGACATCACAAGAGAAGTTGTCCTAAATTGGTTGTGCATTGGCCTGAAAAGCAAAAATAAGGTATACTCTAATATTTTTATCTTGGATATGGATATTTGTGTATATTTCATGAATTGATGATTCTAAGTTTCTTGTAGATATTGTATAAAAATGTGGCACATTCAAAATTAGGTGTGTATGTTAAGACACAAGATTGGTTGGTGGAGTCTGGAGAGTATCTCACTTTTCCTCGTAATCGCCTATGCTCAAAGGTGAATAAACGATTATATACATGATCATACATATGAAATTTTCGTATTTTATTATATTAATGTACAAACAATAAAAAAAAATCTAACATTCAAAATTATAAAAAAAAAAACCCTAACTAAACATTACATAAAGGTGCTATCTATACATTTCTAAATCAAGTAAATATTACATTGTTGGTATTTTGCATATATAAAAAGAAATTTATAACAACTTTTTTATATAGCAACAAAATTCTCATATGCATGAATAAATTGGTAATATTGTAGATCTATAGCTAATGATTTTGAACTATAATAATAAAAATTATGCATTCCAAATAATTCAGGATTAAAGGTAAATAATTCAATTTATTGTATTAAAAATAAGAAAACTTACCATTTGTTGCATTTGTGCTCTTTTTGCCGCTTGTCGAGGAGATGACATGATTGACTTGGTAAGCTTCATTTTTTCTCTTGCTCCTTCAACTTCAACTATATCCTTATGTGTCCAACCGTGTTAAACTAAACACTTGAAATGAGCTCTTCTTCTTACTCTACAACACATAATTGTATGTGAAAGTGTTTAGTTGATTTTATGTATTCTAAATGATTCAACACATAAGGTGACTATATTGATTTATTGTGTTAAAAAAAAAAAAAACTAACCATTTCCGCATTTGTGCTCTTCTGCCACTTGCTGGAGATTGTTGACTTGGTAACCTTCATTTCACTCTTGCTCCTTCAATTTCAACTATACAATTATGTGTCCAGTCTAAAATCGAACATTGTTGCAATAAACGCTTTTTCTCACTCTACTTGATTTTCTATTGAAGTGTTTAGGTAAAAAAGTTTTTGTTTAAATTTTACACACAATTTTGATGTATTGGATGAACTTTGCTTAGATAAATGAAATTAGAGTAGAGAAAAATATCCAAAGTGTAAAAATTGTTGGAAAACTTCACTTATAAATTTAGCACGAGTTTATATAAAAAAATAGATGTAGTAAGAAAACACTGCTTTTGGAAGATGTAATCTGGAATAAGTGGAATACGCTTGTTTATAATGATGTTGTTCTTTAATTAATAATTATAACCAATGTGATACTATTGGGCTTTAAATTAGGTTAAATCGGATGCTCTTTCTTTTATATTTTGGAATACGTAAGGGTTTTTGAAATGTGTGAAATTGTATACTATTTAATTCCATTTTGCTTTTGGAATGAAACATCACTTTATGAGTAGTTATAATTTACATATGGTTAAAATATTTTAAATGAACTTAATCAATGTCATTTTTTTTTTTTTACATTTTGATAAGCGTGTAAAATTTTGAAATATGTAAAATTGGGTGCTATTTAATTAGAGGTTGTTATATGTTTGTAACATACACATATTTAGTAGTTTTAAGAGAACTTTTAAGGTATATTAAAATAAATTATTTATCTCTTTAATAAGTTGATTTGTCTCGAACTGTTTTGAAATGTGCAAATTTGACTGCTATTTTTTGTGAGATTATTTTTTTTCATATAGACTAATTGTCACCATAACATTAATTATAGTTTTGATATATATAAATCAGAATAATGATGCTTGCATATTTATGTTTGATTTTATTAAAGTGATTTAATTTAAGCATTTGCTTATTAAATATAATAATTTCTACTTACATATTAGGCTTTTTTTATAGCTGATAATTCGGGCTACAACAACACAACTATATAAGTTACTCAGCATCCAAATTAGGTACACTTACAATTTCTTTAATTTGTCTTTTATTGAAATATTTGTTTAAAGAATATTTGATGTTGCTGCTGAAAATCAATGGACTGTGGTTGTGGTTTGAGTAATGGACGAAAATTGACTAAAAATTTAATTTTATTTAGATGCTTTGATTAATTTTTCATATTTAAAAATGCTTAAATAATTAGTGAACGTGATTTATAGATTTGTGGGATAATATTGATTTATTTGCAACGATTGTCATTTGAGTGCATCATAATTTTTTGCATATATTTGATACGATTGTGTTGATCATCGATGTAAATAAAATATTATTGATAAAATATTTTTAAATCTTATACTAGTATCGTTTTATTGTCTTGTATTTGTCACACCTGGTACTTATTTTAATGTAGCACAATGTATTACTTACTAAATCAGAATATAGTAAAAATAAATAATTAAGCAATAAGCTACTTAAGAAATGACAAATTTCATGAATCAAAATATTTAAATCATAAACTTCAAATTCCATTCAAACATTCAAAATCCACAAAGCAACATGACACTTGACCAACATAGAAATTACTTCAAAACATAACTTAAAAATAAAATTCAAAGAAAGTACGCAAAGACTCTTAAATAAACTACTAAATGACAATTCACTCATTTTCCTGCTTCACACTGATCTTCAAGTTCACGCCCTTTGCGCTGGATGAAAACTCGTCTATAAGAGATCTTTTGAGAGAAGATTATGGCCCAATTTCAACCGAAATGCCTGATTTCTTGCACTTCTTGAGTGGAGTAGAAACTTCATCTTCCGACGAACAAAAACTACATAAAAAAAAAATCATAATAAATATAAAAATCAAAACTAATAAGTCATAACAATTAGTCGTGACTTAACAAAAAGTACCTCATCATTGTAATCCAGATCTGTTCCCTTCAACTTTGAAAAAACATCCGAGTCTTGAGGCTCAAAGTACATTGCACAATATTTGGAAATTATCGCATTATCAACAATTCGGTTTAATAACTTGATAAACCACATTCGAACACCAATTTGACCAAACTCTTATTTGGACCTTGAACAGGACCTTCATATCAAGTAAGCTTTGTATTTCTTTAGGAGAATCCTCAAGTATAAAAAACAGTGTCACATAATTATTTCAATTTAATTTGAAGTTATTTTTTTAAATTCAAATTTAAAAATCTAAGATATTTATACATTATCCTCACTGTTTGTCTTCAAATCATATGCGATCTTGCCTATCAATTCATTGCATTCTCTGTCCACATTATAAATGAAGCATTTCAAGAACATCCACTACGAACTTGAATCTTGTACCGCAAATTATTATCAATTATTTGTAATTATTAGTCACAAATTAAAAGTTTTTATTATAAATTATCATTTTTAATCATTAAGGTATTTTACCTTATGTTACCATCGAGTCAAAAATATCACACTTTTCACAAAGTAAAACTTCCCCGCAGTAGGTGTCATTTTTTTCGGACATTTCTTGCATGCTATGTACCACCAATCCGCTTGGTTTTTCAATGGCAACGATTTTAGCGTAAACCCAAAAACTTCCAACCTGTTTAAAATATTACTTTTAAATTTTATGGTTTGATCTTATCATAATTATTGATACAAAAAATTGTTATTTACCTCTTGATTTTTCACAATTTCTTCCAATGAGCGTAATAGGTCCTTCGAACTGCCTAACTCTTTAGTAATTATCCTTGTTATGGGAAAAGATATATTACTCACTGGAGTTGTGCCCGTAGTTATAAACCTAAATTTCAAAAATAAATTGTCAATTTAAATTTAAAATACAAACTGTCAGTTTAATACAAAGAAGTTCACAATTTAAATCTAATCATACCTGCTGCGGAAGTCAACGGTTTCTTCGACGTCCCAATTTAATGACATCTTGGTAACATAGTAAGTGTTAGACACCCTTATTTCACCTTTGTATTTCTTTGCACGACACATTTGAAGTAGAATTATCACAGGCTCATCAACAATACTTTCCAGATAGGACAAAAGTTCATCCACGTACTCCCCCCATAGCGTGCATGACAATAAATTACCCCTAAAAATATTGTAATCAATTAAAATAAAAACACACATTACTTAATAAAATTCAAATAAAGTATGAATACAAAATTGTAGACAAATTAAGTACTCCAAATCTTCCAGGATAATGTCAATCGTTTTGTTTGGCGCCCACTATCTCCCTTCTTGTGTGGAGCATGTTTTCTTTCAAGCCTCCCCATAACATCTTCATTATAAAATGTTAACAATTAGCAAAAATTATTATATAAACAATATTTCAAAAATATATAATAAATAATTATTAGAAGTTAGCATTACCGATTAGAATGGATTCATCAACTATGTCAACATTTGACAAAGCATTGAAAGGCTTTAACTCATACATCCTCATTGGAAATGATTCATCATAGTACTCGATTACATGAGTTTTACCAACAAAAATGATCTTATACTTTCCGTCGCCGTTTTGTATTTCATGCTATTTTCTCGCTACAATAAAGTTTTTGATAGCATATAAATGACCCTCTTGCGTAAGTAGTGGAATTTCGTAACTTGTTGCCTTCTTATTGTTGCGTGAATTCTTGTTCCCTAATTAAAAAGTATAAGACAATGTCAGTATTTGATATTTTGACTAAATAAAAAAATGAAAGATAATTAAACAGTCTTACCTCAACGTCATGGAAGACACATTCTAAACTAAAGATTTCTGAATTATTTTCATATGCAGGTATGCCATAAACACGAACCATCGGAGTCGCAAATACCAAAACATTTTTGTAGGATTTATGTCTTTGACCAAGCTAAAAAGTGGAGGCATTTTGAAGTTTTGTGTCTTGGTAGGACAGAAGTCTTTATCGAGTTTATTGGATTGCGGTGGAATGACACAACTATTTATAGCTGGAAAATTATCAAGAGATAAAAGAAATTAAAATTGAAATAGTTAATATTTTTAGATGTCCAAGAAATATAAATTAATATTGTTACGCACTCAAAGAAAGCTCGCATGAATTAGAATGATTTTTTTATGTTTTTTACTGAGGATTGAATTGCGGTTTATATTCCCAAGAAAGAAATCATGAAATTTGTTTATGTGTGATTAATCATATTATTTTATTGAATTAGAATGAATTTTGTTTTTTTACAGGATTGAATTGTGGTTTATATTCCCAAGAAAGAAGTCATGTAATCTGTTTGTGTGGTTAATCATATTTTTTTTATTATTGTTTATTAGATTTGCTGCAATATTTCAACTAATATTGTACAACATAGAAGAAAGCAATAATTTAATTTTAATTTTTAATGCCAACAAATAAAGCTGTCAAAAGTAAATGATGAAATTGCAACATGCTCAACACATCTGGCCGTCAAAATTAAATGCATCAGGCCGGCAGAATTAAATTTGAAAGTCGCAGAATGTCACCCAAACAATTGACTTATTTTTTTATTAAAAATATTAATCTGTAACCTTTTTCCAAAACTTTCCAGAAATAGTAATACTGTTTTGGCGGGAACTTTCCTTATTTACCACTTTTCTGTTTTTATATATAATATAGATTTTAGGAAAGACGATTTTGCCTCACATGGAAGCACATCGGAATATTCGGGAGAATATTCCACCGGCGATGACTTCTATAGGGCAAAGTCAAAATTTGTATAGTTTGTATGGAAAGTGTAAAGAAAATTAGTTTATATGGTAAAATCTGCTCACGTAGTTTGGGGTTTAATGTTTTTTCCTCTAAAATGAAAGACAAAGAATAATCAATTGATATGGACCCTTATTTATTTGTTCATCCAATTGGCTATATGCATTGCATCACGCTTGACGCCAAACAAAACAAATCAAAACCAACCATAGAAGAGGGGAAGGAAGAAAAGGACTCCTCAACACAAACAAGGCAGCCATCGAGGCAACAGACAATTACACTTAACAAAAGGGGATCCCAAAATCAAACGGGAATCAAACTTTTACAACTTTATAAAATAAATAGGAATGAAAAATAATGCTAGCATGAAATTTCTTATCAATGGACTTCAAATCATTAGCTAAGCAAATCTTTGTGAGCCAAGTTCAACAATTAAACGAGCTAGCAAAAAAAAAAAAAAAAAAAGGAACACGAAAAAACCACACCATACCCCACTTAAATATAAGAGAACTGTGAGTCAGATATGAATAAGAAAAGGATAAAAGACTTATGACACGAAGATTGAACGAAGTAAAAATAAATGGAATTCTCAATACTCCATGGAAAAGCAAAGGAGCATATTTAACCAAACCAATCAAAATATCAATATTTCCGAGTAAAGCTTCTACATTACACAACCACCATCCAAGTTAACTTATAACACAATCTCCACCTTTAAATTATTTTTCCACTATACTACTTACAAAATGCAAAAGCTACAAAAATATTTGAAATAAACGTGTTTTCAATTTCTCACCCGCCCGCGATGCGATGGAGGGAGAGGCTTAGATGGCAGCTTAGCCGAGGCCTTAGCAGCGGGCTGAGCCTGAGCTGGAGCTTTCTTTGGTTGACCAGGAGCCGAAGCTGGAGCTGCAGCTTTCTGTTGAGCAGCTAGGAGCAAAGATGGGTACTCAACGTCATCATCACCAAGAAGCCCCAAAGGATTTAAAGTGGCCATTTTCTCAACTTCTTGATAAATAAATTGACAAATACATAATACCATTATCTAAAACTTTGAGCTTTGGTAAAGATACCCACGAAAAAGAAAAACTCCAGTTACGTGAATCCATGAAAAAGCAAGAAAATGAGAGGAATGAAAGGCCAAAAACCAGCCTAAAAAGAATGAGTTATCTCGTTAGAATAATGCAAGAAAAACACAAAATTAGGTGGACCAAGAGCATAAACATTCAAGAGCTGATACATCAAAGGAAAGAGCCCATACCAAGAATCAAACTTTCAAATCCATCCGGATCCTGTAAATGGACAATAAAATACAGATATCATTAAGAAACCCTGTTCCATCCAAGAATTTCACACTCAAAAGTTTTCTAATTCTAAAAGTGAATCCAAGTACACTTGCGCAGGCGCATACACACACACCGACAGAGGCATCTAAGGAAAGAGCCATATAAAGAATCATAGTTTTCAATCGGTCTGAATCCAAATAAGACTGTAAATCGACAAAACAAATATCAAATACGAGGGCCCATATCAAGAGCTCAAAAGGGGACACACTATGAATCAATAAACCAAAAGAATTCCACACTCAAAATTTCCTAATATCTCACTAAATAAACCCATGCCCTTCACTGATGTTTTCACTTCAAAGAAAAACTCTCTAGTCGACTACCACTCAAAAAGAAAATGACAAATCTGTGTTTGAAAAGAACCCACAAACCTTGAAAGTGAATTCACCAGTGAGAGAGAAAGAGAGAGGAAAAAAGAGTGAAACCCATTTTGTGATTCCTTTTTGTAATTCAGAGATGGCAATCAGAGATTGGGTATATTTGGTTACTTAATTTAATCCTAAGTGATGTAATATGTCCCTGCCAAGCTTCCAAATTTCCAATACATCTCCTCTTGTAAGAAGTCCCTGTTTTGCTCTTGCAAGGGAATGGAGAAAAAAGTAAAGTTTCCAGAAATAAGGCCCAACATTATGAAATAACTTAGAATCACATTAACACAGTCCGAGTTCATATCGTGATGTGCCTTAAGGTGCCTTAGTTACTGTGATAACTGCAAGTCTGCATCTAACTGCATTTTTCCCATGCATAGATTAGAATTCACGGAGTATATTTTTTTAATTAAAATATGTAAACTTGACAAATAGTTCATATTGGACTTTTCCTGGACATTTCAATATATACAGGTGATTGGAAACCAAACGTGTGTAATGACTACAACAGTCACAAATAAAAGCACTTGGGAAGGAAGATTCATTCATTATGAAAACTATTTCTTCTTAAATTAGTAATTTTCACAATCCCATATTAGTAATATTATTTATGATGGGGAAGGAAGATTCATTCAGTACTAACACCATTTCTTCTAAAGTTTGTAATTTTCATAATTCATATTGGTAATATTTGCGATGAGAGATGGTCTAGAACCAGTAGTCCATTATCTAATGGATCTTTCAGTTCTAATACCCTATTCGAGAGTTATCAGTATTTATCAACTCTATTCCTATCTAACAGAATGCTATTGTATCGAACGACAACGACATTGTTACGAAAAGAAATGGCTTTGCCCGGATGAAATGAAAATGTCATGAAGCTGTCTCAATTTATCAACATTTAATATTTTAAGTATTGATTGCCACCAATAGGCTATTTCACAGCCTCTAACCCTTCACACCAATTATTTAGCATCAAACTTCTAACAACAATATTGACTAATGAGGATCTTTTAATGCACCTAGACTCCAGCTATGTCAAGAAAACAGTACCAAAACTACCCAGGAGTGCCCAGTGATTGTCGCAGAATATTATTCGATGTTCTGATGATATCAGCAATTGAACTCCCCATAATAAGTGAATCACTTACATGTACCAAAAATATAACTATATAAATAACCACAAACAAGAAAATGGGATTGATTCCAAACTAATGCCCCCACAAAAGACATCAGAATGCACACCAAACATGAATCGTATGCTAAAAACCATCACTTACAACATAAAGCAAATGTTAAAAAATAATAGCAATACCAATTCTTCAATATAATAACACAAAAATAAAAAAGGAAAAAAACCGCATATATACCAGACCTTCTTGGAGGCGCTCATCCAAAAATATCTCTATTTTTCTTTTTTTCTTTTGCTTGATTACATTTTTGGGTTTTTCTTTTTGAATGTTGGCCTTTTCAGAAATTTGAAATTATGCCTCTGCACATGCAAAACTGGGAATCAAGACTCCTATCTTCTCTTCAAAGCAAAGTATTTCTAGGGTATTGTAAAAATATTGTCTAAATAAATTACCCAAATGTTGAAATAAGAAATATTATTTCAAATTGATTTGTCTCTTTGGTCCACCATTCAAGGCAATCAACACTTTTTCCGCCAAAAATCCAATGTTTCTCCACTGTTCTGCAAATAAAAGTCAGAGTCAGGATATCAATACATACAGTAATAGATTGAATAGAGCCTGTTTTGACTTCATATGAAAACTATACTAAATATTTTTGTGTATGCATTGAAGTATATACATAGTTTTTATTTTATTTATGTGTTAGTCTCATGATAAAAGCCTCATGGAGAACAAGAATGAAAACAATATTAAAGAAACAGATAGCAAAGGCTACAATTTTTTTCTCTAGAAACCAACCTTATTTAACTTGTACCTTTAATGTCTCTCATTCTCTCCGGGGAGTCCTATAAGTTTTCCAGTGTAAAAAAAATTTCTTATATAGAAACCCAAACCAAGAATAGACTTTTCTCTTCCAATATACTTTTTTTCTTCACACGCACAGCCATCAAGAACATTGTCCATCCAAAAATTCCATACTTAAAGCGTTCTAAATCTTAAAAGTGTAGATGGACAAACAACTACAAACAAAGATAAGAACCCATATCAAGAATTTGACATAGTGGATCAAAGTAAACACATCCAGACACACATTACTTACAGAACATCCAAGAAAAGAGCCTATACCAAGAATCATACTTTCAAATTGGTATGAATCCATATAATATTGTGAACGGACGTAACAAATACAAACAGTAATCAAATATGAGCTCACATATCAAGAATCCAAAAGGCACACTTAGTGAAATGAATTAATAAATTAAAAGAATTTCACGCTCAAAATGTTCTAAATTCCTCCAAAAAACCTATGTTTTGTATTTATAGTGAATCCAAGTATACACATGTAGATCCGACAGGGGCATCCAAGAAAAGAGCCCATATATATCAAGAATCATAATTTCAAATCGGTTTGAATCCAGATTAATCAGTTGAATCCCAAAATAAAGACAACTCTTTTTCTTAATGAACCAACAAATAAAGAGATTATTTATCAGAGAGATGGGCATCAAAAAGCCATAGTAAATGTTCTGTCAACCAATGAAGCTATTGAAGGGGCATATATAATGTCGAATTTTGTTTTACGAATTATGATCAACTTATGAGTTATAGGGCTTTTTTTTTTTTTTTTTTTTTTTTGAATATGGAAAAGTGGAAATAACATGAACAATTAAGCACTCCATCAAATACTTATCTGCTTATTTATATTTGTCATTAGGCTACAATCTGTTGACTATCTATTTTCTATGATCAGTTTTCTTTAATCGGTCTGCAGCGTTTCTTTCTTTGATCGTTTAGTGCATATTCTCCTTAGTGCAAATCTGAACCAAACATTTGTTTATAATAACATGACTTAGTTTCATCTTCTCCACAATTTTTGACATGTCACTAATCCCTCAAGCATCCTTAATTTCCTCCATGTTTTTCCTCTATAATACCCCTCATTGCCTTTTAGGCAATAGAAGAGCAAATATAAGTTCCATTACGTGGAACAAATTATCTGACAAAGTAATGAAAATAGATCTTAATAGATGAAACATAGTTAAGACTTTATGAACCGACGATCACATGCAATTAATTTAAATGAAATTTTTATACAGCTGAATTTAATAGAGATCACAAAACTAAAGAGTAATATAAGATTAAAAAAAAGGTTGTTCCTTCCATTATTTGGATCCCTAATGGTGTGCCATTATCACTGGGAAAGAAGAACGGAACTAAGAAATAGCAATATAGAAAGTACAAATTCTTTACAATCCTTAAAAGGAGGTTACTTGGCGCAAATAATCTAATACCTATCTCTTTAGATAAACTCTTCCGTTAAAAAAAATCATAGTTTTATAATTCGACAACTATTTTATAGATAGAAGTCACCTTTCGTCCTAGTAACACATAAATTCTTAATGTCCACTTCTAGTATTGTTTTCTCCCATTATGAGTCAGGGTAGAAGAATACAGATGCCAGTAATGGTGAGAAACTTACCTGCATAGTTATTGTCAGTACTCAAACCTAACATTCAACATAGTCAGATTCATAATTAGTGTCATACAGCTTGGTCATTTGTTGTTTCTTTTACTTCACAACATGAGTATGCACATGCCGAAATTGAATCAATGAGTTTATGTTAAAAGTTTGGGGGGACTATCAAACCGCAATAGTTTATGCTTACGATTTCATACGTGATGGCTTTAGTGTTTCTAGTTGTATCTTATAAAGAGGAAAGCGTCATCTATACTAATTATAAAACTAAGCATACAGATTTAAAATTCGTTAAGGAGGGAAATAAAAAATCATACGTAAGAAATATATTATTATAGTACGTGGTTGAAACCATTAATAATCTTTTAACTTGTGAAGAGTAAGAGGGGCACTCATATCCATCCATAATATTATCAACTGCGATATTAGTGGCTACCCTTCTATAATCGTCCGATTATGGCCTGTAACATTCCTACACATTAAACACAAAAGAGTGTTCTAAACTTTAAAGCATTTTAAGAAGATGGAGCACCCAGAAATAATAATACGCAAATAAATTTAACATAAAAGAGTGTCCTGAACTTTAAAATCATTCAAAGAAATTGGACCATCCAGATTTAATAATATTAATTCCTGAATAAATATTTTTGAAAACTTCCAGCTGCAACACAAAAGTGCTAAGTGAAATTTGAAATCATCCACGTTGATGAAGACTAATTTTGCAAAATTGAAGCAAACAATACAAATATTTTCAGAACAAAGTAGAAAAGCAATAATAGCGTAAAATACACAGAATTGAAATCAAGATGTTGTATGAAAACATAATTCTGATTCTAATTACGAATCGAAAACTCCAATTTGTAATATACTGAACTAATTTTTGTCGAAAGTTGGAACAAACCTAGGTGTGATTCAAATTAAACCTTGGGTAATATGAGGTAGCCCGTGGGCAATGCAGACTGTTGGATATTGAGTACCGATTGAGTGAAATTGAATGGAGTTTGAGGAATTTTGAATCGGGTGACTTTGCGGAGACATGCTCTTTTCGCTGCCGAGAGAATTGGAGGGAAAAAAAAAAAGTAAAATTCTGTTTTTCCTTTTCGCCACCATGGGATGGCTGGTCGATGAAGAGAGTGAAGAAATAGAGAGGGAAAAGAGTGAAAACCAGTTTGTTTTTCGCTGCCCTTTTCGCCACCATGGGATGGCTGGTCGATGAAGAGAGTGAAGAAATAGAGAGGGAAAAGAGTGAAAACCAGTTTGTTTTTCGCTGCGAAGAGATGGCTTTTCGCTGAAGAGAGTGGAAGTTTTTTCGTGCCTTTTCGATGGCCGCTGCCAGAGATGGGTGTTCGCTGCCGAGGAGATTTTAGCCAAAAAAAAAAAAATACAGGGGTATTTTTGGTAATTCAAATTTTTACAGAAACATTCAAAGATTTAGAGAGTAGTAGATAGTAGATAGTAGATAGTAGATAGATAGTAGATAGTAGATAGTAGATATAACACATCCTGTTAGGAAATTTATTTTGTAGATTTTGATGATCATGTAAAACTTAAATTAGAAAGTTAGACCTCATTTTCCTTGTAATTTGTATTGTAATAGATAAATTTGAAAAAGTTGAGTCAGTCGGTATCCAAGGAATAAAGTCAATCATGACTAGATTGAAGACTCAGTTGTATATCATTTGAGTATGGCCAAGACGAAGGTCAAGAACTCGATTGAAGGAGTATCGGTGTGGAGCATTGTGAGAAGTTTCTGGTCAAGTCAACTCAGGTCTCGAGTTAGTGACGAGTTAAGTCATCCAGTCCTGGAGGTGACTCAAGTCACCCTGGGATTAAAAGACAAGAATGATCAAGTCAAACAATCGAATTAGATCCGTTGATGAAAGTCAAGAATGTTACTTAGAATAGTAACATGAAGGAGTTGTCAGTAAAGTGTTAGTCTCGATTATGTGCAAAATGAATAAACCAATGGGAAACACTGCACATGTGTTAGACAGGTTGCAATGCTGCAAGACATTCAATACGAGGATATGTCAACATCAAGGACTGCAGACAAGACAAGACAAGCCAACTAACACAAGTGACTTTTGAAATTAGTCTATCTCTTCAACGGGCAAAATTTCAAAAGTACACTATAAAAGGCTGAGGAATTTACTGAGAAAAGGTTACCTGAACCACGAACAAGCAAACAATATTCAAGCATTTTAACCTGCAATATTCTCAAGTATATTCAAGCAAATCCTCAAGCCTGAAACTCGAAGGAAATCGATCCAACACAAGCTGTGAAGGAAAGACAACTTCAAATCTGTTGAAGAGGAAACTTTTGAAGAATCAAAAGGGGTTTACTTTCCAAGGAGGATTGTATGAAGGTTCAAGGTCGAACTAGTATCAAGTTATTGGAGGGCTTCGTGATCAAATCCAAAAGCTTGAGAAGTGAGCTGAAGTAGCAAGGCAGCTGCCCTGTGAAGAAACTGAGTCGCAAGAGAAGCCAGTTGTGTGACCAAGGCTGTCTCTAGACTGTTCACCACGTTGTAAATTGATCTGTTACATAGTGGATTCCTCCAGGAGTTGGAGAAGAGAGGACTAGAAGAATTACCCCATCTTCGAACCTCTATAAAAATTATTTGTGTCATTTATTTTTCAGCACATTTATATTTCTGCATACTTACATCATATTTGCTATCCAACTGATTAATAACCAAGTGCTAAAAATCAAGTGTTAAAATAAACTTAAAAAAAATCAAGGGTGTTAAGTCTTCCGCTCATAAAACCAATACAACCAAGTTAAAGTTTAGGTTAAACAACCGAGTTATTCTATCAACAGCTCTATCGAGTCTGTTGAGTGGCTAACTTAGCTGAATAACCAACTTAGTTGTCCCTCAAGGACACAATTGTTTGAGTTAACTCTGTTGTATTTTTAAAAAGACTAAAATCGAAAGTTGGTAAGGTTTATTCAACTCCCCCCCTTCTAAACCTTACTCGCACCCCTTGGGACCTACACATCCATTACATATATAAAAAATTATAAGTATGCCCCACATGGGGTGGCTTAGTAGAGTAAGATGGGTTCTTGAGCCGGAGGTCTCAACTTCGAATCCCTATCCATGTACCACTTAGTCGAGTCTGTCGCACAGGGCTTGCTCAATGCAATTTACTTGGCTGATTTGATTTGCAGGCTATTGCATCAAGCTTGATGCTTTACCCAGTGGGCACCTGAAGGGTAGTAACTGTGAGATCCCCTTTATTAAATATATATATAGATATATAAAAGTATGATATTCATATAATAAAATATAAAATTAATAAATGGATTATGATAATATATATGTTTGAATATTTTAATTTAAAAATAGTTAAAATATAAATAGTTAAATTTTGTATTAATAACATTATTTATTGAACATGTTGATGAGTTAGGTTTTGAGTTTATTTATATAATATTCCAGTTATTTTTAGAAGGATAATTTCATCAAAAATAAATATAGATTTTTTCTTGACTTGAAAAATGAAAATCATTCTGTATCCAATCACAGCCTAACCACCCCAAAGGAAGGGAATTGACTAGATTATGGACTTTTTCCTTTGTTATCATCATTGCCAAACATGCCCACCTGGAATAGTTAAACCCATGGTGGAGCCGTGGAGGGAATGAATAGTTATTCAACACTTTTGGAAATAGGGATTATACAAATTATCCCAATGAGAATAAGCTTGGAAATGTCCATTCCATCTTCCCTTATCCCCGCATACCAATCCCGACATGATTGGGCATACCAATCCCGCATACCAATCATGTCGTTAATAAATATTAATTTTAATAAGAGTAAGCCTCATGATAGTTTTGTAGTGCACCGTTTAATTAATTACCAGCATATTTTGTGCAGTAATCACTAATCAGTAACACTAGAGACAGTTAACTGCCCATCACCATGTAATTAATGTTTTTCTACTAAAAAGGAAAGAAAAAGAAAGGTCCGTATTCTTGGTTAGCCAAAATAGAAAGGCTACAATCGGATATCTTTTCATTTTGAAAAGCTTTTATGCTAGAATATAGAGATACTCTTTTCTTGAAAAGGATGAATTTGAGTGATTATATATAAGATGAAATGTAATGATAAAAGTTGATCTGATATAGAAATAATAAAATAGTAATTAGATATAATTGATGTGTCAATGAGAGAATATCAAAATTTGTGAGAAAATATGTAGTAAAAGATGCTGATTTGATGTTTTTAAAAAAAAATGAGTAGACGTGATTGGTGAGTCAAAGGTAAAAGTGGGTGAATAATGTAAATTTTCATAAGCTTGGGAAAAAAAAGTCTCTAGCTGAAGGAATATAAAGTTTTTCCATTTTTTTTTCACAACCAGTCGCCGCCAAATTAGCTCCAGATGGCGTGCATCATTCCGAACATCACTAACACGAACAATTATTTTACGATCTCTATCTAATTTTATACATCAATCTACATAAAGCCGAGGTTCAGATGCCGCTGCAGGACTCGGCCAGGTCATATGCCAGCAACCAATCACAGAAATATGACTCAAGTTAAAAAAAAAAAATATTATCAGGATTCTAAGGCCACATGACGATTGCTATATCTTTACCTTTCAGAAAAATTAAAGCGGTAAAACTCTGATCAAAATCTTCCTAGTTTGAATTATGTAGTCTAGTCCAGATATAAGAATGACCATTCACACTAGGAGTTTTTGCTCTTCGAGAGTATCTCCATAGACTAAGAGCCAAAACTGCCGAGCCAGCAACGCCAACCAAAATCTGCAGCAAGAGAGTCAAATGTGCTTGTAACATATGGGTTAAACAAAGAGATACAAGTATGACATGCCACAGGTCCCAAAAATGGTAATGTAGGCAGCAAGTTGTAATCAATTAACTACTACTATTAAAGTTTGATAATGAGAACTTTTGCTTTTGTGTTTTTCCATAATTGCTGGAAGTAAACAGTGAATATATCAGATAGCACTGACCTTAGCATCTCTGGAGCTGATGAATGATTTGAGCTTCTTGAGATGGGATGACTGAGGCATTAGAATTACTACAGTGTACTGCTTTTTGCAAGGAAAAGGTATAATTCTTTGTAATGCTGATTGAGCTGTTACTGGCGTCAAGGAATTTCTTACTCTGGTACGTCCCTCGTCTTGAATCTGCAAGTATAACCACAAATATGTTACCCACAAAAAGTAACATACTGACAACTTAATTGTCAGTCAAAATGACAGCAAAAACTGACATCGGAAATTTATGCAAGGGATAATTAAAAAAAAAAAAAAGAAGAGGGTTTTGAAAATTACAAAAAACTCCTTGAGGTTTGATTTCCGTCTTACATTTCCCCATTCATAAGCAAAAAAACATTCCAAGATTCATTTTAGGCTTTGTTAGGATAGATCAGATTGAGTTTCCTTCTTTTAGATGGATTAAAAGGATTTTTTTTTTTCTTTTGGTTAATCCTCTAGTTGTCAAATCTTTGGATAATCTTTGAATATGTACAAAATGTATATCATATTCCATATGTACTGATTGAACATTTGCTATTTTGCTTTAACATACACAGGTTGGGGATGCTGCCTAATCGCTCACCCTATAGGTGTTTCCATGAAAAAAGAAAAAAAAAAAGCAAAAAACATTTCAAACCCCCTTGAATATTTCTACCCAGTTAAAACTTAAACAGAAACAAACCTGAGGGGGCTTTTTGTAGTTTTGAAACATCTCTGGGTTTTCTTGTAATTAGACCAAACCTCAGGGGTCTTTTGTAACTATCCCTTTATACAATGCTTTCTTAGAGATAGGAAAAGCAAGAACAATTGTAATTTTACTTCGCAAATTACCATCCTCTCCGCACAGACCCATGTCTTTCTTCTTATCTTTAGATAGAGAGTGATATGGGGAACTCCATTTTTGATTCATTCCCAATTTAAGTTAGAGGGCAGGGCAGCAGGTTCTTAAAATATATTAACATACCACACAGAACATTATTCATTTATTCACATACAGCGTCAGTCACTCGACTTTAATCAGGTCTTTTATTGTAAATACAGTGATTTGTCATTAAGTCTTTATTAGCAACAAATTAGACCAGATGTATATCACAAATCTCAGTTAATAAACGCGACAAAACAGAACTAGTTAAGATATGAGGAGTGACAACACCTGTTGCTATCCTAAACCTCAATTCCAGAATACAACCCCATAACTATCAGCTGATCTCTCATGTCACCTCATGTGCATGTAGGCAAGAAAACTAAGAGCCAATCCATAGAAAAGTTGTCAATACAATAAAACTTGCCTGAATGTAGTAGTGTATCTGACAAAACTCGTATCAAAATGAACTATTCAATGCCTCTTACATAGACGTAAGAAGCACGATTGTTAGACTAAATAATGGCGAAATAATGATAAAGTAAAATTATAACAGCATAATTCATAAATCATAGCCAAGAATATAATAGGGATATTGAATTCATGACATGCTAATTATCTTGAGTTCGATAGAACCACAACAAAAATGAGGATATAAATTCAAACATAAATGTCAGAATATTTTGTGCATAAAATGAGAACTTTAAGCTTATTTCCGACAATTTTAATACAACAAGAGCAGCAGCAGCCAATCTACAATTTTAATACTCCACCTTATCTGGGAAGTTCAAAGGCATGTCTATGTGAATATCACAGGCCAGTAACAAATGGAATTAGAAAAGGTCTTATTAACAACAGAATGAAACAAAAAGCAAATATCAGTAAGCGACATAGAAGCTTCATTTATAAAATACTTATTCAACCTCAACAAAAAATTTCAACATTATACCAACGTGAAAAACACAATAACCCTGATATCAACATCAATGTCTAAAAGGTAATAAGAATTTTGACTCGAAGAATAAATCAGCTAGAATCAGTTGCATATAATTAGTAGTGAAAGTGGAACAATATATTAAACCTTGAAAGAAGCGCCAACATCACCAGAATAAATCCTCGACTGGTAGCTGCGCAGAATCCTCTCCAACCAATGATAGTTCTCCTGGCAAGTGACAAGAATCAGCACAAAGAACAGCATTTGCTAGAAAAATCATACCAGGTCATTACATTTGCAGTTCAAAATCTCCTAGTTGTTTTATGGTGATATAGAAAAGCATCGAAGAGCTTCTTGGGTTCATATTGTCCAGAGTATAACAAGATGGATATTATGGGAGTGCATTTGCCAAAAATAAACCTGTAATCCATTTTCATAAGCCCTTTGCTCAATTTCAAGGATGGCAGAAACATCAGCATCTGTAGGTCCCTCCTCTTGAAGATGCAAGATTTCATCCAAGGCAAGATTGACCTGTACAGTGATATCATCCAAGGCAGTGTAAGATACGAACTTAATAGGAACAAATGAGTGAGACGGAGAAGAAGCTCACCAGTGTTGCTGAGATTTCAGGATCACAAGAAAAATTAACACTTATATCTCCACGAATGTTACCGACTCTAGAAGGCTTGTTACCACCAAGGAACACAGAAACTCCAGCCGAGTATATCTGGGAAATTACATTGTTCTCTAGAAACATTAGCTCAGACATATATTGCATATTTTATTAAAGCACAAAATTCCATGTCCGTACCTGTCCATGCTTAAAACGGAGGACTTGTAGTATCTTTGTTTCCAAAAGCTTGCTCATTAATCCAGTCAAGTGAACATCTTCCATCTACAATACAAGTAGAAACAGAAGATAATGTTCTCCATAGGTGAAAGTAATATAAGGCCCCATTTCCTACTCAGTTCAAAATGTTTTCCATATACATAAATCCCCATTTCCTGTCGAGTTTTAAATGACTTAAGGTGTAATAGTACCATATTTTCATTCTTAAGTTCAACCGGAAAGCATAGTTGGACTGAACACTGGGCTTGCACCATGGGACTCAGACAACTTCTCTGTAAGCACATGTGTTAGTGGTGATGTGAATAACTAGTGCATGTAAAGTTAGTGATTGAACACACAAAACTGGTATTAATTTAAAGAAAACATAGAGATTAATTTAAAGAAAACATGGAGACTAAGACAAAATTTAGCTGATATCCCCAGCAAAGTTTCCAACTCATAATAGCGACAAATAATACTCTATATTGCAACTATTAATAATTTAAAAGTTGACTCACCTAATTACAGTGGAAGGAAAAGTAAATGGTAAGCCTTTGAGTTCATCACGTTTGAAATTCAGAATTGGTTTGGGAGGTCTTGGGATCCCTCCCTGCATCAAAATTCAGAAAACTTTAAATAGACAAGACATATCCATCGCAAAAAGCTAATAGACAAATTCACAACACTCACCAAATACTGCAGTATCAGAGGACAAGCAGTGGCAGGGTCAATATTCCCAACAATGACAACAGTAAAAGTTGATGGATCCTTAAAGCAATTGTTAAAATATTCACAAGCTCTGAAGGGATCAACTTTCCGTATCTCTCCTATTTTAATTGGCTGCAAGGAAAAAATGAATTTTTTTTTATCAAAAGGTACACAATAATAAATTAATAACCAAGAAGGATAGAAAGGTTACCCTAAAAAATAGGAATTTCCATAATTTATCTCCCTCACACGGTTAGCAAATGCAGTATAAGGATCTCTCTCTTGGGCACGAACAGATTCTTCTGCCATTTGCATCACTATTTTCACATCATCTTCTCCTGGTTCTAGGTTCGTCACGAAAAGTTGATAGACCAACTGGGGTGAAAGAACATATAAAGAAAGTGAAAGATACGTTGAATATGCAAGCAATTAATAGGTAATATAAGAAGGATTGATGAACATGAATGAGGTTCCTAGAAGCACTGCTATCCAAATTAGTGTCGCCTGATATAATATTTAGCCAAGAAATAGGTTGTGAAAATAACACTTTTCTTCTCATCCTTAGGTATACAATCTACATGAGACTCTTCATAAAGTACCTGCAATACTCACACCGGTCATCCTTCAATGAAACTCTGCCTTATGAGGTCAGATAGGGGTGGATAGAGAGCTAGAGCAGACTTGTTCCAGAAAAGCTTAGTTAATCAAGGTCAAGATAAACAGGATTTAATTAAGATTGAGTTCTGCATGACATTAGTTTGGTTCAGTTATAACTCATAATCAGATTTTGATAAGTAACTGTTTGCAACTTGACAATTTAAAATAGACTTTATAATTAAAAAGATTATATAATGGAACTGGTTTAAACCCACTCAGTCCTGAAAAGTCTGATTTATCATACTGTTGAATTGAAATATATCCGTATAAAGATGGAATCGTAATATTTAATAAAAAGATTTCCTCTCTCGGACCATGTATCAACATATGCTTTCTACGACCATGTTATGGAGCACATAAGTTTAATTAGTACCAACAAATCTTTTCTACTAAATTTTTAGAGCACAAATGACTAACTACAGAAAGCAAGCGAGCCAATGAATTAAGAATATGAGGCAGACATTATCATCTCATTTCTAAAATTGGCCCCCATGAAATCCAGAAGTTGGCAATAGTCTTACAGAAAACAGGGAATTGAAGTTAACACGTACACGTACAATCACTACCATCAACTTCTTGAAAAATGACAAAGAGAAAAGTTAATTATAAGTATTTCATCAAATTAAACAAACCTGCAATGCGGTTTCCAAGTCTGAAGGCGAACAATCGCCAGAAAAGCTTCGCATATATGCTCCAAGGCTTGTGCCTACTTCAGCTCTTTTACCAGCAAGCATATCCGTTAGCACTGAAGGTCTCTGACCAAATACACCAATTTCACCAGCAATTGTGGGACCCATGGAACATGAGAAATATTCGTATTCTTGGAGTTCAGATAAACCCCCATACGAGAAACCTGTGAATAAAACCTATTTCAACAAAGTGTTAATGATAAGCTAGATTAATATCAACTAATATCGAACAATTAGCTTTCTAACATCAGATGCTGTAGACAGAATCTTCTTCGACAAGAACCATTATAAATCATAATGGGAGAACAACTCAATGGATTTAAAAGTATTTTGATTTGTCTCCACCCAGCCAATGCCGGAAAAAAAAAAGCATTATAATAATAAAAGACTAAGATGTGTCATTCCTCTGGAACCTGCTGATGTATCTTGCCTGATAGATAGTAGTGAATATGCAAAATATGCAGTAGATTTATCAGTTCAAAAGAGAACAATAAAAATAAAAAATAGAAAAGGATATTTACGAAAACAATACATTAATATGTAGAATAGACCTTAATCTCCAAATTTTATTATGGTGCAGGGTGCCTGCCACAAGCATTATATATACCTCTTAATTCAACCTGGAACCATCTTACGATTATACTCATTCTTCCACATAAAAAAGAAATAATCAAAGGGATGAGAAAATATCATATAGATAGCACATGTTGCATTAACAAAATGCTTGCAAAATATCACATAGGTAGCACATTTTGCATCAATAAAGTGCTTGCCCTTCATTCTTCTACATAGAGGCAACTAGAAGCATCTTGTGCATACTGTTGAATAGGAATGAGCAGCTAAATCTAGAACCCTTTATATGCAATCTAGTAACATAATGCTTTTCACAAATAGTCCCCAATAATACCAAAAGGTGCCATTTAAGAGCCCTGGTTCATAAATTGATGGAAAAAATGAGAATAACAAGGGGTAATTACATACTACCTTTGAGGTTTAGCCTAAATACAAAGAAACCCAGTTATCTTTCAAAATTACAATTACCCCTTGACATTAGTTTCTATTTTACATACTGCTCCTATTGAGGTGGTGTTGAAGGGGGTAATTTGTATATCAAATACAAACCTCAAGGGGGTATTTGTAATTCTAAAAGTACCTGGAGTTCTTTGTAATTAGACTAAACCTCAGGGGTAGGTTTGTAATTATCCCTAATAACAATAAGTAAACAATCATAAAACCTTCAAACAATTATTTGTTAAAACCAACATAAGATTTATGCTCTTCAAATAAGGCATATATTCCATCTTAATGCAAACCCCTCCAACCCCCTCCCCGGTTAGTTTCGGCTTTCAAAGTACTAGCCTAACATCAAACATTGAATTTTATATCCATTGCATCCATTAAAATAAACTTTCTAAAACACACCTTTACCGCGCAATACTGTTTTAAGTACATTATTATTACCTGGTCATCAAAAAAGTCTGTGCATTTGTAGCAAACTCGCATGCCATTTGACAGCATTAACTCAGTTGCACCAATGCTGGAATATTCATGCTGCTGCACCACATGACTGAAACATAACAAAAGAAATCAAATTTCTGCAGAACTGTTGGAAATATAGAAGAAAGAATAAGCCAACAACTAGCACCTGAGAACAGTTAACTTATGAATCTAATAATAAGCCAAAGTACTTCTAAAATTTCTCTGTTGATTAATAATAAGAAACATGAAGCCCTAAAGAAACTCAAGTCTACGTTGAATAACAAGAAGATGATGGTACTAGACTGGATCACGTAGTGCATCGAATGCTGTTATTGAAATCTTGCAAGGCATTTATAACCCATCATATTAACCAAATGCACGGACCAGAAATTGAAAATTGTGGAAGACAAATGAAATTATAATGGAAGTAAAAATTCAAATGAACTGAAACAACAAAGATCTTGCACCACAGGCCCACAGCGAAATAAGATTTCAGTGTTTTATATGTGCACAGTAGCAGACATTTGAACGGAAACCTGACAAGACTTTACATGCCAAATCCATGTTCTTCTGTGTCTTACTCGTATTTTCTGGGACAAAACATCCTCAATATATTAGCAACTTGCCATTGATACATTATTTCGGCCAAGAACATAGCAGACTAATAACGGAACGCACATGCCTCAATCTTCCCCCGAAAGAGAAAACGGGAAAAGGATAAAAAGGAAATCAATTCGCTCGTTTTAGATGTGTTTCAATATCATTGTTCTTCGGTATTTATTAGTCATTGGTGTGCAAACAATGATTTATTATCACAAAGTCGATTCTAGGGATGAAGGTTAAAGTACAAAAGGTTTTCCACCAAAAACACCAGAAATCACAAAAGGGAAGTATTCTTCTGGTTAGATAATTCTTGCATCTGGAATGGGTGGGTAAGGGGGATGTAAGCTTACCCTGGATTTGGCTCTATACTGACAATGTCTTCCGGAATGTTTTCATCATCCCACGGCGAAATGTTTCCTTCTTCTTGAAAGAATTGACCTTTAAAACAACAGTTCTCAGATCATCCACTGTTGCAGCTGCATGAGGCTCAATTGTTTTTATAACGCAGCTAAATGATGTCCGAAAATTCTCTGAATATTTGGACACCTCAGTGGCTGTAATATCTACCATTGAAAAGAACAGAACAATACAATTTAGATTACTTTACTCAGAAGGAGGCACAAAAGGAAAGAATTACAAAATACTCACAGGGTAGAAGAGTTTTATGAAGCTGTGCTTCATATTCAATCCCAACAACAGGTTCATTTCGGAGAAAATGCTGTGCAATAAGAAGGAAATGCAAGATATGAGCAGGATGTGTTTGAACCACTTAAATTCAGAGTGTGGAGAGAGAGAGAGAGAGAGAGAGAGAGAGAGAGAGAGAGAGGGAGGGAGAGGGAGAGGGGGAAAGGGGGAAAGGGAGAGAGAGAGAGGGGAGAGAGAGAGGGAGAGGGAGAGAGAGAGAGGGAGAGACAGAGAGAGAGAGAGAGAGAGAGAGAGAGTTACCTGTATATATTCATCCCGTAGGTTGCTAGATTGCATTTGATCTCGCTCTAGATAGGCAGATTCAATTTCTGACATTAAAAGAGCACGTGCAACAGATATTTCACGCTCAGAAAATCCATGTATACGAACCCTAGCAACCTGAAAAGCCATGCATAAGTGTAGTGAAAAAATAACAAGTGGGTTAATCAGGATAGAAGACATACCTCAATCAGCATTGATTCCAGTGCCTCAGTAGTCCCATTTTGCTTACAGGATGAAGTCATTATATAGGCCTTAGTTGACGAACAAGAACATCAGCAGCAGCTGAGCATGAAAAGTAGGGTGGATTGTTCTTACGAGACAACTTGAAGAACCTCTGGTTCAAAGCATGAAAAAACATGGATTCGGCGAGTAAATTCCTGTAATCCTTCACGGTTTTCAACTCAACCACTGGAACCTTGCAACTGAGCATCACTGCTGACTGTTACAAATCCATTTTTAAAATAATATTAGTTTACAGATAACAGTTGCCAGCAAAGGGGCTGCTGCAATGTAAAACTGAAATTTTAAAGGGGAAAAAAAAAGGGACTGAAGAATCCAGTATTACCCCAGCTGCTTCAGATTCCACGAAGCTTGAAAACGTGGCTCCTCATGTGATGGGACAGTAAACTGCGGTATGAAAGGAGGGTCAAGTGCCGGGACTTTATCTTCAAAGTGAGTCTTTATCAACTCAACAACACTCTACAATGAAAGAAGAATGGAGGAAAAGGAGAGAAAACAACCAATTAAACTTGATGCTAGGTGGATATATGTAAAAGGAAAAAGAATAAACAAAATTTTAACCTGTGTATCAGGAAAATCTCCAACAGCAATCAAAGCCATATTCTGCATATGGTACCACTTATTATAGAACCGCTTCACAATCTCAGGAGTAACTGTACGGATGACCTTTTCGAGTCCAATAGGTAAACGCTCAGCATACTGCAACCAGGGAAGAGATAACATCCTCCACAAAAGTTAGTTATTAATAATACAAATATTTTTGGCCTTTAGTCTCGTCAAGATTGCCAATGCAGCAAAACAGGTGGGGTGGGACCTCCAGCAAAAAGAAGACCTTACTTTTGAACCCTCCATCATGAGAACCCAGTGAGCGTCCTGCATCCTTCCATTTGCATTTCTGCTTCCTCTATACTCTTCCAGTACAGCTCCCCTTTCTTTTTCTAAGTCATCCG
Source organism: Rehmannia glutinosa (assembly GCA_016081115.2). Classification (NCBI taxonomy): domain Eukaryota; kingdom Viridiplantae; phylum Streptophyta; class Magnoliopsida; order Lamiales; family Orobanchaceae; genus Rehmannia; species Rehmannia glutinosa. Next base: position 289,580 of record JABTTQ020003076.1, read on the forward strand.
CCGATACACGAACCTGTACAACACGAGATATTAAATTGTTTGAGAAAAGAATATAGTCATATACTCAACAATATAAATACAAGAAACCTTTACCTCAGAACTGAACTCCGCCAGGACTGAAATGGACTGAGATAATAGTTCAGGCTTGTCAACTGGAACAAATAACTCATAAACAGTTTCATCTGCTGATGTAACAGCATTTTGGCAGGCACCAAATTCAGCCCCAATACTTTCAAGAAATTTGACAATATCATGGTTTGTATATTTCTTGGTGGCACTGAAAGCTAGATGCTCAACTATATGAGCAACTCCACGCTCTTCCTCCTCTTCTAAAACTGAACTGCCATGAACCAAACGGTAAGCTCAGTAAATGCATCGATTATACAGGATAATATATATGTGTGTGTGTGTGTTGATATAAAGAAATAAATATCAACTTATTATTATATCATTAATAGAATACCCTTTACATACATAGGGTATACTAAACCAGTACTCCTAGTTTCTCTTCCTATGTGGGACAAAAACAATAAAAATAAAACACTCCCTAACACTATTCCAATACTCCCCCTCAAGCTGGAGCAAATATATCATATGTGCCTAGCTTGTTACATATATAATTAACCCGAGGACCCCGTAGAGCTTTGGTGAAGATATCTGCTAGTTGATCATTTGAACTGATGTGTGAAGTGACCACTTCCTTAGCTAGCACCTTATTTCTCATAAAGTGACAGTCAACTTCAATGTTCTTAGTGCGCTCATGGAAGACTGGATTGGATGCAATATACACTGCTGCCTGATTATCACAAATTAATGTCATAGGCTGAGAACTATTTACTCCAATCTCATTGAGCAACTGTTTCACCTAAATAAGTTCACACGTCGCAGAACCCATGGCTCAGACTCCGCACTTGAACGAGTCACAACATTCTGCTTCTTGCTCTTCCATGATACGAGATTTCCACCAATGAAAACACAATATCCAGAAGTAGAACACTGTCAATTGGACACCATGCCCAATCCGCATCAGTAGCCAATGGCTTTCTCGCGGTGAATTCAAAAAGCGGCTAACCACACTTACATCAAATGAAATATCTGGACAAGTTACTGTAAGGTAATTAAGTTTGTCAACCAACCTTCTATACCTTCCAGGATCGACATCGGTTCCCCGTCGTTTGGTAAAAAGTTCGACATTTGGGTCCGTTGGTGAATCACAAGGTTTCAAGATCCCAACATCCCTTCTTTTTCTAACATATCAAGGACATATTTTCGTTGGGAGATGAATATACCTTGATCGATTGTGCAACCTCAATACCAAGAAAATAGTGCCACTTGCCCAAGTCCTTAGTTTGGAATTGTAGATGCAAAAGGTCTTGAGGTCATGTATGCCTCTCGTGTTATCTCCAGTAATTATGATATCGTCAACATACACAATCAACAAAAAGCGTTTCCAAGAGGATTGTCGGTGAGAAGATTGACGAGATAATTAGCAAGATTTTAGGAGATTTAAATAATATTGATCTCTTAAAAAAGGGAAAAAAGACCAGCTGAGAAAACTAGCAAGATTTAGTGATTTAATTGTACAAGATATTAGGAGTTATAGTTTTTGTACTGTTTGATAGTTGTATATTATTAGTTTGTTAGGTTGTTTCCTTTTATGTCGTAGAAATCCATATAAGGAAACAATGTATATATGTTTGCATGGCATCAGAGCCATACTAATTCACCCAGAAAAAAACACTTACGATGTGTCTTACTCTCCTTCCTTAAGTAGTAGCTAAAACTAACGTTTCTTGAGTTAAACTCACATGTTTCCTCTTCCAACGAGTAACTAAACCTGCAACCAAACCCACGATACCGAATCCCTCCGTGTTTAGACAACTTTTTAAGGTGGTCTCAATTAATTTGCACATATAGCAAAGGTAGAGGGAAGATACGCTATCTTCTTGGAGACAAGGTGACACCAGCTTTTGGGTGATTCTCTATGCAGATTTAGAAAATTCAATGGTACTAACATGGCTCGTGAACTCCATGAATGAGGAGATCGTCTCCAATTCTCTGTGCTACTCCACAGCGAAATGATAACGCGAATCAGATGTAGTCGGCAATCAATCCCAAGTGTATGGATTGACCATTAAACTTGGTGAGATCCGGCAAGGAAAAGAATCTGTCACAAAGTACTTCAATTCATCGAAGCTTTTTTGGCAGGATTTGGATCTGTTCAATGATTGTGAATGGAACTCTACTGATATATCAATCATTACAATGGAATGTGGAAGCTCATCGAACTTATAAGTTTTTTTTGCGGACTCAATGTACTTTGATGAGGTTAGAGGACGCATTCTTGGCAGAGTTCCTCTTCCTCAAATCAGTGAAGTTTTGCTGAAGATCGAGGGAAGAAAGCTATTGACACGTAATGTTGAGAAAGAAGTTTAATAAGCGAAATTATTGAAAGTTATGCTCTTAACATTGTTGACACTGTTGCAAATAACATAGACAGTTTTAAGCGAGGGCATGGATAAAGACCACGGTCTAGTGCGATATATGTAATAAGCCGTGTCACACTCGTGAAACCTGCTGGAAAATCCATAGTAAACCAGAAAACTGGCAGAGCAGCAAGCCTGGAGAGAAAAGCAATCATTCACCAATGTGACTGTTAATGAAGCAGAGTCAAGTCCCTTGGACAAGGAGCAAATGGGTCACTTCTGAAACTGCTAAAATCCAACTCCTCATCAGGTAGTCCTTGTCATAACCGAAACTTTGCATATTTATTTACATGATTTAAAATGTCCATTATGAAATATTAAAATGCATGCAATTATGTTTATGAATGATATAAATCATGTAAATAAATATGCAAAGTTTCGGTTATGACAGTCCTAGAGTTTCTCATGCACAAACGGTAGCACAACTACTGCCTTTTCGTGTTGTTTCAATGTACTCCATGGATAATCGATTCTAGAGCTTTTACCCTATGACTAGTTTCTCAAATTTGTTCCACACGTATTTTGTATTCACCATGTTCTGGCAGTGAAAAGATTATGATTACAGACGGTAGTTTCTCACCTATAGCTAGAAAAGAAAATATCGGAGACCTTACATCTGTTCTCCAAGTTCCAAAACTAGCATGTAAATCTTGTATGTGAGTAAACTAATCAAAGACTCTAATTGGTGTGCTTGTGCTTCTATGATTCTCACTGCGAATTTCAGGACTAGAACTCTGGGAAGAAAATTGGCAGTGCTAAGTTGATAGATGGTCTTTACTACCTTGATGGTGTTTTCTCAAAAAAATGCTCAAGGTCTTAGTACTGGTCGATCTCTTTCTGCTTATGAACAAGTTGTGGCACTTAAGACTAGGACACTCGTATTTTATATCTTAAACATTTTTTATTTAAAAGATTGGATGTTCATCATCTTATTGTGAAAGTTGCTATTTATTTAAGAACCATCATACTACTTATTATCCAAAACCTGATGTTCCCTCAAGCCATTTTATTTTAATACATTGTGATGTTGGCGACATTCAAAAATCACTATTATTTTTGAAATTACAGTTTGTTACTTGCATTGATGGCCAACACGTTTGCGTTGGGTTTATTTTATGACGAAAAACCAGAAGTTGAAAAACTTTTCAAAAGTTCCCAAAACATGATTGAAACTCAATTCCAAGCAAAAATTGGCATTTTCACACTGAAAATGGAACATAGTACTTTCATGAAATTTTTTGGTTAGTCTTTTAAAACAAAAGGTATCCATCATCAATCTACTTGTGTCAATATCCCTCAACAAAATGGGAATGCTGAGCGAAAAACAAACATTTGCTTGAAATGTATCGTGCTATTATGTTTTCATGAATGCTCCAAACTAGCTTTGGGGAAAAGCAGTTTTAACAGCCTCATGCCTACCAGAATTCTAAATAATAACACACCACTAGAATTTTGTAAAAACAATTTTCTCTTATCTACAATGTACTCTGATTTACTCAAGAAAGTTTCCGATTACAATATTTTTTCACCTAACTAATCATGATCAGTACAAATTTGATCCTATGGCGAAAAATGTTTTTTCATGGGGTATGCTTCTAGTAAAATGGGTGTAATTGCTATCATCCTCAAACAAGAAAATCTGTGACAGTATAGATGTGTCTTTCATTGAAGACAAATCTTTGGTTGACAAAATTCTCTTGAGGAGAGAGAGAGAATGAGGTAATGGAATAAATTATTTGGGATTTATCTCACACTCTGATACCACACAGTTTTTAATGCTCCTTCCTCTTTTACTTATAATCGTGAGAAACAATGTGACAAAACTAACAAAAATTCTAGCATACAGTGCCAAACATTACTATATCTGAAACAGGAGCAATCATTACAACCCAATACTGAGCTTCTGGTATATACTCGAAGAAAAACTCATCAAAAGAGTCAATTCAACCTATTGCCCATGGTAATGACCAATATCGACCTTGAGAAAGCTCCTAATATCACATGTAATTCTACTCCCAACCTACCTTCAATTATTTCTCCTTCAGACCTTTATATTCCTATATCCTTAGAAAGGTACACGAAGTCACGACGTGCACCAAATATCTTATCGCCAAATATCTATCCCATGAAAAAAGTCTCTAGTATTCGAGAAAGGCTTTAACTCAAAAAATCTCACACATATTTGTTCGAAAAACATTCAAGAAACCTTTGATGGTCAATTGGAAAGCAGCAGTGATGAATGCTCTTAAAAAAGCGGTACTTGGATGATAGTTGATTTACCTAATAAGAAGAACTGTAGGTTGTAAGTGGTGTTTACTGTGAAATGTAAAGAAGGTGGTAGCATAGAAAGATATAAGGAGAGATAAATAACAAAAGGATTTACTCAAGCTATGGGATTGATTACCAGAAAACTTTTGCTCCTCTAGCCAACTCAATCAGAAGTTTGTTATTTTTGGCTGTAAATTTCAACTGGCCTTTTATACCAATTAGACATAAAAATGTCGGCCTAAATGGAGATTCGAGAGGAGGCAATATACATGAAATTACCACTAGGGTTCGAGGGACGAGCTTGAATCAAAAGAAGTTTGCAAAATAAAAAAATCTTTATATAGTCTGAAACAATCTCCTAGAGCTTGGTTTGAGACATTTGGAAAAGTTGTAACGGATTGTTGCTACTGTCAAGGTCAAGCTGACCCTCCTAAGTTCTACAAACATAATTAAGATGGTTAGATAGCTATTCTGATTGTTTATGTGGATCATATAGTTTTTCTGGCAGTGACAAAGAAGAGTTGGAGAGATTGATAAGAAGACTTGTTGTCCTTTTTGCAATCAAAGACTTGGGAGCCCTTTTAGTGAAACATGTTCAATTAATTGGAGTCTTAGCTTATAAGAGGAAAAACTACTAGGAGTATGTAATTGACGCATTAAATTACAAAAACAACATCCTAAAACTAAGGGTTTTCTGTCTAAAGGCAAAGAACACTTATTTCACAATTAGTGAACTCATACTCTAGTTGAACTCTTCTGTAATGTACCTTTTTCTTGGAGTTGACTGAATTATCTACTTGTCAACTGTGTAACTCTTAAACAAATAAAAGAGAGTTTATTGAGCTCAACTCAGAGTTGTCTATGTAACAATCAAGCCAAGATTGTTCAAAGAGCAAGCTACTTAGGGGTGACTGGTTACCAAAATTTTGATATTAAATACAATATTCACTTTCACTTTTCTCCCACCAATCACATCTACTCATTTTTTCTAAAAAAAAAAAAATAAACTATCAAATCACCAATCATTATTACACATTTTGTCACCAAATTTCACTATTCGCCACTCACGCATTTCCAATCACCAACCATATTTGTAACGCCTACAACTACGCATAAAATAACTAAAGTTCAACGGAAGCGATCATCAATTTTTCTTCAAAGGAAATAAACTAACTTAATAAAATTTTCCATCATCCATGTGAATAATGAAATAAAAATCTGACATTGTACGCGCTAAATTACCAAAAATTAAAATAGACAACATTGTTCGAGTATTTTCATCCCAAGTTTATTCTTCGGGATCCTCCTCCATCTCATTATCTGACTCGGTTATACTTCAACCACATACCATACAACTGTGCAGAGGAGTCGGCAAAACTGATGATAGGAGCATCTGCAGTGTGGGTGAAGGTCGCATCTCGTAAAAAGAGCGTTGGCACGCAGGTTCCCACCCCTGGGCAGCACGTACGTACCGAGATCCCATCTTATTTGATCATGGCCCACATTCTTCCCATTACGCAGTATATGGCCTCCCAAATCATCTTATCTAATCTCTCATACCTCTTAAATCCTCCGATTCGCTTCATTTACGGGTTGAAGGGCAAATAAGCGACTTCCCTAGCGGTTTGGTGAGTGTCCGCCATCTAACTATATATAAGGCCCATTAAAAAAATTGTCATGGAATTTCCTTTAGCACAACGCATGGTAAACATGGAAACATATATCATTTTACAACAATAAAAATATGCATTTTTCATAAGACATGACATTAACATAAGGCTCAAGTCTCATGAAGTAGCATAATTGCACAATACATGGCATAAAGCTCAAAATTCATAACTTAAGATGATTATAACATAAAAATAAGGGTATACCTTGAGTCGATGTATACGGTGAAGGTGATTGATCATAGACTTTTTTAAAAAAATATAACCTTTTTATATTCTTTTAAAGAGTCTACATGATCAATCACCTTAAATCACCACGCCAACTCCAAATTATACCTTTATTTTATGATGTATGTTTCCATATTTACCATGTTTTGTGCTAAAAGAAAATTTCATGGCAATTTTTTAAGTGGCGATTATATATAGTTAGATGGGGGCACTCCACAAGACCGCTTATGAAGTCGATTATTGCCTTGACCTTAAAATGAAGCGAATTAGAGACTTTAAGAACTATAGGAGATTAGATGACGATGATTTGGGAGGCAACATACTCGTAATGGGAAGAATGTGAGCCAGTGGTCAAACAAGATGGGGCCTCGGACTACGTGGCGCTTATGAAATTGATAAATGCTATGCCCGGGAGTGGGGAACTCGTGCGAGCTCTCTGTCGAGATGTGACCTTCAACCACACTAGCCATTGCAAATGCTCCTATCATCAATTTTGCCGACTTCTCTACACATTTGATGGTATGTGGTTAAAGCATATAACCGAATCAAACAATGAGATGGAGGAGGATCCCGAGGAAGAACCTAGGGATAAAAATACTTTCGAACAATGTTGTCATTTTAATTTTTTTCGTATTTTAGCACGTCAATGATGTAGTTTATTTCATTATTCACATGGATGATAGAAATGTTATTAAGTTAGTTTATTTCCTTTGAAGAAAAATTTATGATCGCCAGTTGAACTTTAGTTATTTTTATGGACTTGTTGTTTCGCGCTTATTATTATGCGTAGTTGCACTCTAAAATTAGGTTGTTACAATATCCAATCATTATTTTACTATTTCTATATCAAATCAATTTCATCATACTATATTATTTCATATCCAATCACATTCTTAAAAATTCATCATTTTTCTTTCAAAAAGAATTTCATCACTATTCTCTAGCACAAAAAAAAAAAAATTCAAAATGAAAGGATGTCCAATTGCAACCTTAGATGTTGGAATGATGCCATTAGCATTAAGTGGAATGATGCCAATGTGAGGTCCACAATTCGACCTCTAACTGCAGGAGGACCGAGGCATTTGTTATAAATTCCTCATATGCTTAAAAACCAATCCTTATTTTGACATTAACATCACTTTTATATCACGGGACTTCACGATATTTTTTTTCTCTCGGTGAGAAAAAAACCTATATTTCTGATATGTAAGCAAGCACACAAACACCAAACTCTCAAATTCGAACTACTAGAACTCACATCGCCGACAGAAGACACTCGGACTCCTAATGAACGCCAAATCAACACGAATTCCAGTATTAAAACCCCAAAAAAAAAGTAGCAACAAATTTAAAAGCACATTTACACATCGAAAATATAAAAACGAAAAAAAAAGGGGGCGAATACAAAAATAAGGTGGTGGAAGGAAAAATGCACGTACCCAACCTTAACAGCGAGAGCGAGAGCAGCTCTCATCCTGGGCTTGGAATTGAGCGTACATAGTAAGTGAGACCATTGCTGAGGCGGCCGTAGTCCACGCCATACGGCGTCTCTGATAAAACGGCGTCGTCATTGACGTTAACGAGCTTGAGCGAGCGGAACCGCTGTTTGTGCTTGCTCAAGATCTGCGGCGACTCTCCAGGTAACAAATCCATGACCGATTTTTCAAATTTGTTTTTATCTCTTGGGAGAGATTTTGGGTGAACTGTATAATTATATTATAGTCGTATAAATAGATAAATGAATGCTTATTGGAGTGATGTTACGAGGTTATTCTTAATTTTAGAACGGTTGGTGCTTGATTTTACATTTAATATAATTTAATATAAAAGGGTTGTTTAGTAATTTTAATTAAAATCGATTTTGGGAGGAAGTTATTTTGGGAGTGGGCTATAATTTAGGAGCCACTTTTGGGGTGTGGCTGTATCCAAAATCTTTTTGCATATCTCTCAACTTGTAAATGAAGTCGAGAAAATAGTTATTCTCCTTTGCTAACACAAGAATCTCTCTGCAAAAAATTTATTTATAAAATTATTCAAATTAACTTTAGGGTTACTCACATATAATATTACCCTACATAATTGGTTATTTTGTTTACTCCTCAAGGAGAATACCCAATAAAGTGTGAAATCTTTCATCACGAAAATCAAAAATGAGACTCATGTTCAGTCAGAATTTTAAGTAGAGTTGAACCGTATGCAAGCTAAATCATGAGCGTTTAAAATTTCCTCGAAATGCTTGGCCCGAAACCCCAAATTCTTTGTAAATCCTTATTGACCAATTACCAAATACATTTATCTTCTTCGTTAGTCCTTTTTGAATTTCGAAGTAATTACTAAATACATTTATCTTAACCCCGTTAAAAATCGCTGCTGTAATTTCTTTTTCTGATTTTACTAGTTAGAAAAACAAAGTTATGATGATGATTAACGAGCCTAGCTAACTTTATTGTTGTTGATAATTATGTATCATGCTGTTATATCTATGTTTATATTATGCTATCAAATTAGGGGGTAGGTGGTATTGCGTGTGTTTTCTAAATTTGCAGGGGGATTGCTTATTGATGTTTTCTTCTTATGTTGGTGGTAATTATCTTATCATAGTTTGTTTTATGCTTATACATATGTATATTATGTTTATGCTTGGTTGGTTTTTTATGCTTATAAATGTTTTGCTTGTTAATAAATGCTTTATATAAATGACTAGTGTCTTTTTTTGATAGATTTTACGTGGAAATGGCAAAGATGTATGAACGAGCAAAGGAAGTGGAGTTTTGATTTGGCGAAGATACGCCGTCAGTTATGATCTAGCAGCGTGCTGTTTCATACTTTGATCAAAATGTTTTGTAGCAGTATTTTATGTATTTAAATATGGTTGGTTTGGCGTACATCGTGGTACAATTATAGGAATATTTTTTCTAGTTAGTGCCGTATTTATTTTCATGGTTTAGATCATGGCGAATTCAATTGCTTTGTAAGCGGAAATTGGTGATTGCGCCTTGATATTGATTGCTTTATGGCGAAATTCAATTGCTTTGTAAGCAATTATTTTGATATGGTTTGATGGTATTATTAATATAATTAGTTATTTAAGCACCATAACATCCTTTATGGCAATCGCTTTCTGTACAGATGTCCGATTGAATATATGGAATTTGTAGTAACCGTTTGTAAGAATGTTGAATTATTTATCAAAGCCTTTCTGATATTCACAAATAAGTAATTACATAAGTAATAAGCATTACAATAACCACACATGTGCAATTTGTAATATGTGAATAAAGCGATTATTTAACAAATAAATGGCAGTCACAATATATTATAGAACACATACTTTTTTATATATTAATAATCATTTTTTAAAATGGTATTAGTTGTCAGATTGTCAAATTCATTATTCTTTTTAGATAATATTTTAAGTCACATTACGGTATCTGGATTAGGAGATGAATAGATATTATTTCAATCATTGTTGTGACATATTTAATCATTGAATCAAATAAAATAAATAATTAAGCAATATTTAGAATATACATAAGCGTATTGTTATGCACACATGTAAAGCAAACGTCTAACCATAGCTAAACCAAAATGTTGCGAGGTTAGAACAAATTGGGATAATCAAATTGCGACTACACTCTGGTAAGTATTGATAACGTAAACAACGTTTTAGTATCGCGAGCGATTACAGGTTGAAAAACCGTCAACGATTGAATGAATGGAGTCATTATAAGTATAAATTTTTAATTTTTGCATAACATGATAGTTCTTCTCAAACAAACTATTATTAATATGTGATTTTAAAAACACAGTAATAACTAAGCAACATTTTGCATACGTGCAAGCAGGTTTTAAGCACATATAAACAATATTATGACCATATCAAATTTTTTAAAATAAAAGTAAATAGCTAAAATTTCCCTTGTAATTTATAGATTTAGCACATGGGTTAAGGGGAACATATCATCAAATTATTTGAAATCAACTACACAACGTGTGTTTAATGAGATGACCAATTGTGGGTAAGCCTTTTTTATTTTCATAGGTTCAACCTCCTATTTTTATGGACTAATTTGCCCCATTTTATTTTACCATTTATTTTATTAACATTATCGGAGAGTGTAATAGCAGGTGAAATAGGTAGATATGTGAGTGGTTGGTCTTATGTACTCATATAATAGGAGGGTCTATATAGCCCTCCCCTGTATATATATATATATATATATAAGTGGAGATCAAGTGAGACCATATCTCTAGGTGAGACCTGATGGACTAATCTCAACCATCACGCTTTATTAATCGATGGGTATAATTTAATGGATAAAAAATATATTAAAATATTAATTTAATCGATATAAAGGTAGTAGGGGTAAAATAACATAACAAGTTAGTGCTAAAAATAGGATCAAATCTATTTCTACTCTCATCATCTCTAATTTCCCCGATCTCCGTCTCTTTCCTCTCTATACTCTCTCTATACTCTCTCTATATCTCATTCATACAAAATATACTTATAAATAAAGAAAAGCTGTGAACTAGAAATTACAGGTTAAATGCAATATTCTGGAAATATGACAGTGGTTCAGAAAACTAAATATGCAACAAAAACCAACTAAATATACAAGCAAAAACTCAACTAAATAACATAGCTATGAAGAAAGCTATCATACGGCGTAAAAAAAACTAATATAACGATGCAGTATATCCTTCTCTGAGCATCATAAACTATGCAACAAATCCTTCGCTATGTATTATCTAGAAATTATACGCATTGTAGAACCTTCAAATATCACGATTACATTATGTAACATCCCATTTTATAATTTTCAGCAACATCTCATTTTCATAACTAAATATACATTATGTGAACTTTATTTATGCGGTTGTATAACTACATATGCGATCGTTATATTCAATTATGTCTTGTTTTTGTAAGCAGTGCCAACAAAATAACTAAATATGCATTATTTGATGTCTAATTATGCGATGAACTCACTATCTTTGTAAAATAAAATATTTGGAAGAAAACATGTTTCTTAAATTAGCCACAAATCCGTTAGTGTCAATTTGACCACTATAAAATCATTTGGGACCACTAAAATTTTGAATTACAAAATTACAATCTTACCCTTAGAAATGTCATTGAAAGTTAAATAATTAAAAAAGCTGAATTAATCACATCCTTTATTTTTAGATTAATGGGTAGATGAGTCCATATTGTCTCTAGGGAGGGTGGTCTCATTTGAACCAATTCCACATATATATATATATATATATATATATATATATATGATTTGGTTCAAATGGAACTACTATTTATATGAAGACTGGTGAGGATTTATCAAGCCATTGGATTGATATTTTGTAGCTAGATCATTCCTTTATTTTAGGATGGTTTTATTTGATTGATTAAAAAAGGTCAAGTGGTAATTTTGAAAATAAGTGAAAGCAGGGCGTTTGTAATTTTATAGATAATTGATTTCTTCCTTTATTAATTCGCGCTATTTTTGAGGAGTTCAAACATCGTATCTCACTGTGTATTACTCTCTACGATATACACGTCCTCTTACATGTACTCCCTCAAGGCAGCACTCCATATCCTCTCAAACTCTCTTTTTCTCTCTCAGTCAACCATTGTCTAATCAGCACCAAATCTCACGCCAATGCTGGCAACTCGTCGCCTCCACTCGTTTTTTCCATAAGCCGCCAACCGGCTGCGCGCCGATCAGCTCCCGAAGCGGCCAAGCGGCTTTCGAGCATCCACGATTTCGATCGTCTCGTGTGCGGCTCGACGCGGCCGAGTCGAAGTGGTGGAAAGTCCCTCTCTTTCAATAATGACGCTACCCACAGCCCTTCTCTGCTCTTTTAAATGAATGTTGATTTGGTATAATATTAATTTCTTGTATTTGTAATTTTACTAAATGTAGCTCTTTTAGAATTAGTGTGTGTAGTTCTGGTTCTATTTTTTTTTTATTTTTGGAAAATTAAAAATGTTAATTTTGAAATGAATTTTGTTTTAGATTCACAAATATTTATTTTCATTATTAGAATTTGTTTTTCAATTTCTAGGGTTTTGTGAACTATTCTTTATGCCATAATAATACATTTTAGTTGGTAATTTATTGTTGTTCTTATTCTTTTACTTGGTGTTGGCATGTTCTTGTGTTGTAATTCATCTTGATGTTATGACGCCCGTTTTTCTTGCGGCTCTGTGTGGGAATCAATTCGTTTTAATATGATAGTTTATATGCACGTGGTAATCCGTATTAATTCGAGGAAAGTGTGCTTTACCCTCAAAATTACGCATCTCCCATAGACAAAATATTTTTCCATAAATATCTTGTTTTCTAAATTCTTCAACATTTCATCATATGCGGTTATGCTCCCCTTGCTTGAGAGAAGTCTTAACCTTGCGTCAATCCTAAACCTTGGTTGTTTACCGGCCTCAGTTTTTGAATATTATTGGCGATTGATTAATAAACTGACAAGAGATTGACTTTGAAATGATGCGCTTTTTTGGAATTTTGGTATAAGTAAGTCTATGATCTTGGGCCCGAGGAATTCAAGTTTTCCAACTACGACAAACCTTTTGAATCTTTATAAAATTGATTCCAATAACTTGAAATAACACGTACATTCCCCCTCTTGTAGTTCGGGTATATTTTCTATATTTATTATCATTCTTATCTTGCTTCCACGTTCTTTATGTGCATTTAGGCAATTTGTAGTTGTGGGTGATTTTGTACTATTGCCTCTGTGTATTTTATATTTTCTCACGGATGGTTTTTGCATTTATGTTCAAGTTTTTATAGTTTATAAGCTTTAATGATTCATTAGAAAATCCTGTTTTTGTTTGTGAGAATTGAGAATCAAGTGTTATGCTAAATTATCTAGTTAGAAACATGATGCCTTCCTAATTTTAGGTCGTTTTACTATACGGTCAAACTTCGATTAAAAAGTTAGGTTTTTTATTTACGGTTTTGTTCATAGTGGCCTTCTTTGCTGATGTGAACCTTATGGGTACCTTTTGTAAATAAAAATACATTTGTATTCTTAATTAATTTTTAGTGGTTAATTAATACATTTTAGTCTATAGATATACATTTTTGCCAAAGATGCCCTTTTTAACACACTTTGTTAAGTGCAAGTTTATAAATGTGATCATAAATATGAGATGTTAATTATCTTTGTAATCTTAAGTACATTTGGTGTTTTGTTATACAATTATGTTGTTTTGGCGTAGTTATTTGGGATTGTGTTTTAATTTCTAGGTTTTATCTCGGAGTTTTGTTCATAGGTGCTTAACATTGTTATTGAACACTTATGGGCACTTTTTGTAAATGATAATCTGTTGTATTCTTAATTATTTTTGGTAGTTAATTAATACATTTTTAATGTTTAAGTAATACATTTTTACAGTGTGTGTCTTGTGTAGCGCATCTGAAGCTGGCATAGATTTATAAATATGATGAAATATATGAGATATTATCTTTGTAATCTTGATACATTTTAGTGTTTTATTTATACAATTAGACTTTTTTAGTGCGATTGCATTGTTTAGTGTAGTGCATTTTTTCTTTGTTGCGAACACTTTGTGCATAGATTGTCCTTTAATTTATGTTGTTTGGAATAATGATTATTTCTTTTATCTCTTAATTGTAGGTGCTAATTTGTGAGTATGGCTAGAGGACAACAAAAAACGCAAGTTAATATTAAGTGACACTAGTAGTGGGCGGGAAGCAAAATGCTCAGCGAAAGAAAAGGAAAGGAAGCGATCGGGTTGTGAAGAAGAGTGTTAAAGTTTGTTCCCCATTTGGCTCTGAGACCTTGAGTTTTGGTTGAAGCTATGGCCTCCTTTACGGATGAACAAACATGTTGTTGTCGAGATGGGGTTTGAGAGCTATTAATGTTGAGAATTTAGGGTTTGGAGGTGATACAGTCTGTTGGGCACAGTGAAATTTCAAATCCTGAGTATTGAATTGGTGTTGGCAAATGAAGTATCTTCATGTTAATTTGGAAGGACGTTGAGAGGTGTTGGGGTTTCCTAACGGTCCATTGGCAATTGATAAGAAAGTGAGTCCGAGAGTTCTCAATTGTATGAAAGATAGCTGTCTTTATTTGGCAGAGAGAACACTCTGAGAATGACACCTCACCGAAGTTTGTGGTATGGCCGAATTTGTGAGGATGGAAGGGTATGGTTTAGGAGATATTTTACCGTTTTAGTTGATGAGTGTGTGGATCTATATGCATGAGTGGTATATTAATCCGGCCGATTTGAATTGTTTGGAGGACGTTAGTAACATTAGGAAGTTTAATTGGTATGATACACTTTGGCAGCTTATTGAGAGAGGATAAATTGGGGGTCATCGATTAAGAAGGCGGGTTGTGAGTCCTTTGTTCTCACGGTAATATTTTTTATGGCTCTTTGTGTTGAGTGTATTATTTTTATAATTTAATTTTTTTAATATCACGATTTTTTGAAGGTGCTTTACATGGGCCAGTCGTGGTTGTTCGGGACATCCGAAGAATTGAAGTTTTGGGTTGGAGTACGGATAAAATAAAGGAAGCAATTACGTTGAGTTAAACAATAGGATATGGGTTTGGTTTTGTTGATGGCCGATATGATGGTAAGAAGCGATTAGGTTGTAATGATGCCCAGATGGATATAAATTTGAAAACATGACAATAGCAGGTTCAATATGCTTGATAGTGGTGTTCGA
This sequence comes from Rehmannia glutinosa, assembly GCA_016081115.2. Taxonomy (NCBI): domain Eukaryota; kingdom Viridiplantae; phylum Streptophyta; class Magnoliopsida; order Lamiales; family Orobanchaceae; genus Rehmannia; species Rehmannia glutinosa. Next base: position 304,946 of record JABTTQ020003076.1, read on the forward strand.
ATTATTGGTCTAGTTTTGTTTATTTATGTTATTTTATAAAATGATGTTTACATTAAAGGATAAAGGTTGAATTCTTCATGTGTGTGCATGTTACTAAATTAAGCTATTATTTGGATTTGTGCTAGTTAGTGTGATACTTTTGGCATTAGTCATTGTTATCTACATTTGCATTGCGGGAAAATGCTGAAACACCAGAGGTTGGGGCTTATTACAAATTTGTGTATTTTTGTGCGTGTTCGGTCTTATCATAATAAATCTTTTAATGTGATAAGTAGGTCTGTTGTTTTGATATCACAAATACATGTGTATTTAGACGGAGTTCAGCGTATACTTAATAATTGTTTAGTGTGCTACTTAGTGTGATAGTTACGCCCAGATAATAAATATTTCTGACGCCACTAATTACATCCCCTAGTTAATAAATATTTACAGCATACTAATTTACATGTGTATTTAGAGCAGGGTTCAGCATATTCACAATAAATTATTTTAATTGATTCACATTTCTTGCAATTGTTTACGTTTGTAGTGATGTACTAAACTAATTGTAATCTTACATGTAAATTCTTCTTTTGGATTTTTGCGTCAGTTGACATCACGGTTGGCGTCCGTTGTCTGCGTATTGCTACGGATGTTGTGGATATTATTTCCATATTACGAAATGCGCGGATGATGTCTCTTAGATTCGATTTTGGGAGGATGAGAATGTGCCGACTTGATTTTTAGTAGCGGCGGGGATGTACAGCGTCACGGGATGGCGTGGGTGGTAGTGTGATCTGCGGCGAGCGAAGCTACGGAATAATCGAGAACATTGCTATACTGGAAAATGAAAGTGTTGTGTTGAGGAGGAGCGAGTTTACGGCGTTTGACGGTCGAAGCTTGATGAGTTATACGAGTTGGTGTTATGGAAGATTGAGTTCCATAATGGAAACTTGAAGACAATATTCAAATGTTTTTGAGGCACCGTTGGAACAAGAAGCGATTGCGGTGATAAGCCCTCCGTGAGTTTGTGTTATTTTATTATTAATGTTGTAACTTGTTTTTAATTGTATTAATGTTTAGCTTATGCTAGTCTCTTTGTATTAATGTTTATTTGTTCTTATGTAGTTGTTTATTTTCTTTGTATGCTTATGACTTCCATGTATAATATGCCCAATTTAAAGGATAGTCAAGATAGGAATGATGTAATTGGGCATGCTAAAGAAGCATACATGGGGCTTAAGCGTGACATTGTAAATGTTGGGAAGAGAGGTTGGTAAGACGCGTCGAAAAGCAGCGAAAAGAAGTTGAAGAAAAGTTACATTTGTAGGCGCTTCCCGTTATTTGGTTTGTGTACTAGTTCTGAGATAGATCAGGTCGGATCTGATGAAATACGATAAATGGTGGCTAAATGGATGTTTGAAAGCTTGAAGGAGCGAGTAAATTAACTTTTTCATTTTTTCCTTTAAGTTTTACATTTGGTGACATTCATTTTAACAATAAACTCGTGTATTTATTATGACTTGTGTTAGGGAGAGGTTGGTATCTGAAGTTGGTAATAGATTGTTATGGAGGAGAAGATGGAGTCATTAGGGCATCAAGTGTGTAAGTAAAGTAGATGTGGTTTCCGTGTAGTCGATGATTTTAAATCTGTTAACGAGGATTTAACTGGCGCGCCCGCGCGGATTACACTCCCAGCCTCCTTTATGGAATTATTTTATTCATTTGTAAAATCGTTCTTGTATTTGGGGTTTAATAAATATTTTTGGCGGTTTTTGTGGCGTATAGTATCGTGGTCCCCAAGTATAAAGGGCAATGTCATCTAGGTGGCAATTTTCTGTTTGATCTTAGTGGGTGTTGAGACCCTTGTAACCTACAAAAAATTGGGTTGGTTAGTTTAATTGTCACGTCCCCTATCAGCCCCATGGTTAGTTTATTCATTGGTATTTTTTGTGCGAGTTTTTCTTGCTATATGTAGGTAGGCAAGCTTATTTGTCCTCATGTTTGATATAAGAGGGAAGCGTCACATCTGGCCAGTCTGAAACTGCGATAAATCACGAGAAAACCCCAGGGATTTGGTTAGTATCTTTTCTTGGTAGCTTTTCTCAACTATACCAAAATTAATGTATAAGTTCAGCGTATTTTGGTTAGTCCATTACCAAAATCGTTATTTCTTTGTATAGTTAGTGCAATTTCAATGTGCATCATGCTGCATTATTCTATGATAAAGCATGGATAAATTTGGACCTGGTGCGCCAAAATACGGAGGCTTAATCGTCTTGAATGAATAAGGCAATTATTATAAGATATAATCACAGTATGTCAATATGATGATATGGTACTGAGTAATTAATGGGCTATATATAGGTTTTTGAACTTGGCGACAAGGAAATATAGCATGTCCCGTTCTTGGAGGCTTCTGTGTAGGTGTTGGAAGTAATAAGTTATTTATTAAGTTCAATGAAATAATTGCAAAAATGTTTTTAAACTTTGAAGATTTTTTATTTATTAGTATTAATTTGGAGTGTCTGCAATCTTCATTTTAAGTCGTATCATTGGAGATTTTCTCACTACGGGTTGTATGGTTTCCATTGCAAATTCACTTGTATGCGCATCTTGTAGTATTCTTTTTGTGTATTTTAGTGCAATTTAATGTATACATGATATATATTTTATTTCAATGTCTCTTGTTCACTTGCCCAGTGTATTTTCCTTTGTATATATAGTGCAAATTGCTGTACGTAATAGTATTTCTTGCTTTACACCCACGTCGTTGTTTATTGTTGGTTTTAATGTTATGTTTACTTGTATTTGTTGCTAGATGCGGGTTTTTCAATTATATCTTTCTTCGATTTGTGATCGAGATGTCATGGTCGTCGAAAATCTTCCAAATTAGTGGTTGTCCACATGCCCCGTGGAGGAGGGACTCAGACTCAGTGATTGTGGGATTTTTGCAATGCACCACATGGCGGAGCGCAAGAGGTTGGGGCTGCGGGCTAAAAAAGGGTGGTGGATCAGCCATCAACATAGCATTAAGTATTGCTGCTTTCGATTATTAACTTGAGAAAGACAATGAGCAAAAGAGAAAAGAAGTCGATGGAGGCGAAGGATTACGGATGGGGAAGAGGATGTGTGATTTTGCTCGGCGCTTTTTAGGATGAGCGTGTATTAACTACATGTTACTATTTTATTTGTCGATTCTCTTTGTTGGATTATTTATTTCTTGGCTATTAAATGTCGAATTATCTTTGTGAATACTCTGATAGTCAGTTAAGCGATTTTGTTGTTGGTTTGTTTTTTGTGGTCTAGCGGAATATAGTTTTGTTGGAAATGTTTAATTAATGCAGTTTAATTAATTGATATGTGTTGTGTGTGATGTTTAATATGTGCCCATGATAGTCGAATGTTGTATAATTAGTATTAGAATGTTGTATAATTAATTATTTTCTTGTAAATGTTGAATATATCGTTTTTGGTGTATAATTAGTATTAGAATCTTGTATAATTAGTATTATTTTCACATGCGTCGAAAACTAAATATCGTTTACAATTGTTGTATAATTAGTATTAAGAATCTTTGTATAATTAGTATTATTTTCTTGTATAATTAGCATCGAGAATGTTGTATAATTAGTGTATTCTTCTTGTAGATTTAGTGTATTTTTTGTATAATTTTGCGGATGGTTATTTTGGAGTTTAAGCAGTATCAGCTTTGTTGGAATGTTTGATGTCTTGATTTTTAATGTGTACATATTTTTAGGATCTTTGAGTCGTGTTATGTGTGGTTTAATTGTTAGCATGCCCATGTTTATCGGGAAGGATTTATAATTAAATTAGAAAATTTGTATAATTAGGTATTATTTTCTTTGCATAATTAGTATTACTGTCGAGTAAATTTGTGCGGTTATGTTTGTATTTTATTATTAAATGTTGTATATTTGTGCGGTTTTCTGCATTTTTTGAGAAAATGATATTTTTCCGGTTTTTTTTGGATAGGGTAGGAATGAGCATGTATATATTACGGCCAAAATCAAGCAACAATGTGTAACACTATTTGAATATACCTTTTAGATTTTAGTAACCACGATGTACATTGGTGATTTGGTTCCTTTGTGCAGTTAATATCGTTTGATTATAATTATCATATTTCCTTTGTACTATATATCATGTTTGCGTATATTGAATACGATTATTTATACAGTAAATATGAATAAAATAAATTGTAATGACGAGTGCTAACATACTAACCAAGCATTTAAAATGTACTAGAAACATTATTGTTGATGCAAGAAACATTGAAAACATACACTAAACGATGTATGTCTTTTGTTGATTGAAAATCGTTAATATCTAATTAGGTTTTGAACGTTTGGGCATGTTCTATTGTTATGGGTTGTATTACCACATATACCACATCGTCTCTTCATTTTTGTGCTTTGCTTTAGTAAGCTTTCTCCTTTGACTTTATTATCACGACTTTTCACGCGGCTCCCTACCTTTGTTTTGTATTTATGGTGGCGAAAATACATTGATATCCTTCACGATGTTTGTCCCGCATGGTTTAAATAGCTAACGCTTCTGACCTACGGACCTTTCATTCTCTTGTTAGAGTAGTAGTTTTGCTTTTCTTACGTTAATAAGGCGTGACAAAGATGACAATTTCTCTATATCCTGTAGAAGCGAGCCCAACCTCTCCTCAAATGCGACCCAGCTTGTTGAGAGTTACATAGCGTGTTCTTGCTCCATTGAATTGGTACATCCAGTTCGCCCGAGGATGGTCGATGCATTTTTCAGCAACACCTTGTTAGATATTTGGATGGAATCTTTTGTTCTCCTTTACTTAATAACAATATATGGCGATAAGTAATTAGCCGTTCAAACGTGTTCTATTGCACTTGACATTAAGCCTGGTTGCGTAACAAATGACATCATATGCCTACCGGTTTGTCTCTTATTTTGTAAGAACATGTGTACATATTATCAATCACGCAACCCTTTATGCCGTGAAACGATTCTTCAATTTTCTTAACGACTTACAAGTCTTTGCATGTGTGTGCGATGTTACATATACTCAATATAACAGTATATGCATTTAAGTTGCATTCCACGTTGTTTACTGTTACTCAGTTCGTGGCGTTGTGAGTCGTGGCCTTTCAGGTCGTGAAAATTCCACCAAACTTGCACGGGGTTTGTGAAGTTGCCAAACCAACTATTCGTACTGATTCGGCGTTGTCCTTATTAGACCTCCATTGGCACGTCCTAAAATATCTTGGTATCATTTTTATCTAGATCGAACATTGTATTAAACTATGGATGCGAGGATTAACACTTTCATTACTCACGCATTACATCATGCCATTTTGTGTCTCGAACTACCGCTGCTCATCGTAATCATCGCTGGCAGATTTAGTTTTGACCTGAAACTATTATCATGAGCAATCTTTGGGTGACTTTGGTGTTATTCTCCGTGATGTACCCATCGTAGGCGATGGCTGATGCGCGACGACATGTGCGTTTCAGCCATTCGCGGGGTCTTGATGATTAACAATACAAAACGGTTCTTTACCCATTGCTTCTAAGAAATTCTTGAATAGCCATATGTACAACTTCATGTTCCTTTATTATCAACCCATTCCCAGCGTTACCTACCGTGACATGATTATCTATTCAGTAAAAACTGTGAACACATCGCCCTTTTTGCCATTTTGCATAAATAATTTCAATTCAATAGACATTGAAATAAATATGTCTGATTAATTTCAATTACTATGATTGATATCACCTACCGGTCACGATTATGCTGAAGCCCGATTTTCCGAGCTATTAATTGATCCTTATTGTCGTCATACTTTTGATGGAAGGCTATTTTGGCGTCATTTGTGGTAATTATTAATAATATATACATTTTGTATTTTATTTCATTTGTTAATTACTTGTGATCATGATCATCATTAATTCCATTCCTCATTTATGATCCTCGATTGATCACTATTACTATTTTAACATTTAATGATCACACTTAGGAATTTTAAGAGACTATTTATTTTAGAGACTTTTACCTTATAGAATTAAGATTTTGATTTAGATTAAGTGATACGTGAGACTTACAAGTGATCAAGGCAATCACTAAATATTTTGGAGATTGATATATTTCATCTATTATCATCAAATTTGGGAAAAAATATGTGTAGATTGTTACCATATTGCCCTCTGGTGGGCGGCCGTGAGTGAGTATTTTTGGGATAAAAATATCATCAACCTGTATACCTACACCATATATTAGTCATCTTGTGTATAATTATATCATTAATTCAAACATTATACATCATCTTATACACCAATTCTTTATTACTATTTTCCCAACTTATTCCATTCTTCCCAGCAGTGCTTCTTATTCCTCTCAACATTCCAATTTATTGTGCTTTGTTTTGTCTCCATGCAGAGGCAATTACAAGACCACAAATTTGAACAAAATCACTCTCCCCGTCTCAATGAAGTGGGCCATATGGCCAAATTTTGTCAAAAATTCATCTCACATTTCATCTAACACAATTACTCTAGCAAAAATCCTCCTCCTTCTCTCTAAAGCTCTGACTATCTATTTATTCTTCCTTTCGTTTTCTTAACCTATACTTAGAAAAATTTTCAACATTTTCCTCCTATTCTGCAACAAAAGTAAACCATCATCATACCAAGGTAAAAATTTTGCTGATCCATTTTGGATATCATGTTGTTCATCTCTTCCACCTTCTTAGCAAGTTTGAATTTGGTTTTGAGTACAATTAGAAGACCTTGAAGAATAGAGCTTGACAGCATTTTGAAGAGAGGACCTCGAAAACAGAAGAAGAAAATAGTGAAATTAGACTACAAGGTAAGAGGTGGAGTTGGGCCCTTCTTTCTCTCTTCCTATTTTTCAAATTTTGCTGTACCATTTTGAAAATAGGGGCTGACCTTAGGAGTTGCAGAGTTGAGCAAGGAATTTCCAATTTTGAACTTCAACTAGTCTCCCAGAAACACTCTAACTACTGCTGAGAGTAAGTGTGATCCTTTCATTCTTGTTATTCTTTTCTCTTATTTTTCTCGTTTTCTAACTTGAATTTTGATATTTTCTTGACTTAGGGGCTGACCTAAGCCTCATCAAAATGCAATTATCCTTTATTTCACAATTTCCAAATTAGAGTGGGTGGAAAAATATTTTCCAACTTTAGGTGTTTGATTAAATGCATGTGAAAAGTTGATCATGAGCCTTGGAATATATCGATCTATGTGTTGCATGTCAATTTTATATCAAATCATGAAAATTCTCAAGAAGTTGCTCAAAATTATTATTTATTTGAATTTTAGGTGCATAAATGTACACTTTATTTTAATTGATGAATTCTTGTATGTGGTGGACTGTGCATGTGGCTTGTGATCTTTAAAATCTATGTTTTGATGACTCATAGCCTGGAAAAGTCGAGCATAATTGATTAAATTTCAATTTGGATAAAAATGCAAATTGGAAAAGTTGGTGGACTAAATTGCAAGAAAATAAGTTAAAGGACCCTCTGCGAATTTCGAAATTTGGGACTGTACTCCGGTTAAAGCTGACTTTTGGACATTTAATAAAGTTTTAAGGTTTTAAGATAAAATAAAACCAACTTTTAAAAGCAGGACTAGATTATAAAATTTTGAGAAGAAAGTTTTAAGAAAGGGGCTACTTTTTGCAATTTAAACTAACAGACCTAAGCTTTAAAAAATTTGAAAGTTTACTCATAAAGTACTGTGAATGACATTTTAAATGTATTCCAAAAGTACAGGTGTTTTAGGGCTTGGAAAGTAATTTTACAAAAATTGAGGACTAATGTAAAATACTAACCAAGGACCAAATGAAATTTCAGGACTTATGCAATATGCAGCTGCAGAAATACTAACCTTCTGCTTAATTATAATTTGGACCCAAGGTTCAAAATTTCATAATAGTGGACCCCTAAAAGCGCCCAAGGCAATTATTTTAAATAGGACAAAAATATTTCAAAGTTGAAGGACCTACATATTTCTTTTAAAAACTGCTTTTTCCCAATGTCTACAACCTTAGTGACATTTTCAACAGAATCGCATTAAGACTCAAGCTTCAGGTTTGTGAGTTGGGAATTTTAAAACTTAAAGGTCAGTGCTTATTTTACAAATTTAGAGATAATGTGGTTACTATAAAAACTCGACCTCAGAACTTTAAAAACCTGAATCTCTGGACAATTTGGAGAATTTAGGAACAGGTATAATAATTTTTCAAAGTCGGGATATTTTAATTATTCAATTTTTAACCAAAAAAGTGTTAGTTTTTTGCATGAGGCTAAGTACAATTTTCCTTTTATAAAAGGACTGCTCAAATTATTTTCCTTTTACTAAAATAGCCTGGACCCTCTGACTTGGAGATTTAATTAAAGTATTTTATTTTCTCAAAACCCTTGACTTATCGGATCAATTTAGCAATACGTAACTG